>PSQN01000010.1:600000-782270 GCA_002989075.1 Arthonia radiata
AGTTGTGCTTGACGCGTCAAAATGCTGTCGAGTGCATTCTCAATATCGATTTTGATGGAACGAAAGGAGGCAGCACGCAGAGATGGCTTTCCGCTGCCCGCTTCTGAGCTCCGCCGAAGTCCGCCGACTCCGCGCATCAATGGCCTTGGCGCCCAGGAAAGTAGCAACGTTCGCATCCACGGGCTCAACAGCAAAAGCTTTCAACATTAAAAGACAACGCCGCCAGCACTCATCGATATCGTCTTGTCAACTCATTTAGTTCTGAAATCCATTGAAGCTCGCAGGCGACTTCCGATGCATTCTCCGTGTCTGAAAAGGCTGCACGATCCTTTGGCCACGCGTATGTTCCACTCTTTGCCGGAGGATTATGCTTCAGGATGATTGGGTTGGCTGCCACAGGCCTGATGGACGCCTCGCAAGCCACCGAGATCCACAATCTGGAGCGAGAGCTTTCGATGCACGAGCAAGATGAAAAAAAAAAGAACACCAAGAGCAAAGGGTGCAGATGCTCCATGCATCCCCAAGCAAGGCACACCAATGATAAACGTTTTGTGCAGCGCCCCGGTCTTGCTGAGAATGAGAGCAAAGAGTTTTGAATAAAAGTGAACACCAGAAGCCATAAGGATAGATGATCTCTGCGCATGCTTAAGCATCACATGCTGATTAGAGCTGATACGTGAAGCACCACGACGCTCCTGCTGGAAACAAGAACAAAGAGAAGGCCGAGCAAAGTAAGGTTTCAGAAATTAATGGCGTCGACAAAGCCATGATGACCGTAGCGAGAGGGGACGACCATACCCAATCAAGCTTCTAGAAGTATGATACCGGAGCCGCATGCACCTCTAAAACGACGGCGACGACGATACTGTTGGTAGGCGGATCGCCCGCGAAACTTGTCAATACAGTCTTCCAAACGCAATGAAGCTGCCAGGCTCATAATCTTTTAAAGACTATGGGCGGTATCAGAGTTTGACTGAGCTTGCAAGCCACCTGTATCCACAGCGCAAAGAAGTCCCACAACGCAAAGCTCGGGTTCTATCCCTGCAATACATCTGCAACCCGGATCTTCATGCCCCGACTCCTAGCAGAGGGCTCGCCAATGAACCAAGATCGGCTATGGTCAATGTCTCGCTCTCTCACCGTGTCGATCAGCTCGAGATCGAAATGGGTGAACATCATTGCCATGAAGGTATACATATTCGCCGTTGCAAAACTGCGAAAAGTCAGTACCAGACCCCATCCGCTGGATAGTACAAGCGCAGGCAGTACTTACTTCATCCCTAGACACATTCGATTACCCATACCAAAGGGCACGTGGAATCGTTGCATAGCTTCCGTCCGACTAGCGGTGTCAAGCCACCTCTCTGGGAGGAACTTGTGAGGCTCGGGATATACATCTGGAGACAAAAGAGCCTTTGATTGCGTCATGCTTATTGCCGTCTGACATTGTCAGTGAACGAGTTGATTGACATTGCAATGACGATATTTCAGGGCACACTTACACCAGCCGGCAGTCTGTAGCCACGGTAATGCATGTCGTCGCGCGTTGCGATCATTGGTGTGGGGAATGTCACGACCTGTGCGATGCGCAAATACTCCTTGATCACCGCGCTCTAAAACAAAAACTTAGGCTATCTCATGGTGAACGGTTACGATATACTTACCAAGTAAGACAGCGCTTCCAACTCCTTAATACTAGTGCAAGGGCGTCCATCTGGCAGAGCGCTCTCCAGCTCATCTCTCAGCCGAAGCAAGACGCTCTTGTTGGCAAGGACATGATACGTGCCGGCGTATGCGACGCGTGCGAGAGTCGCGCTCCCACCCGCCAAATCCTCGAAGCCATCGTGGGCGATGCGATGATGGTCCTTTTCAGCGTCCGGTAAGCTCGATGCGAGCAGCGTACGAAAGATGTTGGGCTGGATAGCCTCGGCGTCCACCTCTTCCTTTTCAATCAAACACCTTTCCTTCGCGCGTTGGCACTCGATGGCGGATTGTCGGTGCATGTCCTGCGGTATGTTAGTTGATGGAGACTCATGGATGATGCTTCCCTGACCTTGTAGACTGAAATCAACGGCACCAAACTCGGCAGAATGAGGCGCACAACCCAGACAGGAAGTTTGAGGGCCACTGGCACCATCCACAGACATTGCTTGAGTACGGGAAACAGCGTCCGGAGCGTGTCGTGCATTTCCCACCACTTTGTCGCCTGGCTTGGATCATCAAGCAAATTGGCAGACTGGTCGAAGAGGTAGCTCGTAAGACTGTCTGTCGACCAGGCAAGGAAAGTCACCCGAGCGTCGAAATCCTCTCCAGCATCATGAAAGTCTTTGAGCCTCTGAATGAGCCGGTCGACGGCTTCTTGAATTTTTGGCTGGACCGCATTGACGGACTTCTTGGAGTAGAATGGGCTGATGGCAGATCGCCGCATGCGATGGAGGTGGTGATCAACCGTTCCGAAAGCTGCTCATGTAAGTAAATCAGTCACCACGCAGAGGCTCAGGAGTGCTGACTTCCTAGATTGTTTCCGAAGATATGCGCGATAGAGGCGTCCTTGTCTCGGATCTGACCGCTTCTCAGATATCCATCGATCCTTTGTGGCAGTTGCTACCTACTGTGCCCGGCCCACCGAACAGTGTTTTGAGCCAATCGATGTCATCTATGTGGACTTCATTCGGTGTGATACGAACAATAGGACCTGCACATTAGCATTCATGCAATCAAAGGTGCTTAGTGTTTCTTACCGTACTCCTTGTGGAGGCGGTCGATTTCGAAGACAAACCTCCCTCCTCCTTCGACGAATGTGTCGACAAAGAACTCATACCATTTCGTGGCTCCGGCAATTTTTGGCCCCGGAACTCCAGCGAGTGGGTGAAGTGTCAGTCTATAGATGACTCGCAGGAGTTCTTTCAGGACAAGCAGGCCAACAAAAAGCAGAGAGTACGAGAGGAAATCCATTTTCTGTTCACGCAGACACGTGCAATACCAGATCAGCTAGAAGAACACAAGATGTCCGCCAAGTGATAAACGGCAAAGGAGTCATATGCGCTCGACCCAATACTTGTATTAACAATCCGCACGAGGGATATTGACCTGAATAATCGGGATGCGGCCTCAACTCAACATGATCGGCGTCAGGGCACCAGCTTGCAATCAGACAATCGTTCGTCCCAAAGATGAATCATTGAGGATCTAGAGCGATACTCATCTACGCGCAGCACCAATACATCGTGGAGGCGCCGCAGACTGGAGCCGCCAATCACTGGATACGGCCGTCCCTGTATATTCAGACTGGGCGCTGTGAATCATTCGCAGATGGTTTATCAGTATCCTATCCGAACAGGAAGCGGGTTTCATGACTCCGCGTGGACATTTGGCCAATGCAAAGTACCGCATACGTTCGTCTCAGAGGTATGCAAAAAGCACGGGCCACAATCCCCACCATTTATGCAACCAACTGTAAGCTACCTGTCTAGTAGCTTGAGCTCTGCGCTTAGCAAATGCAGACACAGCTATCTCAATTGGTTTATCTGTATAAGAAGCGAGCCACCTGTGTATTAGCTCAAAATGCTGCCTCTTCCAAGAGGCTTTGCGCTTGGTAAATGCCGATATGACCATCTCGGTGGAATTATCTGTATGAAAGCATGAAAGGCAAGCCACCTATCTAAGAGCTCAAAATGCTGCCTAGTCTGGGGAGTTTTGCGCTTAGTAAATGCAGAAACGATCATCTCAACTGGCCTACATACATATGACAAGCCACCTGTCTGGTGACTCAATATGCCGTCTGTTCTGGGAGGCCTTCCGCTTAGTAGATGCAGATACGACCATCTGATCGGATTATCTGCGTGTCGAGTAAGCAAACCGCCTGGTAGCTCAACATGCCGTCTGTTCTAGGAGGCCTCGCGCTTAGTAAATGCAAGCATGGCTATCTCAATTGGATCGTCTGCATGAGGAGTAAGCCACCCCTGCTGGGAGGCCTTGCGCTTAGTAAATGCAGATACGGCCATCTAGGTTGGATTATCTGCTCGAGGAACAAGCCACCGTACCCAGCTGAGCACGCTGCATGCATCTTCTTGCTTTCTGTCTTTTAGGACGAAGTACTTTAAAGCACGACGCTCACGATTGCGGCAGACCCAGCACGATATTTGCTGTTGAATCCTTGTCTTGAATCTTCGCGTACTGGAAGATGGATGTTCGAGCCGAGCTGGCTTCTGCTCTTCGTGGAAAGTCTATCTATTTTCCGGCACCGGAGAAGCTCTTTCCTCGCTGGGCGCGACGGACGCATCCACATCTCTTCGAACTGCGAAACCATGTGGATTGTGTGATCGATCGGCAAATTCTCACGCCTAGATTGTCTTTCGAGAAGCAGCTCTGACACAAACAGTGTGTATCAAACACAACCCAAGCGCAAAGCGCTCAAAAAGGGTGACTTCGGTTTCTTTGGAGCAACGTGGTGGCCGCACGCAGAGTACAGTCGCTTGCAGGCCCTCACAGAGCTTTCTATATGGGTGAGTACTGATCGGACCGCGCTTGAGCCCAGATCTAGCCCTTGACACTTCGTCAGCTTTTTGTTTGGGACGACGGTAATTCTCACTAATTGAAGCGTCGCTGCATACGTCCAGTCTGATTCACAACTAACAGAAATCGACTCTGTACTCGGGACATTCTCTTCGGATCTTGAAAAAGCTCAAGACTTTCGTGAGCGAACCCTGGCATTCGTTGCGCATAGTCTAGGCCTCCTGCACAATACCGATAGCGCGCACTCTGAGAACCGCATCATTCGAGCTTTTGACTCATTCGGGAAGACACTCAGAGAAACCTGCCCCTATGGTCAGTGGCCGATCCTTTTCTGCTCACAAAAGCCATCTGACATAATTGAATACGGGCAGAGGGTCGCGTAGGCCTCTTACACGAAATCCAATACTTTATGACAAAGTCAGAAGTCGAGCAACGTTTAGCCCTAGGCGGATCTATTCCCTCGTTCGACGAGTACTGGAGCTTCCGAATGGGTACGAGTGCGGTAAGAATCGCTTTGGCTTTGAATGAGTGAGTCCGTCTAGAGCCAAGAAGCAACGGAGACTGATACGGATAGATACGCATGCAACGTCGACCTGCCACCAGCGTTGAGAGCTGATCACCGTCTCCAACGAGTCTGGGAAGCGACAAACGCCATCATCTCCATGTCAGTGCTGCTGTATCTGCTGCTATATTTCCGGCATACTCCAGCTAACCTCGCAGCAGTGTCAATGACATCTTCTCTTTGCGGAAAGAGCTCGTAAGACATTCTGCTGGTGCTGTGTCTTGCTCAAGAGAGACTTATGTTTATCTAGGCCGAGAACGCTGTTGACAGCATCATTCCCATCTTTTTTGCCTCGACTGCAAACGCTCAAGAATCGGCAGATATGGCTACTGACCTCATCGTTCATTACGCTGATGATTTTGATCGGGCTGCGGTGGAGTTGGCAGAAACGAGGATCCATGATCCAGCTACTACTGAAAATCTTCATCGTATACTTGAGGGATGTCGCTCTTATTGTACTGGCAATCTGGAGTGGAGGTATGCTTGCAGAGCTTGAAGAGAGCCAAGTTTGACGCTGATATGAAACCCGGACAGCTTTCTCACGGGAAGATACAGTACTGCCGCTATCGTAGATGGCGAAACGATGTCAATCTTGCTTTGAAACCTTCAGCGGTCTGAAAGTGAGCAGATGAAGGGATATGACATCACGAGATTGCATCTACAAGTTAGAACGATCGAGCAATCCAACGCAAAACGTGTACGGGTTTTGCTTGAAAAAGAAGATGGCCGGGAAAAGACTTGGCGTTGCCCGCCGCCACCCGCCTTATTTATCCGGGCAGGCTCCATAATGCACTCCTCTATTTCTAATTAAAGAGCCCCAGATATTCAAAGTTTAGGGGCTTAAACCGCTAAATCTTCTCGCGCCTCCTTTACTGCCTTCGCGCTTTCATCTATAGCTTGGTCCTCTCGCAGGTACTTCCGCTCTAAGGGGCCCTTCTTATGGTCACCTCCTAATTTAGCTTAAACTACATGCAAGAAGTTATACTATGCCTCCAGGGAAAAGGGTAGCGCTAAATGTTTACGCTGCTTAGAGCCGCGCCGGTTACGGGCACTCTAATCTCAAAATTAGAGTATAGGATTAGAGTGCCCTCAGCCTGGCCTTATTTTCCATCACGCACAGTCCACAGAAAATGCGCGACTCCAGACGCTGTCAGAAAGTCGAAGCCGTAGAGGGCATTTGAACGCTTCTGCTCAGCTTTCTACGGATCTCACGCGACGGCCTCCTCCTTGTAGCGCTTCTTGCTTTTATGCAGTCGGCGCTTTTGATTCCATGTGCTGCTGGGTTTGGACCCCAACATTCCCTGTGCAACAGCCCTCACAGAGTCTGCGTCGGAAGCCGCGCCATCCGCGTCGCTTTGTTCAGCTGGCTGACTAGTAGGTTTTGGCCAGCGAGATGACGGAGTACCCTTGGAAAGGCTAGCAAAGATATGGTCGTCGTGGCAACTGGCCCCAAAAAGAGATTCCATGGGGTTGACTTTGGACCCGACCCTCTTCACAGAGTCTGCGGCGGAAGCCGCGCTATCGAAGGGCTTAGTCGAGTTCGCATTATTGAGGTGACCAAACCGAGACGTCGATTTGCGCGTCTTGATATTGTTGCTGTCTTGCTTGAATTCCCGCCCTGATCCTTGCAGAACGAGAGATGCGTGTTAGACCGCCTGACTCTGCCATCATTCCAAAATGTGACAACGTAACAGCGACAGCTGAGCGCTTGGCGAATGTCTTCTGGATTTGTTGTTCCGGACACTCGGTTCTTGATTCTTTGCCAATATCTCTCGCACGATTTAATATGCCCGCTTGGTCGTCCAATTTCACTTGCTCCCTCTTGATCGCACCAGCAAAAGCTCGCACGTCGCATTTCCTCTTCATACCCGGGTGTTGAGAACTCGATGATCTTGTCATCTAGTACAGGCTTTTTCCTAGTATTCGGAGAGGCCTACTTTTCTGGACTTTGTAATTTACGATGGTATCCAACATCTCTAACGACGCTCCACCAAGAACAAGTGTGTTGCCCGCATACTCGTCTTCCACTCCCTCGCAAGTAGCCGAAAATGGTCGAACCTGCTGTGCCGTTCTCAATGACTCCTTGGTGATTAGCTTAGGGGTATATGACGCATCACGAGACACGTCTTTATTGCTCTTCTCCACCTTGCATGTTTGGCCTTCTTTCTCACTGTCACGCTGATAGGCTAGCGTCTGTCCAGATGAGCATGCGTGGAGTGAAGGCCGCGGAGCTTGCATGCCATCATACCTTTCAGACTTTCCACCTTTCACTTCAATACCGAGGTTGGGACAAATACTTTCCTGACTCAACTGTGCGACCGAGGTCATCCCATCTTCGCTCACTTCATCTGAAGCTTTGAACTCCTTCTTGATCTCCTCTTTACCAAGTAATTGCTCACTTCGCCCACGGTTGCCGTGCTTCTTCGCTCCATAGTTCGGGCCTTCATCTTCCATGTTCATGGCTTTTGAAACAACGGTCAAGCTGTCTGCGCGGGCGAATGACTGCGGGACCTCGCCTTGTGACGCTTCTCCTATTTCACGTTCGTGGCTGTCCCCTTCATCCGCAAGCAGCATTTGGACTTTAGATTCCTGCCTTCTCCTGCTGGGCTGACCTATATCTTCTTCAATAAATCCCTGAACGCATTCAAGCAGCTGCTCACCATAGCGAGCAGCAGTCCGTCCTGTAAAGCCTTTCTCCCTAAAGTCGCGCCTCAACTGCCGCCACTGTAGTGTGTCGTCTTCCGTGTACGCAGTCATCACAGAAGCGTCGCGGTGACGTCGAGAGGACAGCTCCTCAACTTTGGTGGCAAGCGTTTCAAGCCTTGGTTCCATTCTTCCAAGAGCGCTGACGACACTGCCATTGAGAAACGTGGAGATGGAGGCGTTGCACCGTCGCACGATTTCTCTGAGACCATTGAGGTCGCCATGGCTTTTGCGGATGCGAGCCCACACGCGACGTGGACCACTCTCGGATTCGAGATCCTTGTATTTCGCTACCACTTTGGATAGCTGTTGTGTAACTTGCTCGCTGCTCGCAAGGATGTTGTTCCAATCTTGGAGGTCCTCTTCGGTCCGCACATATAATGATCCAGGCGACTCTGCATCTCGCTTTGCACGTGCAAGATGGCCGCGCAGCATGCGCAGCTCTAAAGTGATGTCTGCATAGTCGCCGCAAGCTGCATTCCAGGCGCGATATGATTTGACGGCAAGGTTCAGCGCGAGGGCGATGTCTGAGGCCGATATTCCGAAGGACATGTTTCAGTCATTATTCAGCTGCGCACCCTTATGCATTGAGAAGAGCCGGCTTCATCGAGCCTGCTTTATGTCACAAGCTTCATTGCGCCCATTACGGGTCTCCTGGATCGCGGAAGAGCTTCAGTGAAGAGCAGATAGTGTAGTCAAGTAGTTGAGTAGGTGCAAGGCTGCGAGAGTGGGGCGCAGCAAGGCAATGGAAACCCCATGCTGATTGCCTGCAGCTAGTACTGCAGGTGTCAAAAGTGGTTACCGGCTCACATAAGACCATCGACACAATGACATGGGCAGAACGTCCGAGCGTGATCGCTCTGACTTTCAAGAAAGCCTCGTGGAGTCGCTTAGACGGGCACAAGTGTTCTTAATCAGCACCGCGAATTGAGTGGCTCAAAACTAGGCTCTGCTAATTCTTCTCGGACGGCAACCCATCCAGACCAGTGACATCCACAGTACCGTAGGTCGCAATGCGCAAGTGCACCACCGGTTAGTAATGCAATCTGCCGCTAAGATTACTCTGCTGTGCCTCATGAATTGGTTTTTCTTCAGAGAATGTTCGTGCTTGCAGACATCTTTGCTGCTTCAATCTCCCTTGTGAAGGATGTCAAGCTCAAGACCAGTCATTGTCTTTGTCACTGGTAGCTATCAAACACCGGCTACCTATGCAAAATTCTTCGAAGCTTTGAATGCAGAGGGTTTCGAAGTCCATGCGCCGCGTCTTCCTACAAGCGAAAAGCCCACCAGATTCTCTCCCTCCGACGATGTTGAGAACGTCCGATCGCTTGTGACATCTCTAGTGGACCAACAGCGAGAGATCGTTCTAACGATGCACTCGTACGGCGGCGTGGTCGGCACGACTGCCATTCGCGATCTAAGCTTCTCCGCCCGAAAGAAGATGGGGAAGCAAGGCGGAGTCATACACCTCTTGTATATGTGTGCGTTTATCTTGTCTGAAGACACAACCATGGCGGATCTCTTGGCTCAAGTAGGATTCTCTGGAGAAAGCATCCTGGACATCGCTCAGGACGGCACATCTTTTCCTGTCGACCCTAAGGAATTCTTGTACCATGATGTCCCCGCTGAGAACGCAGAAGAGCCTCTGCGCACGCTTGTGAGGGCACCACTATCGTGTATGAGCGAGCCTCGGATGGAATACGCAGGCTGGAGGGACGTTCCATCAACGTATTTGTATACTACGGAGGATCACGCCTTGCCGCTGGCTTTTCAGAAGCTGATGACGGGGATCGTCAAGGAAAAAGGTGGGATTTTGCAGCTGGAGACCTACCATTGTGGGCACAGCCCGCATCTGGTGAAATTGCATGAGATGGTGGACGCCGTCGCAAAAGTCTGCGGCATTTGAGTATCGCAAGGAAGCTTTCCTCTATGTCGTGGGCAGCAATGATGAGCCATTAGATGTTGTGTTGATTTGGAGGTGGAAGGGCACTGACTGCTCAATCGACAATACGAGCAATATATCTGACGTGCTCTGGTATTCATAAAGCCCGACTTTCATCGCTACTTTCGCTCGTACAGCCCATGGTTGCTGAAGGCCATCGACTCATCCTTGGATACACCCGACATCGGCGCGGCCTCTGGAGCGACGCATTCGCGATAACTGCGATCGGTTTCTTTCTGGAGTGCATCAAGATGCTCCTGAGCTTCTGCGAGCGCACGTTTGTTCAAGTAGGGGATTTTCGGATACTCTAGCACCCAAGTGTAGATGAAGGGCGCGCCACCGCCATTGAATCCACGAGGTACACCTTGAGGGTCCATGCCTGGCGTGTACCAGAAGGTATCCGACTTCACCGAGTGGCTTGCATCGCAATTTTCGTCCTTGACGACAACGTGAAAGCGCCGGAGGACGTGCTTGATCACCTGTAGATCCTCGCTATTGAAGCTACCATCGTAGACTTCGACCCTCAACACGTGTAGCGATTTGCGGGCGTCGTGAATGGTGTCGCAGATGAACTCGAGCATGGCCACCTGGTATAGCACCCTCTTGTAGTTGTTCTCATGCCACTCTGTAGCGATTTCTGTTTCTTTCTGAGCATCGCCGTCAGAGTAATAATGCGCGTTCGCGCGACAACTGTCAACCGTTCGATATGCAGAAAGGGACCCCAGGCCCATGCAGATGACTTTTGAAACACTGCGCAGTTTCTCCTTGCTTGCGCTATCAAGGATCTGTGTCCGAGGTCTTGACCCAGGCTTGTTGAAGTCCTGCTGAACGACGTCATAATCCGTCAGCACGAGCTTCGCTTGTTCGGACATGTGTTTGAAGGTTGGGTGAGTCAGAGCTTCGAGTACATTGTGGATTGAATGAGGAATTCGATCCATGAAGTTTCTGGATTTGGGTGCAGCTACTCTCGTGCCTTTAGTATGTTCGTTTCCTGTTGTGACAAAATGATGCAGGTGATAGGCGGCCCTAATGTTCTTGCTTCTGGGAAATGCCAGCTCGAGCAACACCTATGGTCATGTCTTGCAATTGGCCACATCTCTGCTGGTTGCTGGAGCAATGCCACTTGTCTCGTCGCAAAAAGGACTAACTGGGTGTTTAGCGCTCAAGTACCAGGAAGCTGGTCTTCTGACATTTACGTTATTAGCAGGCAGGCCGCGAGAATCATGCACCAGCTCCTCTTCAAATCGTGTCATCGCTGTGAAGTGTATGATGACCATGATCCGGTGGACCGCCATCAAACAGAGCAGAAATCGGGTACGGAGTGTATAGGCTCGAGCAAAAGTCTCAGCAGCGCAAAAATGTAGGATGGCGGGTGAAGGCTTGGCATTGCTGGGCATTTCAGGATATGTTGCCGCGCAAATTGTGGGGCTTCAGGCCCTGCAGTTTCGTCAGTGAAGGACTTTCTGGGGGCTTGGCTGGGGTCCGGCTTGGGGTATGAAGACCAACCGGAAGCGCCCCCAATTGCCCGGCAACCTATCCTGAGATGCACAGTATCCCGCCACCCAGATTACCTTCTTTCTTCTTTTTATCGATCCAACCCTTTCGGTTCAATACACGTTTACGATACTCTATTACAGCCAACATAACAGGTACGTCCATCTCTAATACTAGATAGAACACCGGGTCCTTTCAATCGGGCACAGCCGTTGGCAGCATGTCCATAGCGACGAGCTTACGAACTTTGGTATACCGGCCACGTTCTCGGCCTCAATTGTTTAGGACGACTCGTCGAAAAGTGATGACAAGAGACGCAAAGCCGAACACCAGGCGCATAGCTTCGGCCGTGAGGTGGTGGCAAGTATGCCAGCGGAGTGTTCCGCGTATCTTTGTTTGGCCTTGGGTCATGCTTGGCCGCATAGTTTACCCATGTTGATCGCCTGGTCATCGTTTACATTGGTACAGCGTAGCGCGTTGTGCATCAAGGTATGCCTCATTAGATTGAGTGCTTCCTCCTCGCATATAGGCGTGAAGTCTGTGGGGCTCAATTGAAATCGCATGTAACGCTTACAAGCGGAGAGATTTAGCGAAAGAATCATCGACTTCTCGAGTTCTCGACTCTGATACAGGTCTGTCAAAGCAGGCTACAGTGCAGAAATGCCCTCTGCGTCTTCCGCGAAGTCAGCTTCGATTGGCATAGCCGCTTCGTCGTAGGTCTCGTTGGCAATGTTGTACGCTTCATGTAGTGAAGTGCGGATGCGGAATACACCCGGTTGCTTTGGTATCCCTCGTAAACCGCGACTTGAAAACGTCGACGGCCGTGTTCGAGCCGGCCAAAAACATGGAGGGCACGCCTTGAGCGAGGCATGTTGAAAATCAAAGGTTGAACCGATGAAGGAGAAAGGTAGCGGGCTACCTTGCTCCCGTATATGTTCGCATATAAATCGGGTGGCGGGATACCGCTAAGCCTTTTGCCAGCCTACCTATTTTCAACAAGGCATGTCTTCGCTAGTGCGAGAGCCACTTGGGTCTTGCCGGTCGCAGGTGGAGCTTCTACGATGGTGAGTCGGTTGCCCATGGTCTCGCGAACGGCACTCGCTTGGCGGCCATTGAGTTTCATGTTGACACTAACTGCTTGCGCACGTTGCATGAGCTGCGCTTTGTTCTGGTCGTAGAAGGCGTTCCGTGATAGAGTGTGCTGGGGGTCATTGCCGAGCAACAGAGTGCGCCGCCACCACCGGTGACCGTCGCCGATCATTTCAGACGAAGCCCGCTGAAAGATACTGCTGACCTGCTTCACCGCTCTGGCTGACGGTCAATAACCAATAGAGACTTCCGCCATCAGCTCATGCTCAGCACCCACGTAGCCTAAGAGCCGAGAGCCACCAGACAAGCGGACGACGACATTGAGAGGCCCACCAAGCCAAGAAGCGAGCCGATCTTGTAGTTGCTCTTGGTCATCGATAGACAACACCTGTCCAACAAGGACCTCCTTCTTAGTATTTTGTAACTCGTTAATGGGTGTAATGGTTACGGGCGACCCCGGTGCTGGGAGACTGGCGTTGGGCGTCTCTACCATAACGTTAGCATTGAAGCGGCATACTGCAATGCTCAGTTTGTGATCTTCGGATTGCAAGAACTTTTAGCAATTAAAGATTGAGTCGATAAAGGCGAAAGGTAGCGGGCTACCTTGCTCCCATGTATATTCGTATATAATTCAGGTGGCGGGATACCGCTGGGCCTTTTACCAGCCATTCTATTGCAACAAAGACACCCTTAGATCAGGGATAACAGTCACACGCGTCCGTAAGTGGAACCTCTCTGGTGTGCGCCGCGGTCTGATTCAACAACAACATAGCACCCAGATTGCGGTCTGGTAGGACCGACCGGAGAGGAACGCAAGCGTTTTCGGCCACTGATTCCACTTGAATCCTGCAGGGACTTTCAATTGCAGAGTTCTTCTGTGTCGATGATCGTAACGCGGCAGAGCAGCGACGGGGTCCTTGCTGTCAGTGCGCCAGCGCTCGTTGTTGGCATGATTCCAACCGGCGCCGCGATCAGCGAAGAGCTTTACCGCCGTGTCGAGATCTGTGAAAACGTGTTGCTTGATAATCGGAGCGGCGCCTTTGCTCTGAACAGTCATAACTGTGAAGTCTACCGCGGAAGGCCAAGGCCAGGCACAGAAGAAGTGGTAGTGACTGGGGACACGATTGGAGCCATTGAGTACAACTCCAAAGAGGCGCATGTCACCGCTCGAATGAGACGTGTACGAAATTCCAGAGTTCCGTACAAGACAATATCAAGGCAAGGATAGCTTCTACTTCGGTTGATACTACTGACGCTGTAGGGCCCTTCCAATTGGATCAACACTCGAGCCGCCGTGGCTGTCCAGCGTCCTTCTACTGCTGTAATAACTCTCTCAATCTCACAGCGATCCTGTCCCCCACGGTCTAACCCACAGGGAAGTACTTCTCAATCCACTCATCGAGCCTCTCGTACGATGGAGCCACCCCATCATGCAACGGCAGCGCGTGTCCAGCGCCCGGCTGTATGAACGTCTCAATCTTCTGAGTGCCGTTGAACTTCCTGATAGCAACGCTGTCGTCCCCGAACTTATCATTGCAGTTGAAATGACACGTCACATCCTTCTCCGACGCCAGATAAAGCACCGGGCCATGGTAAGCAGGCGCAGCAGCCGGCAGCAAGCTCGCAGCGAGTATCTCCCCCAGTGTGAACGGCTGCTTGATAGCCTCTGACGCCGCCAGGACGTCCGGCGTGAAGTTCGGGTACGAGAAGAAATAGTACTGCAGATTCTGCTCCGAGGACCAGGTCAGCCAGTTGTCGCTGTACACTTCTTTCGGGAATCGATCAGGGATGTTTTCGTTGGCGAGGTTGAAGCCTGAGGATGCGATGAGCTGGAGCTCCAACTCGCTGTCTTCGCCCACGCCCGTGAGCACTACGCCGTCGCTGACGGTGGGCGCTAGCGCGGCGAGTCCGACCGTCAATTTCGAGCCGTAGCTGTGGCCAACGTGGATGATGTGCGAAGGGGGTTGGGTAAGGCCGGGGATCTGACCGGCGCGAGCCATTTTCGTGAGAGAGTGGAGTATTTCGACTTCGACCAAGGGCTGGATCTCGTTGTAGGGGTCTGCGATGGTCGATGGTGCGAAGCCCAAACGGTTCCAGGAGAGAGTGGTGTAGCCTGAGGCTGTGGCGGCTTGGACATGGCTATATGGTGAATCTTCTTCCCCGGGGAGATGAAAGTCCCAGTACGACGCATTGAAGCCAATGCCATGGGTCAAGAGCTGGAGGGTCAAAGCCTTGGGCCCAGGGTTGTTGGGTGCACAGATAGCACCGGAGATCTTGAACGTCTTGGTCAATGTTGATGTCTGGGGTGGTGGCGCCGGTACGCTGGGCTTCGTAGTAAGCAGCTGGGCGTAGGAGATTGCTTCGACTTGGTTCGTGATGGGTGGCAGCGATGGCTTCACGATCGTGTCAGTACTGACGGGGACGTCGATAAGGAATTCATGGCACGAGTAACCCGTTTTCGCTATGGGTGTTGCTATGGCCACCGCCAGCAAGGAAAAGAAGGGTAGAAAAGCGTGCATGATGGTATCTTTAAGTTCGTTCAGATGCTGGCTGCTTTATTGCTTTCGTGCGATGAATGGTTGCCTTTAGAGCTCACAGCAGATCGCCTCATACTTATATGCACTGGACAACGAGCTCGAGAGTCGAGCCTGTCCCTAGGCGGACTCATTTGGAAAGAGAATGCTTGAAAATTAGTCAACGGGGTGAAATTTAATCGCCATTGATGCACGTCAGACAAAATTAGGGAATGAGGCGGAGAGGCCTTGGCAGATTACTCAAGGATGAGGATTTGGAATTGGTGCTCGCATGCTCGCATGGTCTCTGCCATTGGTATAAATTTGCCCAAGAGTTGAAAAATAAAGTGACTGTTCTCTCCATCCTCGGACGTTCAGGGCGCGTCTGAGAATCTCGGCCGTCCGCGCACATTCAACAACACGCATGTCTTTCTTGATATTTCCGGTCAGTTTGCTGCTTTCGAGGGAGAGACCGCTCACGTAAGCACGGGCCGGTCAGCACGCCTGGGGAAGTAACCTTTCCCTTTTGTGGGTAATCAACTCGACTACCGACAGAGTGTCTGCGTGTGACAAACAGTTCAGAGTTGGCAATGAGTCACGCGGATCAATTCTCGACCCTGGCCTATGGGTCCGGGAAAAAAAAAGAGGGGGGACTGATCTGACTCATTTGGCCAGATTGTTGACTATCCGTCAAATAATGCGCCCTCATATCTGACATAAAACTGACCTGAACTGACCCAGATAACTCCCAGAAGCGGGCTGATCCGCCCGAGAACTGACCTGGCCAGCACATCTGACCTGAAAGACCTGACGCATTGCCAACTCTGGACGATTCGCTGAAGGTGTCACTGCCTAGGCTGCTCCTGAGCAGAGCCACCCAGCTAGAGCGACCCGATTGGTCCTAGGCCTGATATAGGCATTGACAAACGTAAAGAGCTCTCACCCAGGAAGAGCATGCCCGCAATTTCTCACGCTGGTATCTCCATGCCCATGTTTCAAGAGTGCTTACAGCCTATCAACCGGAAACTCTACTGTGAGAGAAACACCAAACAGCCCTCAAGCCGGCAACCACTGCGATATTGTCCAGATAATGTACAATTACAGGAAAATGTGTTACATCGTGGGCGGATTCGCTTGGACTCGGCTGATGGTGGTATATTCGTAATTGGGGGTGAGCTTGAGACTCAGCCGCACGGCTATCAGGGATTGAAGCATATTTTACCAGGGTTACAACCGAGAAATGGAATCAACATTTGTTGGCTGGCGCGCGGACGTAATCAAATGCGCATTGCGCGGATGGTGCCACCACAGTGACTTCCAATACTGTAGCAAAGAAGAAGCGAGGAAAGAAATTGCCTGGGAAAACAGCGTGGAATGATGATGGCACGCCATCGGCGTGATATACGCAGCTAAATTATGCCTCAATAAGGGAGAGCAGCTCCTGCCCGCTGGTCACATGTTGTACCAATCTTCATCGAAAGGTAATTCCACAATAAATCGAGCTCCAATGACACAATCCCGTAGCAACACCAAATTCCTTAACTATGACTGCGTTCATACTGGTATTATTTGATCTAGGTTGGACAGGGAGATCCGTGCACGGGTAACATCACGATGCGCAAGGTGTTCTAGGTCACGAGAAGTGTTGGGCGCATCGCAAGCCATGCCATATCATGCTTCGCAAAGCTGTGTCCGTGCCCATGAGCTCGTCGACACCGGAGATGAGTCAGTGCTCCGCCCAGGAGGTCACGTCGGCGGAGCTGATCAACCCTGTCACCTTGTTCAGCCGGTTTTCACGGAAAGGATGCATTCCACAGCACTTGCTTTGCCTGGATATGGCCTCTGTAGTTGGTAAGATCAATGACACCACTGATGTTCCTGGATCGAGCCGAGTCAACAGCTCACGCATACGCGGTTCCGGAATTCAAGTGCGAAAAATCGGTCAAGAACACGGCATGCCTCGGATCAACCCCTTGACAACACATCGCAAGGCCGGCTTGGTAAGGACGAGCTAGCTAGTCTGGACTTCACAGCCGAGCCGCCTTGCAGAGCTAAGGTACCCAAGATCAGCGACGCCATCCCGCGCACGTGCAACGTGATTAGAAGCATGCTGGAATTGAACAAGAGACGCATGACTACGAAGCTGAACTGAAAGCAGTCATCCAGAGAACACTCCAAAAGATGCAACAGCGCGGGTAGCTGCACCCTTCAGAGTAGGGCGTGGTGTCGTCTCGCCGCAGCGATTCCAAATTAGGCTATCAGCACCAACTTGGTTCAGTGATATGCGTTGGACCGCTCCGTTGGACCGCTCCTACCACTTGCTGATTATGAGTGAATCTGGCTCGCAGAAGAAACGGAGATTTCCACAGTGGTCTCACTTGCGTTCATATCAGGCATGCAAGCCTTCAAGATCCACCAATCCATCCATTTTGTCGCGGGACCCCCTTCAGCTGCACTTTTAGATTTCACGCTGAATGGTCGTTGTTGTGAAGTATTCATCGTGGTCGTGCTGTCGCCATGGCGCAGATTTCTACTACCACTTCACTGACGTTGTTGCAGTGATCGCCTATTTAACTCCTTTCCAGCTAAAATCGTGGGCTATTCATCACGATCCTGAGTGCCTTGAATTGTGGTCACGATTCTGGCACGCTCCTTCTCGAAAGCGCGAGAAGGCTATTGCCGCCCCAAAGACCCCCATCTGCTACAGCTCAGCTGCTATCCAGATGACTGCAATCATGGGAGGCTCAAGCCAGTGCCCCTTCCCATGGTTCACGGTTGAATTCTTCTTCTTGTCCTGTCCTCCAAGTCGTCGTCACGGCCCGATCGAATACCCATCTATACAGGTCCTTCGCTATCGATCCAGCCATGCCAGTGGAAGCGACAACATCCGATGTCCTTGCACCCATTCGCCAGTACCTACTGGCTTAGACTTACGAGTCACTCGATTACCTCAGAAGCATCGTCACGGCATTCACGAACAGAGACCCCACCGCCAACATGAGACAGGCAGTCCTCAATAGCACAGACGAGCTCTGGACCCAGATTGACAAACACAAAAGCGGCGTGGAAGAGGCAGAGAAAGAGGACAAAGAATTTCGAGGTCTAGCAAATCGTTACAGAATCGACTGGAAGTTCCAAACTTCGCGTGCAGACAAGATCGAGGAAGAATGGCTTGCTGCGGAGCGCCAAATGGAGAAGGAGAGGAAAGACATGTCCGCACAACGAGATCAACACAAACTGGCAAACGAATAGCTGTCACGGCAGTATGAGGCTCTCAAGACGCCGTTCTCTTAAGACGCCATGACGGCAATAGTCAAAAGTGCGTTCAGCTGACGAAGTCAAGAAAATGCTGCAATGCTCTGAGCAGGCAGAAAAGACGCCAAATAAGAGACGCAAGGTAGATCCGACAGAGGAAGAGTCGGGTCTTTCTGACCTGATCAGATCACCGGTGCATCATTCGGACGATCACAGTCGACAAAAGTACTGTCATGGGGTCGTAAACTGCACGCAGGATTGGCACACCCAAGAGAGTCGCGTTGAAGGAGCCCACCACCACGCTTACGACAATCGCATTCCTGACAGTTGCACCTTTGCTAACGGCGCCAACAAACCTGAAAGCCACACCCCCGCCAACGACGCGGACACTCTGGGCGATCAGCAACACGACCGATCTGTCCCCAGCACGGAAAGCTTGCTCAAACCCAATCAGAGTCGCATAGGTGGTGACCTTCGAGCACAGTCGCACCCTGTATGGGTGCACACTAGTCTCCATCAAAGTCACGACGTAGACTCTCCTGATGTCATTCAGCGGCGTGGGGTCTCTGGACACCATGAGCCCCCTGTGACGTGCAAGCTGACTGAAACATCATGGTTTTCAGCGATCGTGTTCAAAGTGGCCACCCGTACCAAGGAGATGACGAAGAGCAAAGACGCGAAGCAAGGTATGCGACGCGAGCCCTTGTACGTCGAACCTCACTGATCTTTTCTAGTGAAAGCTATGTTGGAGATGAACAAGCACGCGCTCGTGAAATGTGTGTACACTTTATACATTAACAAGGTGGGAGTCAACACCATCTACTGGCGCGATCAAGAGGAGCCGTGTTCAGTGTGCAAGAACAATGGCAAGGACTGTGTGGTCTTCATTGATACGGACACGCTGCGTTTCTGCAAATGGGTCTCACATCGTTCAGGCATGTAAAGACAGGGCAAACGCTGGTCCGACGGCGCAAACGGGACTGCGTATAGCTAGAAATCGCATATCCTAACGCGCGCTCGAGGATGTATTTTGGCGCCATAAAGGTAGTGGAGATATAGCCTCTGATATGGGACTGCTTTGATCGTTCTTTCCTCGTCACAGGCTTGGCGGGAAAATTTCAAACTGACGGCCCCTCCACGAAGACTCGTCGTCTTCTAAACCTTCATCCTCCACCAGCAGAGCCAGACCTCAAATTGACCTCATCCGCAACTATCATCATATTCAAATCTTCACGACCCACATTCCCTGAACCACCACTGGTCAGGCATTTACAAGGAATACACTGAGATTTGCACCTGCTCTTCAAGGTTATCAGGTCCCACGGGTCTAAGGGACCAACCGCCGCTGACCGCTACAACCTAGCTGCTCACGGCCTCGACGTCTCATCCCGGATCCGCGCAATGATAAGACTCAATCCTCAAAGTGAAGAAGACGCTGAGCGGCGAGAAGTGCACAGAGATCTTGCTAAGCAAATGCTTGATGAGATCCCTACACTTGAGAGTCGACTGGAGAATGTGAGATGCATGCTGATGACACGTGACGATGGTCCAAGCTGACTGATGCCCAGGTCCGTAGTGAGCTACGAGCTCATGTAGACGCCATCACAGCGGCTCAGCTGGCAGGCGCGCGGGAGATAAATCTCGCAGAAAAGGCTCACAGGTACTCGGGTGATTCAGGACTGACAAGAAAATCGAACCTGGACAGCCTCATTCATAGCCTGAGAGATCGACTGGTCGCCATCTCTCTGTTGCCTCCATGGGTCAGCGATGCACGCAAAATGGACGAATTTGCTCGCTGGAGCGACGACCAGACAGGCGGCGATTCCATCAAGCAGCTGTTCCGCCCTGGGAACGACATGGGCAGGGACTTTCTCGTGCCAAGAAGCTTGAAAATCGTGGATGACTGTGTTGAAAAAGAGGTTGGCTGGGAAGGCTTGGCGGTATCCCGCCACCCGATTTATATGCGAATATATATGCGAGTAAGGTAGCCCGCTACCTTTCTCCTTCATCGATTCAACGTTTAATTTTCAACAGATTGTTGATACTGTCCACGCGTTCCGCAAAACTTATGATCAGCCGAGCCAAGAATTTCAAAAGCTCACAGGCGAGGCGAAGTCGTGGCAAGAAAAGACAGAGGGTCTGCAAACACAACTTGAGTCGTTGACAGCTCAGAGCAAGGATCAATAAGCTCAGTCTAAGCAGCAGATCGACGTCTTACCGCCGGGCTAAAGAGAAAGCGGAGAACGAGAATGCTGGGACCAACTCACACACAACGGCGGTTCTCGAATCCGAGAAGTATTCTTTGGAGGTGCGTGGCCACGAACTTCTCTTCGCCTTGTATGTCTGATGTTGCCACTGACAGCATAACTAGACTGAGCTCGGAAGGACGAAAAATGTTGCACAAACAAGCGACACGCGCACAGAAGGCGTCGGATGAAAGTCGAAGTCTGGTGCGCGTTCAAGGTGAGCTGACCCACGCCCAGAAGAAGTTCAACAATGAGGCGACTCAACGCCGTCGAGCCGAAGACAAGGCTTCGCGGCTGGAGAATGACCTCCACCATTGCGAACGCAGAGTCACCGAAGCAGAAGCAACCCTCAAACAACCTCTCATGCAGATTGAGTAGCTCCATGCAACCCTAGAGACGACAAATGAACAACGCGACGCTGATCAGATCGAGCTTACTCGCTCGGCAGCAGTCGAGCGTGCGCATGCGACATTCTGGGAAGAGCATGGCCAAGCTGACTCGAGGATAAAGCATCTTGAGGCAGAACTCAAGGATTGTCAATTGTTACTAAAACAGAAGGATGCTGAAGCCTCCAAGTCCATCACTACTCCATTTTCAGAGGTAGACACCGCCAAAGACCGTCGAATCTACCAGCCTATCTATGCCTACGAAGCCGCACATGCACATAGGCAGCGCGTGCATGTCTTAGAAGTGCAGGTTCTACATTTGTCCACGCAAGCCAGCGACGCCAGCTATCAGATCTTACAACTCAAACTACACTTGCAACAGTGGCGCTTAGCCGCGGCCGCAAGTACCCGCAATGCACTTTAGAGTCAGGCCGGGGCAACAAGTCCGATGGGAGCCACTTTTCCACCCAAGTTCAGTCAGGCAAGCAGCTCACGCCAACACCATTCCAAACTTCTGATGTACCAGATCGTTCAAGAAAACGACATGCTGCTGCTCAGACCTACAATCCCACAGAGCAAGGCCGCCCTTTCAAGGCGAGCCAACTCAGCCTTCATAACCAGACTTGTCTGCAAAGTGGTGTTGAGCAGGATCTAGTGCCCAACATCAGTGATGCCCTCCACAACATGTGTAACAAACTCAGGACCATACTAAGATAGACACAGTAGTCATCTCCGATCGGTGGCGACATAAACAGCCACGAAAGCACGCAGATCATTAAGAAGGCAGTGCGAGCCCAACAGCGAGACTTTCGCACCGTGATTCACGGCGTTCTGGCTTCCTGTGAAGGTGAAGAGTTTTTCTCGACCCACAAGCTCGCCATGCTCTCATACATCGGCATACCGTACACATCCTCTACAAATCAGTCAGACGCCCATTCGAGTCCTGGCTGTCATTCGCCGATGACATCGAAGGCCACACCGTACCATACTTTGAAACCAAGAACACCCCAGCTCCCTGGCTGTGTTCTCATGGCACTGGAGCTGTTGGTGAAGTGCTATCGGCGATGCGACAAGGCCGGTTCTTGATCAAGCACGCGGAAGACCCTAGCATACTTCAAAAACTTGTTCATCGCGTCTTGCAGCACGACAAAACATCGGTGGGCTACGCCATTGCTTATAAATTTGCAGCATACTTCGAGCTCAATTGGTCATGCACCGCAGCCAAGGAGAGCATACACATCGCTGCAGAGGATCTGTCACAGCGGACCGTGATTAAGCATGTCAGTTTCATGCGACTGTTGAGTGCCGCAGCACCTCACCAACCTCTGTTCTAACAGGTGACGGCCAATCCAACGGAGCTGGTCGCGTCGCTGTTGACTCTACAAGACGTGAACATAGGATACGACCTTGCCGACGTGGTCAGCCAGCTTCTCGAGAGACAGGTCCCAATTGTAGAAGAATTGAATAGCGTTTCGGTCACCTTACAGAGGGGCGGCTGAGTGTTGCCATCTCTCGGCGATTCAGTGCAGCTGATCTTCACATATACACGCGGGCAGCGGATTCCGTCAACGTGTGCAACGAGCGGCTTCCGGACGACGCTAGAGACTGACGACATCATGAAGCTGTCAAGGTGGGCATCGTCTGAATCACATCCAGTGCGGTCTGCGAGCTACCTCTCTGCTAGTTACAAGCAATCATAGAGACGGGGCACGGACAGCACAGTCGACCGCGCATCAGTAGGTTATCTTACGACGCAATGCCATCAAATGAACCTGGAGGCGGTTACTCAAAGGGCTGGTCAGAAGATGGACCAGCGCAAGCAGCTCCAAGGCTTGGGGCAGTGAGCCACGGTATTCTCTGGCGAGGGTAGGCAATTCTATCAAAATGCAAGGCTGCTAGGTGAAAGGCTCAGCCAGGTGACAGGCTCGGCAGGAAGCTACGGCAGTGAGATCCGACGCCTTTCTTGTCTATATCGCCTAAGCAGACGGTCGTCACCGCAGCAATGCCCGTACCTTCTCCCCGATGTCTCAGGTCTTACCGCGAGATCAATTGTCGCACTCCTTGCAACGCCAATCGCCAGCCAGTGCAATATCAGGTTTCAAGTAGAGAGACCATCATGGAGCGACATCGCAACCACAGCCAGCGAGGGAACACTTGCTGCCGAATGTCTAATCCACTGCGGTTCACAAGTGTCATATGTCGAGCTGCGTCTGCGTTGCGACCCTCCAAGTCAGTATCAGCAGTCACCGGACTGGAAAGCTCGTCAAGAAGAGTATAAGGCAAACGACAAGGCAATGACAACGTCTATTTTCTTCGCCGCGTGGAACGAGTCCGACCCAAGCAAAGACCCTGTGACAAAGCTGCCAGTTTACAAACGCAGTCCCAATGCTCCGAACTCATCGCCGAAAATAGGCAGTCTGCACAACTTCTCCTCCGAGCTCTACAATGCGAAGCTAGTACCTTGGTCCGTCGCATGTCCTAATCTAGAACCGCTCTTTGAGCAGCGGAGCTCGTCTCCGATGAAGGAGGACGCAGAACAAACGCCGACAGATCCAGCCAAAGAACAGTTCTTCATGGCTTCCAGTTCGTCGAGAAGAACGGCGATCAATATCAGCATACACGCAGAGCATCGGCCAGCACAGGTCCAGCAGGCCCTGAAAATGTTCAGGGCTCTCGCCACAAGCCTCGAAGTGCAAGTGCGGTGTGCCTTACGCGGTAATCCCAGATTATAAAGGTCAGCCTGGCCGTTTTTCTGCAGTCGCCCGTGGCCAAGCCCACACTTTTGGCCCGCGTTCTCGCTGCCCAGCAAGAATTTGGCGCCCATCGTTTCCACGCGTGTGATCGAGAATCTCGACTTTGTCCATCAATACTACGCCGATCGCGGCGGCAAGTGGTTCCAGAATCGCACCCACCCACAAGGCGGCCCGAAAGAAGTGCCCTCTTACATCCGTCGCGTGGCTGCGGCACTCTCTGAGAGTGTTCGCGAATTCAACCGACCAATGGACATGTCCGCACCAGAGCCGTTCCGCCTACATCCATTGCCAGAACAAGCGTGTTTCCTCAATTCCCGCCAATACCAATTGTACGTGTTTAGCAGTTTTCTGCTCAATGCAGAGACAGATCGAAAACAGGAGCACCTTTCATTCGAGCAAACAACCAGAGTGACCTATATCCCGCCCCTCGCCATCAATGCTCGCGGTCGGGACTCGCCACACGGACTGGTTATCTGCAAGGCCACCGCCGGCGATGAGTTGAACCCCGACACATTGATACCGCAAGTTGGAGACCCTGCAACGTTCACTTTATATCTCGACAATTCTGACAGTAAAGCCGAAGTTGTCCATGGAACTGTGACAGATTTTCTAGCTCATTTGCAAACTTCGATAAAGGGTGACGTGCTGGTAAAGATTAATCGCCCGATCAGTCCTCATGGCACTGTGGGAGAAATGATGGAGATGTACGCACAGGTAGAATCTGGTCACTGGGGTGCCCCGACAAAGCGCCTCACAAAGCAAATTACAGCCAATATGCAGATGTCATCACCGTGGGCCTCGAAGTTTTCCCCATTTCGCCCCTTCCTTCTGGAGCTGGTTCTAGCACAGGACGTTAACGAAGCGTTGCTCCGTAACCAACGACGCCGCCGGGCACCATCAACTTGGACCTACGCCTCTCAACGCGCAGTAGCGCAGTCCACACTTACTTCAGAGCAGGCGCGAGTTGTATCTGCAGTGGGATCACAACGTGTGACTATTGTGCGAGCACCACCAGGAACTGGTAAGATTACCCTGGCAAAAGCGGTAACAGAAGTTGCAACCATCATGTAGTGATCGGTGCTGGTCATCGCGCCGTCTAACCAAGCTGTCGTCGTTTTACAGAATAGAACGGCTTCGCACCTGCAGGCAGTCTGCCAACAGATTAGCCATTCACAACCTCCACTCGTGTTCCGCATGTACACTTCAGCGACCGAGGCACAGGCTAATCTGAATGACGGTTACGTGCCTGCGGAGATCAACGACTACCTTGAGGGAGTGCAAGAGTACAGTGAGCTCGAAGCATCCTTATACGGTTCCGATCCCAAGTCCGACTCAGCGTTGACGGTCGACGCCTATGCCAGAGCTCGGTTGACCGCATTCAAAGCTAACACTGGCTCGTTCTGGCAGGAGTTCACCGGCGAGGAAGAGCTGCTCATACTTGTGACGGAGCAGCTAGACCAAATCAGACCTGGCGCTCTTAACCTAACCCTTGCCAGAGCTGAACTCAAGCGGGCATGGATAAATTTGAAGCAATTCTACGTCGCTCGTGCAGATTTTGTCCTTGCAACCGCTACCTCAGCCTTGACATCTCAATTACTGAAGGACTTCAAACCGCAGCTAATCTCCGGCAACGAAAGCACACAATGCTCTGAGCCAGAATTTGTTGGCTCGATCCTTCGCTTCGCGCGTTTTCTCTCACGGTTTGTTTGGTGGGCGATGACAACCAGCTCGGACCTGTTGTCAAGCATCATGTCATGTCGCCGCAAGCTGGCCTTTCGCTGTTCGAGCGTCTCGTACGCCTGGACTGGCCAACAGTCTCATTGGACGTCCAGTTCCGTTCTCATCCTCACATCTCTTCTTGGGCACGATCGTTCGTGTACCACAATCAAGTTTTGAATGACCATCCTACCACCGCCGGCACTCCCGAGTGCGCTCAGTTCGCCATGTGGGAACAGGCATGGTCAACACAAGATCTCATCACAAGACCCACTGATCGTCATTCCATTTTCGTCTCGCTGGTCAAAGGAGCCAACGTAGCTCTTCCATACGGAGCAGCGAAAGAAATTGGGGCACATCCTGGTACAATTTACAATCGGCCTCGACATGCGCCTATCTTGCATCATCTTTGATGTCCCTCGGTGGCTTTTCGAGTAAACAAATCGCTATTCTCAACCCCTTCACGGCGCAACTCGCCCTCCTCAAAGACTTGCAAGCCTGCAGCGACGCTCTCCGAGACGTGAAAATACTCACCTGGGATGCCAGCCAAGGAAGTGAGATCGCCGTGACGATTATTGAATCCGTCAAGCTAGGCGTTGCGAACAATGAAGCCATCGGCAAGCAGGACTTGTACATGTTCGTAGAGCATTGAAGTGTAAGTATGATCAGGTCCAGACGTTCGCCGCTGGTAATCCCTTTTTGATTCTCGTTTCCATCACCGGTATTCTCGCTAGCTGACTGGCCTGACGCCGCACCTCACTTTGACCGTTCCTCGCCTCACCTTTCCAGTCGACTTTGATCAAGAGCCGCGGGTTCCTGGGATCGGCTTCATTACTCAAGGCATGACCCTCGGCCTGCCGGCTTCGAGATCCCATCATTCTCGCTATCCCACTGCATGCCGGATACCGATCGGGGAAAATGCCCGTAATGCCCCTCATGGCCAAAACCGCACGAGGCGACGTCAACTGACCGATCCTTTCAACGTCGGTCGTAATCCTGGTGCCAACAATCGTGACGCCAACCGCGCCTTGGGCGCGCCAGCCTTCGCAACTGTCTGCTTCACGCAGACGTCGTCGTCGATTACGAGAACGGGAAATCGCACTCCAAGTCAGCCGTCTATTGTACCCAACTTCCTCCCTTTGGTCTTGCCCAAGGTCACACCATTACCCGTGTCTTGCTTGCTTATGTCACATGGAACATCCTCTTATTGCCTTCGATGTCCTCTTGCACCTCAAGCGCATGTCTCAGGTATCATGCGCCAGCCGCGTTAGTAGACCTATCAACAGCTTTCCCTTCCGCGACAACGCCAGTGCGAGTGGTCTGATATGCACGGCTCCCGGTCTCTTTCAAGATGAATGGCAGTGGGTTTCTAGACGCCTGCTTACTCTTGCTCAGCCTCATGGCCGTCGGAGAATCTTGTGTTACAAAAGTGAAGTGCTGGCTCTTGTTCTGGGTGGGAAGCGGCACACCTTTTCTACCGCGCATTAATTGCTGTCCCAGGTGTGTTTCGGGATTCGTCGCCGTTGGCCATGATACAGTGTGGGAATTGTGGATGAGACGAAAGGTGGCGCCTGTGAGTTTTCAAATTGCGCAGGAGAGTGAGTTATCAGCTGTGATCAAAGATGTAGTGAGTCGCGCGCAGACGGTTCAACAGACACGAAGAAGTTAAACGAGCATCAGAAAGAAATTAGTGTAATGAAGATGGAACAGGATACATCTCCACTCTTGGTTTTGCTTATGCCACGATCATCCCTCATGATAGCCCTCACCGCAGGCTTTTGTCAATCATGTCCTACTTACACAGTGTCCAACCCATGCTTTCTTGAACAGCACATCCCACCTTCTGCCAACCATTCTCGGGATGCCTAGACGCCCATTCCTCTGGCCATGTTCAACGCCTGTTGCAGGCGCTCGATCCTGGCACTGCACTCCGCTCGAGCAGTTGACGTTACGGAAGTCTCCTCGGCAATATTCGCCAGCTCAACATCTGACAGACTGTTGACGAACCGTGGATTGAATATCTTCACGGGTCCACTCTCGCCCAAGAGTTCGGTCTCGACGACCCCGTTGATGACGTTGTCGACGAAGCGTTTCAGGGACACTTTGTAGTACGCTTTGAGGGCGTCGTGGATATCGTTGACCGCCTGATCCTCGTTCTTAAGGTTAGCCGCGCTCAACATCTTGGTCATGTCGATATTGACGGTGGCGCCGGTGGTAACGCCAATGTTCTTAAAGCGTGCCATGGTCCTCTCCTCCCGGCACTTGTGGAGAGTCTCGCTATAGTAGTCGTTCGCGGTTTTGAGGACGTTCTCACGCTCGTCGCTGAGGTACTTGCGCAAACTCTGGCGAGCTTTGTTGAAAGGCTCCTCATACCGCAGCTGAAGGATAGCGAGGATGCTGCGGCGCACGTCTTTATCAGGGGCAAGCAGCGCGAGCAATTCTTCGTTGAAGCTCTCGATTGCGTGCACGGTCTTGTCGAAATAGTCAACAGCGATGCCCTCCCACTTCACCGTCTGCTCCTGGAATGTCATGCGCAACATGAAGGGATTCACCAGTCCGGGTAGCTCGACACCGCGGTTGTCCATGTAGATAGTCTTGAGCCACTTGTAGATGTGTTGCTCTGTAGTCTTAACTGCGAATGGATTGTATGGCCGAGCATATTCTTCATCTTCCTGGTCCTGTACGGTGCGAAAGACATGAGTATGACCATTGACTCTCATGCGGCTTGCAAACTCATCATCAAGGTCGCGAAGCTTTTTGCGCAGCTTCAACAACGGCCTCCCACGTGCCACAGTATCGTAAGTGCCGCTCAAAGCATCCTCGACGCGCTTCTGACACAAGGTAGCGATATCGCCGAGGAATCTGCGCTGTTCATTCGCCGACTGACGGGAGTCACCCAGTTGCTCGAGCTCTCCGACACTCTCCTGCTTGCGAGTCTGAAGCTCGCGTACCATGCTTGGAAATTCTGCGCGTATGTGGTCCGAGAGCAACTTGCCCAGGTACTCCTTGAGAGGACCCACACCACGCCTATCACGGCCGAGACGGCTCCATGGCTTCTGGTTTTCAAAGAACGCCTTCTCATTCTCATGACGCTGTGGGATCGAGACGTTCTTGTTGATATCATCCGTTGAGCGATTCTTCACGGCAAACCAACCGTGTTTGAGAGGCTGGTACTTGTTCTCAGCAATTTTCATAACAGATTCTTCGTCGCCGCTAGCAACTGTGTCACACTTTGTCACGATTCCGACAGTGCGCTGACCATCGGGATCTGCTTCGCGAGCAATCTGAAACACTTCCTGTGCCGCGAGATTGGCCAAGGCATTGCAGACGGCAAGAACGATTGTGCGCTTGTCGTCGACGTAGCGCTTGATCAGATTACGAATGATGACCTTGTCCTCGGAGGTCTGGAATTGTGTAGGATTGTGGAAGAGACCAGGGACATCGACCACGCTCAGATGGTGCTGTTCTGGTCCACACAGTTCAATCCGCACAATGCTGTCCGTGAATCGCTTGCTCGGTATGTTCTTTTCATCCAGCTTCGCACCTATGGCTGGGAGGCCAAGATATTCGGAGGCTTCGCTGAGTATCGTGCTCAATGCATTGCCGTCGAACTTTTCTTTCTTAATTGTTCGACGAAACTTCTCAATATTCGCCTTTGCTTTGGCGTCGCTAGCTGAGCTTGGACCGGGTATGATATCAATCACTGCCCCAGCCTGCTCTGCTGGGCGGCGACGAAGGATGATCTGAGTAGCAAAGCGGGTACAGACGTCGCTGGAGATGGGGAAGGAGAGCCCGGTGATGCCCTCCAGCAAGGAGCTCTTTCCACTTGATTGGTCACCGACGACGACAAGCTGCGCGGCAATGTCAGTGCTGGGTGGAGATTGATGTCCAAGGAGCTTACCTGAGGAAGTGAGATGTCTCCTGTGACGCCCGTCTCGCGGATCCTGTCAATGGCTTCCAAGTATTTCACGCGCTCCGGTCTGTCGAGCTCGTCCATTGTGTCTTTGTGTAGTCCTTGAGACTCCATTGGTGGTATTGATAGTTGTAAGACTGGTGTTGATTGTAAAGTTGGAGAGTCTTGGTTGAAGAAAGAAGAAGAAAATGAAAGAGCCTAGGAGGGATGGATTTGTGGGCTTGGTTTGCGAGGTGGAGATGTCGATTTGTTGAAAATGAGAAGCGTGGAGGTGAGACGTTGGAAAAAGATGAGGTGAGAGCTTGACCGATCAGCGCTTGCACTTTGATCCTGCTCGGTGAAATTCCGTTTGGCGGAGAAGAGATGAGAGTATCTTGAAAGTGAGGAGACGAAAGAATATGATGGCATCGTTTGTCATGAAGCTGCTGTTTGCCTTCATGTTTGTTTCATACACGGCGCTTATGTGCTTACCCGCATCACGGCAAACACGCCTCGTTGATGCATCAAGGTTTCATGACCCTGAGGTACTAGTTAGCTGCAGTACGTAGATGAGCATGCACTTTTAGGTGTATAGCGCGCTCCATCATAAGCATTTGTGGAGGTATATCGGAAGGGACTGATCGGATGTAGATCGTTAAGGATCATTGCCATCCGTTTCTTCAGAACGCAAGCAAGGCACAGCGAGCTAGCAAAGGCTTCGGAGATTGGACAATGCCCGGCATGCTGCAGACATGCGGGCAGCATCGTTCATCGTCTTTCAAGAGCCCGGATGGCAGCATGCAGGACGCGTCTGAAGCGCGTCGTCGAAAAGGAGCGTCAAGCGCGCTAGCGCTCAATCGCGCACGGGCCCAAGTCCCAGCTTGGAAATTTCCAAGATACCCTTTCTTCGGAACACCAATTAGCCTGAGACCATTTGAAGACTGGAAGTACAGATGCTATTGGTGCCTCGAGAGGAGAGTGCCAGAAGCTGAGCGCAGTGTAAAGATCTCACAAGCACTTGGGAAGGCACGTGACAGGCCCGGCAAATTGCGGGGACATACGCTAAGCCAATTCAGTGATGAGGACTAGCGACTAGCGTGACGACAAAAGTGGTATGTCTTTGCGGCGGCCTATGGCCATACATCACAGCGTCTCCATTGCTGGAATATGCTCGAAATTGCCTCAATCTGCACCACCGCTCCGGAACGTTCACATTCTGCACCCCAAAAACCCTTCTGCAAACTCTGCTCTCCGCTCAGTGCGACGTCGCTTCAATGGGCGCCCCCCGTCCAGCAACTGAGCATCCACCGAAGCCTCCGCCCTCTTTCGTTTCCCATTTGCGGTTTGCGCTCCGCCGGCGTCGCCCAGACCAGGGAGCCTGCCCTGTTTAGGCTGGTGAGCTCCCTGCTCTTGCGTACGCTTCTTTGGCTGAGCCTGCGATGGGTGTAGCTTCTTGGGACAGACCCATTCTTTTGCACTAGCAGTCTTTCTTGTCTCCAGATGATGCTGCTTAGGCTCTTGTGTCAACCCGCGCAGATACTGTGAGTATGTCGCCTCGTCGCTTTTCGAGCACCACCAGGATGTAATTTCAGCCTTCAGCCGCATCTTCAAAGAACGGCGATTGTCGTTCAAAAAGCATCTGACTGATCTCCTGGTCCATTTGCGAGTTGGTCCAGTCCGTGTCGGCTTTTTCACTTTGTTGGCTGTGCGGTGCTCAATGAGACGCGGTGGTAAGGGGCTAGGTGGGTGTGCCGGTCGTGGGCTGTTTTGTGGTAGGTTATTCGGCTGCAGGAATGGGGGTAGTGGTTTTGGCTTGGTGATGAGGGCGTCTGGGATTTGTGGGGGTTCTTGGTTCGTGGCAGTCTTCAACCCTCCTTCTGTGTGGACCAGGAGCGACGACAAGAGGTCGTTATAAGGTAGGGATGGGGGTGGAGGTTCGACAACTGTGGTGGCATGCGAGGGACCTGCGGCGGCGGGAGCATTGCCCTCGATGAAGCGGAGGAAGTCACTGATGGAAGCCAAATCTGGAAGGCTGGCAGGGCCTGTGTGCAAGCCCGAAGGCTGCGCAGAGGGGTGTGCAGAAGATGCTGTCGTGGAGGACATCATGATCGAAATGTAGGCTTGAAGGGACGGCAAGGAGTTCGTAATGGTGATGAAGAAGATCGGTCTGTTTGTGTATGCGAATGGATTCTCAAGAGAGACGTGAATGATTGTCCAGAAGATTGCAGACGAGATACGATGATGGACGATCGTAGTGAAACGAAGAAGAAGGCGTGGACGTGGCTCAGAAAAGTCGAAGGCTGGGCGCACGGACCACGAACAGAAGTGGTGATCAATATGAAGCTATTGTTGGGGGAGGTGTCCACTTTACCTCACACTTCTCAATTATTGGCTGCAGGCTGATCCCGTCCTCAAAATTGCACACTGTGCGTGAGATGTATCATATAGATATGCTGTGCTGCAGTCTTCGAACCGCAATGGGGTCCGTGGCCAATTCTTGCGTTTGCACAGAGCCAACATCCTCTATCACCGGATCCACATACTCAGTACCATGCGTCTACGGAGAGACCTACGATATTCCCTCTGTCGCACCTCTGAATACACCTTCTCGGTCTTGCGTTAATACCAGTAGCTGTAAATGCGCCCGCAGCATCCGCCTGTACATCACTACCGAAAGCATCGTTCCGTCGGACAGTCGCGCCTCCACCGACAGGCGGCGCTGCTGTAAAAAAACTGTCATAGCACGTCCCATACTTTCTCAGCGCATCCCAATCCACGCATCCCGAGTTACCAGTAGTCCACGCGGCACTGGCCTCCAGTGCACACACACAATCCGCAACGCAGCCACTCAGCGACCGCAAAGCGCGCCGCCTCTGGTACGAGATCAGACGGTTGGGTCCCATGAGGGATTCACTTCCATATACTAGTAACGCGATAAGGTGCTTCCTGACAACGCCAGCAACTGCGCATAATGCCGAGCGGTTGCACCTCGCAAGAGCGGCAGCGGCAGGCCTGTAATTACGGTAGATGGAGAGACTAGGAATGTGATACGATGGGTAACAAGTTCGCCATGACCCGTCGGCCATGAATGAATCTATCTCGTCATCCAGACGTGCTTTGATAATGAGATAGATGATATCGTTTGGGATCTGACGCCTTGTGCGGCGCGTTGATTCTGGGGCTTCGCTCATTCCGTAAGATTTCTGCAATGTTTAATTTTCCATTGCTTACTATCCAGCTGCCACAAAGTTCTGTAGAATAAGTTCTCTCTAGATGTATAGCATTACAAGATGAATGAGGGCAATGCATGAAGTGAGGAGATAAGATGTGGCGCATTTGCCACCTCCTGACCTGCGCCACGCTCCACTGCCGTTTGCCGACCAAAGCATGCCCAGCCGTCGTCTTGAAAGATGTCTCAATTCAAGCGTGCTGCAAGATGCAGGCTATGTAAGGTCTCCAGAACACCCAATATTACTCAATCCGTACAGGTAAGCACGAAAGTTTTAATCTAATCAACGGAACGGCATACTGTTGGATGAACTCAAGCGCAGAGGCGCTGTTGCGAGCTGGATGCTGCCTGCGGTACTCTCTTGTCTGTCAAGGAGGCAAATCTTGAGCTTTTCGGATCGACGGCGCTGCTGATACACCATGCGGGTGACGCGGACAAGGAAGCGCTTGGAGACTGAGGCAAGATTGAGCACGTGTTCAGTGTAGGTGAGAATGAGGGTCGCGTCGTTCTCGTGGATGAGTGAGAGATGACCAGCGACGTGGTGGTACACGATTGCTCGGAGGAGTTCCTCGGCGAACAGTTGCTCTATGGCCGCTGTGTACGTCACGGTTGTTGAGTGAGGCTGTCGTCGGATCGGCCGCTCCGGGAATAGCGAGGGGATTGCTGTGGGGTGGTCGTCCCTTGCAGAGCAGGAATGTGTTTGAGGATGAGTGGATTTGTTCATTAATACCATCTCCTGCTACCGATCATGGATCCACCATAAGGAAGCTTTCCAAGGATAAGGCTGAATATAACTGCATTGAAGCAAGTGGCACACAGCCTCTTATTGTGGGGACACCTAAGGCTAGCAATGCAACAAAGCGAGTGCTACAATATTACCCACTCCCGGAAACCGTTTTCACTCGTTCAAAACCAACCTAAGAGAGCGAATGTTTGGCTTTTTGACGACGACTCGCATAATTAGGGGGTGGTTCCGCCTCCTCCTGGCCTCAGCAGCCTCCCACTCACCGAATTCCTTCTTGGTCATGAACATCTTCTTGTATTCTCGCGAACCATCACGGGCTGGTTTCTTGTGTTGAGCTGCATACGGGCCATGAGGATCCCTCAACTCTTTTTCGATGTTTTGAGCAATTTGCAGGCGGAGCGAGCGCGTCCAAGCCTCGAGCTCAGCTCGATGTCGTCCTAGATTCCCAGTCAAGGCCGCATGCTTGGAACGTCGGTATGTTATGAGGACGAATTCGCGTACAAGGTGTACCAAGTCCCAATATGTATTACCTATGGCCAGGAAAGCTGATGACGTCTTTGCGTAGGTGATGGTCATAAGTGTCTTCAGCGGTCTGACCCGAGAATCCTTAGCTCTTTCCAAAATTGATAATTGGTGGAATTGTGTTTGTGCATGCTTCATAATGCGGCAACTGTCAGCGAGCATTGTCTGTAGCAAATAAGTACGTTTCAATACATCCTGGCTGATCAAATTGTTCTCATCAAGCATCAATTGCGTGATACGTAATGTCCGCAAACGCGTGTTGTGTTATAGTCGCTTTCATAGATAAATTGATTCCGTTTTGCAACGAGCATGAGTTGCCGTCGCAACGGGTTTCTGTAAGAGATACTGTCCAGAATTGGATTCATCGTGATCAACCGCTGGGTCAATCGTAATTCATCTGGGACAGTGCGCTCATGGATCAGATCAGGAGCTTTGTTTCGAATGTCGTCTTTCTCCAATGCTTTCAAAGCAGCTTCGATGGCCTCCCGCAATTCTGCTGCGCCGTAGACCGCGCGAAAAGTCCTGAAAGCTAGGTTCGGAGGCAGTCTCGTCTGATCAATGTTCGACAAGCTCATTCGCATGTTTCCCGCCACCACTCTCCACTTCGACAAAGCTTGCCTGAGCTCTGCTGCGCGCTGCGTATAATAGGGACTGCGAGGGACTGGTCTATGTGGGTACATGAACATCTTGTGCTTCTTTGACCACTGCCTATGCAGCTTGGTCACTCCCATCTTTGTAGTCGAAGCTTCACGCGTGGGCATAAGTAGCGGCCATCGACTCGCTGCCATAGTCTTGGCAAATAGTAATCCGCGGCGTGCAGAGTACGCGCCGTTGGAGATTCGACGCAATGAGTTGCTGTCGCACGTACGTGCCGCCATTGTCAAAAGGGGCTCTAATCTACACTCTTGTGAGGCGCAGCCGTTGAAGAGCTCTTCATCCCACCATCTGCCGAACTCTGCGCAAGTCCGACAAGCTCAGTGCAAACACTGGCATCTGCCACTTACAATGTAGAGAAGATGTACAATAGACTGCAACTACCACCCCTTTCCAGGAGTGTTCTATAGCGCGCGAGAAAGGCTCGCTTCCGTTGTACCTCGTAGTCGCATACATTACGAGTGATAGGAGACAGTTCTAGATGAGCAATTGCTTCGTGATACACAAACATTGGCATCCTGCCTCACTTCTCAGGCCAACGTCCATGATGTTGTACTCACCACTTTGATCTTCTCGGACCTAAACTATGCCATCATCTATCGTACACGGCACTCTCTTACAGCTCAGCTCCTGACATCAATCCATCCACACATCCACGATGGCATCCACCCTCCTCCCCCTCGAGCTCATCGACAAATGCGTCGGCTCGCGCATCTGGGTGATTATGAAAGGCGACAAGGAGTTCACCGGCACGCTGCAGGGCTTCGACGACTTCGTGAACATGGTGCTGAGCGACGTGACGGAGTATGACTACAGTGGCGGCGGCCCGAAGAAGCTGAAGAAGATCCTGCTGAATGGCAATAATGTTTGTATGGTGAGTTGAGTGCGCTCTTTAAAGTTGGTGGAGGTGGTAATCGAGAGGAAGGGGGGAGAGAGGAAAGAAGCGGCAGTGAGGGTGTGGACTGAGTTGACGGGAGAGGCGTGATAGAAATGGTGGGCTTGAATGAGAATATTGGCTGACATGTCGCAGTTGATACCGGGTGGTGAGGGCCCTATGGCGAATGGGGAGCGATGAGACGGCATGCTAGAGAAGCAACGAGAGATAATTGATCGTGCGATATACCAGACGGGAAGATAAGGCCGCACATGAGTACACACTCGTCGTGCGAATCGCCATTGCAACAGCCAGCAAATGTCCACACATTGAAGGCGAGACGGATCCGAATGGAGACAGGGCTAAGCACACACAGCGTGAGCCTTCATGACCCTCGCTTCTCTTCAATGTGCGCTATATGCTCTGCACGCGGCCCAGACTTTTACCGCGCAGGGAAGAAGAAGCTGCATACAGCTCAAAGCAGGCCCCCCAGACTCTGCTGGCCTACTAGAACATCGCTCTTGCAGCAATTTTCATAGCTATGCAGATGCAGCAATCTCAGCGGCCTTTACGAACGCCGCTCTACGCACCAATCCCATCCTCCGTGCCCAGCTCCTGCCTCCGCAGTCTCCTGCCACCACTCACGCCGTCGATCTTCGCGTCCAGGCTCTTCAACTCCTCTTCCTTCTGCCGGATCGTATCCTCCTTCTGCTGACGCAGAACCTCAAGTACACCACGCAGACCTTCGCGCCACACGTCCAGCCGATTTGCAACGTCTCTCCACTGGCTATCCGTGAAGACTCTGTAAGTCGCTCGATGCACGAGAAACTCCTTGCGCTGCTGGCTCAGCTTGCCCTCGACCAGACCAGCTCTTATCACGTCAATCATCCACATCTCCACTTCCTCTTGCGGTACTTGTAGCGCCTCAGCGATCTGTGCGTATGGCAGTGCTCGTCCGCGATTGTTCGAGGAAGCAGCTAAGCTCGCAACAGTCAGTAAGCGGATCTTGCGGTTCAGCACGTCCTTGTTGAGGCTCTGCTGCTCGAGGAAGTTCGGATGCTCCTCGTTGAAGCTGAGGAAGTCGTCGTAGCTGTCCGACACGAAGTGCTCGAGTAGCTGATACCATACAGGCTCGCGCGTCCGCAGTGACTGCACCGGGTCCAGAGCTGTGAGGTCTTCAAAGTCGAAACGTGACGGACTAACAAGAGCGGTCTTGAGTGCTTCGAGCGCAAGCTTACGGGCTTCGTCACCGCTGGCGTCATCTGGAGAGATCGTACGCAGAGCCTTCAGAAGGAAGCCATATGATTCTTGTGATGCTTTTGAGGAGGCATCTTGCTGTTGTGCTGCGCTGGTCGATTGTGAAGCAACCTGTGAGAGCTTGATGTAGAGGCGGCGTTGCTGCTCGGTCGAAGCCTCCCATGCCTCCATCCATCCGTCTAGATGGCGTAGGTAGGGTCGTAGGTTATCGTAGGTACCGGATCTTGTGACGTTGTCGAGGATGGCGTTGAACACCGGGTATCGAATGCCATCGTCGTGGTCAATGATGTTGAATACAGTGGTGAGGACTGTCATGGAGATTGAAACTCGTGTTGCAGCGGATGAGACGGAAGTGAGGCTGTCCGGGCTCGATAGTGATTGGCACAGTGGTTTGAGGTAGGGATCGATCTCGGATCCTTGTGTGAGGAGGTGTATGAGGAGATTGTAGGACGGTATGATTTCTGTTGGACACATCAGCATGCTTACAAGTGCGCGCTGAACTGTAATGCCTGCTACGCACCTTTCTCTGGTGCTGTGTTGAGGACACTGCTGGTCTTTGTGACGGCCTTCAACACAGCATCCTTTGCTGCTTCGATGTCATCTTCCTTGTCTTCGCTCTCCTCTTCCTCTACTTGTGTGACTTTCTCAAGCAGTGGCGCGACTTCTTCTTTCAGTGAAGGTGATTCTGCATTTTGTGCTTTGCGCAGGCCGTCAATGTAGTCTGCGAGCTCGTCCACTAATTCGCGAAATGAGCCTTCGATGAGGAGAGTGTTGGCCGGGCCCGGCATTTCCAAAATATGAACAATATCCTCAAGGCAAGTTTATCGGTGGCCCAGGCCGGTTCGTGCGGTATGAATAACTTTGACGGGCTTCTGAAAAGTTTCGAATTGAAGAAGCTTGCCACTGAAAGAAGATGCTAGTGGGCACAGCTGCGCGTGGATGTGCGTTTTGCTCGTGGATGATTGATTTAGGCCTGCGTTTGCGATACCTCGTAGCAATGATAGCTTTTTGACGTATTTAACCTGCCTCGAACTTTCTCAGAATCTCTTTTGCTCGCTGTGTGGCCTCGTGGGAAGTGTCACCTAAGACCTATCTCCGCGAGCTAAGTCTCATCTGCTAGTGCGGTTTGGATCATATCACGTGCATTGATTACACTCACGTGATATGCTTCCTGCACAGTCTAAGCTCCAAACTCTATTGTCGAGGCTCATTACTCCCCGAGCCATCTGTTCCCCAGGTCTCATGTCCTGATCATCGTAATTTTGGAAAGTCGAAGGCGCAATTCTTCACTCTGCGACTGACCGAGGGTCTGGGTTTCAAACAGAGTCGAGAGGGTGTCAACTGTGGGCGCTTCCTGAGACTCTCATTTTACGCTCTGCCACTTTCGCAAGTCGGCCATGGCATAGTCGTATCTTCCAGCCTTGCATTTCATTTCACTGCAATCGGGAGAGATCAATCTGTTCTCTGTTCGGTAACACTGGGTGATTTGGCCGGAGGTCGATGGGTAGGACAGGATTTCTAACCCTGAAAATGACGCGATCATCTTCCTAGATTGTGTGCATCATTATTCGCCGCATCAGGGCACATCTCAGTAGGCTTTCATTATGGTTTCATATCATTCGCGCTCCAGAAAAACGTTTAGTTGTTCCATATCATCATGCCAGATCCCGAGAATCAGCCATTGTTAGCTGAACCAAGCCCTGAGCGTCACGATGACAGACCACAGAGTTCAAGCAAACCCTCCAATCTCGAATCCGATGTCATCCCGGAGACAGCCACTGTCGGAAGGCGTATCGGCTGGATCAGCGCCTACATATTGGTCGTCTCAAGGGTCATCGGCAGCGGCGTGTTCGCCATGCCCGGAACTGTCCTGCAAACTGTTGGTAGCCCTGCACTAGCACTCATACTGTGGACTGCCGGCGCCGTCGTCGCTTGTGCAGGGCTTGCTATCGACATTGAATACGGTTGTATGCTCCCGCGTTCGGGTGGCATCAAGGTCTACCTGGAGTACACATATCGGTGGCCACCGTTTTTCGCTTCCGTTATGGTTGCTGTACAAGCGGTCCTCTTGGGCTTTACGGCTTCCAATTGCATCGTGTTTGCCAAGTACAGCATCTACGCTTTCCGGCTGAACCCCGGGGACGTGGAGGTCAAAGCCCTAGCAGCCGGCCTGCTCACTACAATTTCCGTCATTCATGGGTGCTTCTACCGCACGGGTATTTGGATTCAAAATGTCTTAGGCTGGCTAAAGATAGCCTTGATCGCCTCTATGGTGCTAACAGGCTTGTTCGTGGTAGGTGTGCGTCCACCCGTTGGACATCCGGAGACGCGTCCTTCCTGGCTTCAAGACCCGTGGTTGGGCTCTGATACCGCGTGGAACAGTTTGGCAACGTCTTTCTTCAAGGTCTTCTACTCGTATGCTGGACTCAATAATATCAACAACGTCCTGAACGAGGTGAAGAACCCCGTTCGCACGTTGCGATCTGTTGGACCAGCAGCTCTGTTGACCGCCTGCGTCACATATTTTTTGATCAACGTAGCATACTTTCAAGTCGTTCCAATCGAGGAAGCAAAGGAGGGCAGAGAGCTGATCGCGGCGCTCTTTTTCGAACGGATCTTCGGGTCGTCAGTAGGCGGCGTGTTCTTTCCTCTTGCGATCGCAGTCAGCGCTGCAGGGAACGTAATGGTTGTCACGTTCAGCTTAGTAGGCCGCTATCTTACCTCTTTTGACGATGACTAACTATCCCAGGCTCGACTCAATCAAGAGGTCGCGCGGCAAGGCTTCCTGCCCTGGGCTGATCTGCTCGCGTCATCGAAACCTTACGGAGCTCCTCTTGGCGGGCTGCTCGTCCACTACGTACCGTCACTGCTCGTTATCGTTTGCCCGCCTTCTTCAACAGTCTACTCTTTCATCGCGGATGTCGAAGGCTACGCAGCGCAATTCTATGTCCTCGCTGTAGCGATCGGTCTACTTCTGCTTCGACGAAGACGGCCGGAGCTACATCGACCTTTTAGAGCATGGCTTCCCGCCGTTTGGTTGAGGATACTGCTCTCGTTCGCGTTGCTGGCGGCCCCTTTCTTCCCACCGAAAGGGCATTCTGACGTCGATTTCTTCTATGCGTCATATGCGTTGGTGGCGCTGAGCATGTGAGTGTCTATTGGTCCATGGCGGAATTAACGGCTAATTGTTTGTTACAGTATTTTATCTGGCGTGGTCTATTGGTATGCATGGATCATACTATTGCCTCGGTGGAGGCAGTCTCAGTATGTCGAGGAAGCAGATGCCCTTGACGACGGAACTACTGTTACCAGACTTGTTCGGAAGAATCTTTAGCTTGAAAGCTCATACGGGCTCCATAGCTTGACATACGGTATTAAATACAATCACTAGACGCAGCGGACGGTCTGCAGAACATGCTTGTTTTACTGAACTTAGGATACAAAGTCTCCTGATCATGCCGATATACTTTCGGACTTTGCAGTCATGTTGTACTTGCCACGTTCGAATGTGCGCAAATCTAGCGCAGTATCTCATTCATGGTTTGATCCACCTTATCGCTCGTTCCATGTCTATTGGTTTCCAATGTTGTAGTTTCCATACAGTCCATCAACACATGAAGAGACTCGGAAGAACTTGGAAATGTTCGGGTGTATGTCCATCAGTCGCTACAGTGTCGATCCTCTTTAGGCGGGTATAACGTCCCTCCTCTTCTTTCAGGGCCCATCAACAGTCAAATGAGTCATCCTTGGTGTGGGGGAACAGGTCGCAATTTTTCATTCCAAAAATCGCATGAAAATCTCGTAGAACTTCTTAAGCCAACACTGCATCGGAAGGAATTTCCGATTTCTGCAAGCTGAGTCGAGCTCGAAGCTCCAGCTCATCAAACCGTCGCGCCAGGTGAAGAAATCTCGTTCAATGTCCAGGCGCAGACTGTCACCAGGGCTCAGAGCCTCTCTGAGACACCCTTCCAGCAGGCAAAGAATTTTTTGAGACTCTTCCTGTTTAGAAGACTCGATGCTTTCAAGTGCAATAGTGAAAGCTACGGCATGACCCCATTCTTGCGCGGAGCGAATGATGTATGATTTGACGGCCTGGGCCCACCACGACCTCAACATGAAGACAGTACCACTCAGTCCCCAGGGAACTTGTTTGGAGTCTCGCTGCAATGCAAAGCGTAGCATGAGGAGGTTGAACAAGCATCGAGGTCGCTGTGCACGTACGTCCGCCTCAAGAATGTCTTGGATCTCTGGAGATTGTTCCAGCCGGGCGAAGGGACTTGACTCTAAAGCAGAGATGGCTCGCTTAGTCATTTCGGCCCATGCTCTAAAAAGAGGCTGGACATTATGTTTGTTATTTGATTCTGAGTGCGTCATGGAAGCATGAAGGTGTTGAATGCTCTCTGACTGTAGGGCTCCAATGAGGTAAGCCCGTGAACGTCCAATGACTATATTGGCTGGATCTCTATCGAAGTTTCCTCCGATCTTCATGTGTTGCCAACTTTGATCGGCAGCTTGCGCCTTTTGTCTTGGTGTTTGATCACTACGGGTTATCTATAAGTCGTCAGGCATCGGCGGCTGCTCCGCAGTCGGCGGTCGCCTCATCATATCTTCAAACCTCTGCCCGACAGGCTTCTTGCGATAGAACTCTGCGAGATCGTTGGCGGTGATGGGCTCCCCTCTCAGGAAAAGCAAAGGGGGCGGAATTCCATGCTCTTTGTGGCGTTGATATGCATGGACAGCTGCCCTCATCTCATGCTCACGTCGAGACTTCTGGAAGCCCCATGCCTTTGTACGCTGACGCAACATGCGCTCTGTATGCTTTGTTAGATAATATTGAGCTATCGCTTTCGCAGCCTTCATATTGAAATAGTCTCAACGTTTCTCAGGCTGATGTCAAGACTTCAATGGTGAACTTACGTGATATAGCGTCCAGAGTCTTCTCGCAACACTTTGGCCACGTCAGGCAGCTTCATGCGACGAACCTTATAAAGGTCATGAATCCTTGCCCTCATCTGATCCCAATCACTTTTCGTGGGTACAGTATTGAACCTTAGGGGACTGACATCCTGTATGTCAGCTGACCCAGATTTCGCATCACATTCTGAGGGACGCATGGTCCTGGGCGCTGATCTATGTGCCGGACGCTCTTGCATAGTCTGAAAGTTGTCTGTCGGTTCAACTGGGGTTGAACAAGGCCCGCATGCTGAAGGTCTGCTTGTTATGGCCTGGGGGTCACAGACATCGTGATGCCCACACAGATATTTGGCCAGTCGCCGATTGAAACTCGAGTCCATGAGATCGGTCGCGAATTACAAAAGATGATGACAGCGTTCCGATGCGGTCTGCAGAGATCTCGGAGTGAGTAATTCTTGATAACGGCGAAAAAATCGATGAGCGTTAGAGGGCAAACCCTCAGTAGATCAATGCGAGAGCTTTCTAGCAACGAATCTGCGCATTTTTTACCACCAGGAACGAATTTTGTGTAAGTTCGAAGGGGGTTCGCAACCGGGTGCGCCTGTTCCGCTTTGAAGCCTGCGTCAGGCAAACGACAGCATGCGCAACGATTGGCTGGGCGAGCGACCCTGCATGAGCGTACGCGGGCGCCACTACCAGGGCGAATAGCCTTTATGAAAAAGGATCAACGGAGGCGTTGTCGGATTGTGAAGGCCTCTACCGAACAAATTCTTGGAAAACGACTATGCTAGCAGACGGAGCATAAGGGCAGCAGCTCCATCCCACCAGGACGGCACTTGCACCTTTGATTAACGTCTGTGACCAGCGACTTAGAGAACGACCATGCAGCGCTGTCGGAACACACTTCATTTGCCGGAAATGCATTCATGTGGCGTTGGAGAACGACCGTGTTATGTATAGCGCTGATGCAAGTCCTTGTCGGCATCCATCATGGCTTGGAGAACGACCATGCAGCGCTGTCCGAGGCCTCGTCGCGGCAAACGAAGCACTCATCGTGGCTTGGAAAACGACCGTGCGGCGCTGTTGCCGCGGGGGCTCGTCATTGTCTGGAGAACGACCTTGCAGCGCCTGTTGGGTCCCCGTGGTCGATTGGCGCGGGCATCGCACCTGGAAAACGACCATGCAGCGCTTATGCAAGGTCTCGCCGCTCCGGCCCCTGGAAGCCATTACACAAGAAAACCAACCATGCAGCGTGTCTCGCTATCGAGATCCCTGCTCTTTTACCGCAAAATTGTTCCGGCATGGAAAACGACCACGCAGCGCTTTTGCAAGGTCTCGGCGCTAATGCCCTGATTCTTGAAACCCATTTTCCAAGGGAAAGGGAAACGACCATGCAGCAGCCCCTCAAGCCGTGTCTGATCAGACGTCCATTGACGTCGGGGAAACGACTCCGCAGGTCGGCAGAGCTCCATCCCCAACGCCCTGTGAACTTCATCTGATGTTATTACGGAGGGAGGGAGGCATGAGATTCAAATGATGACTCTTACGCTCATTGGTCGCTGTTCCTTGTCCAAGGAATAGGATCATCAGCCTTCCAAAGAAGACAGCCTTCCAAAGAAGACAGCCTTCCAAAGAAGAGGGGATGCTGACGACGGCATGGATCGGTGTTCAGTACTGCGGGTATGCGCGCATATCTCTTGGAGATTCTTTCTCATTGTGGGACTGGGGCCTGCCCGTACTAGCAACCTGCAGTCAAGATCGCACGCACGCAGGCGCGTGGGACACCGCACGTTTGGAAAGCGACCGTGCAGACTCTCATGGTAGTCCAGGTCCCTGCCGCAAATGACATTAAACTTCATCTTGAGAACGGAACGTTGCGTACCTTCTATGGTATGTGTGTGGAGTGTTGACAACGTACCGATCTAACATCAGCGGCAGCTTCGATGCCCGAGGTCGTCCTGCACGGTCGTTCTCCCTCTCGCTGACCTAGCGGAAGAAGATCTCCGCGTTGCCTCAGTCCGTATGAGACGCCGCTTCTTCACACCTGGTCTGTCAACTATGAGCGCATGAGCGTCGTGGACCATGACTGGGAGAAGTGAGCCAGCTGCCTCGAGCACAGCTCCCACTGGGTCCCTTTTTCTTCCCCCAATACCGTGATCAACATATAAATACTTATCCTCCTCTTTTCTGTCTCTTCTAGCGTTCATCAGCATTCATCTCTTGCTATTTATTGTTCCTCCAATCGGAAGTTTGTCCCACAAGCAACACTCAAGCTCTTCGTCTTTGCACTTCAGACCCGATACAAACAAGGCCTCTACCATCAATATTCTCCCGTTTATAATTGCGATCAGAATCATGACAGACCAACCAGAACGTCAGCAAGGCGGCACCTCCGACACGAGGCCCGTCTCAGAAAGGACATGGTCAACCACAGCCGAAGCTGGTTCCCAATGTAACGGTCAGGATGGTCGTGGTGACGCCAGCACCGCCAAGGTTGACAAGGGCTCTGGTTCCAACGTAGAGTCTGCAGTCGACAGGTTCTTGAAGGAGGGAGAGAAGGACGCTCCTTGGAACGGGCACGCGGCATCCGGTCGCTCCGATGTACGTGTCCATTGGTGTCACTTAACTAGACGTATAATGTCGTATACTCACTACGTATGCAGCCCCCTAAATGATGCCTTGACACCTATGGTTCTTACCGTACTGACCGAAAACCGAATTTTGATCTATGATGCTGTCGGGGCTCTTGTACGGAACAGTTTCTGTTGACGTCCATCTCATGTGCAACATGGTTATGTGTTGAGCTGTATTTAGTGGTTCAGATGGAATCGAGTTGGTCACCTCGGTTCGCCTTCCTGCCGCGCCATCCATACTCTGCACGGTCTGCTGCAGTCCAGACGTTGAAGCTCTCTACGGAGCCAGTAACGTTTCGACCGCCTTGGTCCTACGCTGCCATTTGTCTCGAACGTGATGTGACCTTCGTCGCGGTTGTTAAGATATCAAGGGCGCTCCTTAACGGGTGTTTCTTGTGCCATTGGGTGTTGACATCCTATTGCGGCAGTCGCTGGTAACGCCCGCTAGGTTGGCCACATACATTGTGCTTGACACACGCTAAACACCACGACGTGCTTATGGTGCTTATGATGCTCATAAAATTTTTGTACGTATTGTATCCGCTGCAGGTAGGCAAACATGTCAAACAGGCAGACATATCGCTCGCGGAAAGCGAGCGGCGCATATTTTCGGCCTTCTCTGGTTGCCCTGCCAACGCCGCGACCGGTAGGAAAATATATGGCATAATGACCGTGCCGCGAGACGCATAGATCCAACAAACACCATACACTGCATGCGATGTTCGAATTTCCCTATTCAATCAACTCCCTGTGTCCACCATACTTCTTCAGTCTGATCGCGCTCACGCTGATGAAGCCTGTCGTAGCTTCTACCGAGAAGTCTTCCACACTGTCCATCGAGCTCTCAGACTCCGAGTATAGAATGCTCTTGTCACTGCTGCGACCCAGCACGCTGCTCAAGCCCTTGTAGGCTCTCATCCTCACTTGGCCCTGTACGTTGTCCTGGCATTCATGTAGACACTTCTCGAGATACTTGCGCTCAGGCGAGAAGTAAGTGCCGTTGTACAGCGCCTTCGAGTAGTTGACCGTTACAAATTGATCTCGAAGCGCGCGAACTTCACGGTCCAGCACCAATCCTTCAATGTCCATGTGAGCTTGTCGCAGCATAGTCAGACCAGGAGTCTCGTAGCAGCCTCGACTCTTCAAGCCGATGAAGCGGTTCTCTACAATGTCGATGCGGCCAACGCCATGGCGACGGGCGATCTCGTTTGCTTTACGAAACAGCTCGACTGGTTCAGATACACTCTTCTTCTGGCCCTTCTCGGTGTACTCGAGTTTCGAAGGGTAGCCTTTGTCGAAGTGCACTGTGAAGTCCTCAGGTTGATCCGGCGCTTTCTGAGGGTCGACCGTCAACTTCCACATCTCCTCCAGCGGCGTCACATCTGGATCTTCGAGCATGCCGGCCTCATATGAGCAATGCGCAAAGTTCTCGTCCATCGACCAAGGCGCCTTCTTGGTGCTTGTCACCGGTATCCCCGCCTGCGCTGCGTAGTCGAGCAGGGCTTGTCGTCCGGCGAAGCGGCTGTAGAACGCAGCGTCTCGCCATGGAGCGATGACCTTGATGTCTGGTTGAAGAGCATAGAATGCAAGCTCGAAGCGAACCTGATCGTTACCTTTGCCGGTGCATCCGTGACTGACCGCAAAGCAACCTTCCTTCTTCGCCACCTCGATCTGCGCTTTAGCGATCACTGGTCGCGCGAGACTTGTGCCAAGCAGGTACACGTTTTCGTAGGTAGCATTGCATGCGATTGCTGGATAGCACATCTTTGTGACAAACTCCTTCTTAAGGTCGACGACGTGGACTGATGCTGCGCCGACGTTCATAGCTTTCTCCTTCACGGCTTCAAAATCCTCTTCCTGACCAACATCGGCGCAGTAGCAGACCACATCGTAGCCTTGTTCCTTCAGCCATGCGAGAATGCAGGACGTGTCCAGCCCACCACTGTAGGCCAAACAGACCTTTCCTTTCGCCATGCTAAATTGGAAGTTCGACAAGCTTACCTTTGCCTCAAATTACTAAAACTCGCGACGTAGATGTTGCAGTTTCAACTCATTGACAATTTTTTTAGCTCACACACAATTTCCTCACTTTGTCGATTGCTGAGATTGGAGGTCTTGGCGAAGCTGCAGCTAGTCGAATGAAGACTAGCGCGCGATATGTTTTGTTAGGTAGGTTTCGTCCAACTTCTCCTGCCTCTCATCCTCTACACGCGACCATCTCTCGAAAGTCACGGCTAGATACCTGGTTGGCTTTAGGAATCGCAAAATCTTGCGGCCGCCAATGACGAGCTCGATGAGCTTGGCCAAAGGCCTCCACATCGAATGCAGGTCGACCTACGCGGTGGGATCGCAATTACTTGTCTTTGATGGCTCAGTACTTGTACGCGCGCATGGTGGCTAACCTTGAAAATGCTTTTGATGATGATACGGACATGCGCCAGTGCCCGCTTTTGAACATCGGTCTTGCAAATATTCATTCAACATATAACCAATGAAGCCTACAGGTAGGTGTAACCCCTCTATGGCTGCTTGAAAGGCCACAAAGTATTGCTGGATACTCAGGCAAGAATGAGAGATCAATCAAAGCTGTCAGTATGGCGAGAAGATTGAAAAGGGAGCGCCTGCGCAGCTTGTCAAGGGAATGCTTGGAGCTTGCCCTGTCCCCCACTCCCAATGTCAGCTTTCGCCCTCGCATGCTCTATCTAACCACTGGTTGCCTCACACAAAAGTGTTGAGTGGGCATATGTCGAAGTGCCGATCTAGTTTGTATGTACATAGAGATCTCGTCCTCAATTGACCATGAGTCACGTGAGATGTATGGCGTGATTACCCGTTAAGTCGTGTGCTTCCAATGGATAGTCTCGAACAATAGGAACGCGTCAAAGCGCTGTGTTTAAGCGAAGAGGAGTGGGAGCAGGCTGTGACCTTAAAGGCTGTCACTGAATCCTCCTGTGCCACCTTATCGACCTCCTTCGTCGATATGGCTACGCTCGACGCTATTCCCCAGAAGGGTGCTCCTCCTTCAACAGACCCAGCAAGATACTCCAACCATCATCAAGCATTCAGACAGGAAGGGCTACCAGGACCTACCATAGACTGGCTTGCCCGAGCCAGAGCAGTCAGCAAGATTCTCGCTGCAGATGCAGCACTCTCCACGAGCGGAGATAGCTCTCCTGAAATCATCAGGCCTTGTACGCTTGCTTGCTGAGCGGCGTCATCGAGGTAGAGGCGAGAGCTGGGAGACCGCCTACAAAGTCATTAGAGAAGTCGCGAACGGAGATGGGAGCATTGCCATGCTTCTTGGCTATCATTTACTCTGGAGCACGACTGCTGTGGTCGTGGGCGATGAGCGACAAGCCGACGGCGTAGGCAAGGCAATTGCTACCGGCGATGATGGCGAAGGATACTTCGTAGGAGGTACGTCTACGCGTTGGTGCACGTTGACACAAGCTGTGGTTGACATGGTCACAACTAGGCGCTGTGAATCCACGAGACAGCGACTGGACTATCTCACGAGAAGGGCAAGGACTCGTTTTCAATGGCTTTAAGAACTTCAACACGGGCGGCGTGATCAGTGATCTGACTGTCCTCGAAGGAGTTCTTGACGGGACCGATCAGCACATTTTCACGCTTGTCAAGACTCGTCAGCCTGGTATTCAGTTCAAATACAACTAGGATACCATTGGTATGCGTCTGACAGAGTCGGGCTCTGTCCGTATCGACAACGTCAGAGTACCTTGGAGCGACGCACTTGGATGGGACCCGAACACGCAAAAGCAGAACACGAGTATTCTGGGGATCCCCTTTGCTACCATGCTACTGCCAACGATCCAGCTGGTCTTCTCCGATTTCTACCTGGGTATTGCGCAGGGTGCTCTTGAGGCCGCACAGGAGTACACAAGAACCAAGACCAGAGCTTGGCCGTATGGAGGTGATGATAAGCAAATTGCAAGCGAGGAGTGGTACATCCTCGAGAGATACGGCGGCTTTCGTGCGCATCTTGACGCAGCTGACGCTTTAGCAGATCGCGCTGGTAAAGCAATTGCTGATGTCTATCGCGATGCTCAAGTGGACGTGGGCGGGTCTGTGGCAGATCGCAACGGACACACGAACGGCTATACTGATAGCTATAGTAACGGCTATGCCAACGGCCATACTAATGGCAGTACCGGGCAACGTGAATGTCGAGCTTCCATCACAGCAGAGAGACGCGGCAACGTTGCGGCTACTGTCGCGACAGTCAAAGTTGCGGCGACGGACACAGCACTCGATGTCACCTCCGGAGTGTTTGAGATGCTAGGGTCGAGAGCAGTTGGACGTCTAGTAGGATTTGATCGATACTGGCGAGACGTTCGCACGCACACTTTGCACGATCCTGTGGCATACAAGCGCCGCAAGGTGGGCCGATGGACGCTCGTCGGAGAGGTATGTTGTTGGGCGGTCTTTTGGTACTCATCGGGCATACTAACCGCTCAATAGGTCCCGGAGCCGACTTGGTACACTTGACGCGGACTGTGTGAGAATTTGGAGACATCGCGAAGCTTTACGAGCTTGTGGCTGCATTCAGGTCGTCTGGTCTTCAGAGTTGGGTCGATCTCGGGTTGGGTTCGAACGACGGAGCTGTCCACACTTTCATGTGACGCTCACCTCTGACATGTGAATCGTCTTATTTAGATCCCTCTTGCCGTTCTCCAACTACGTTTCTTAAGTCTTTGCAACTCCCTAGAACTTTTTAAACCCTTGCTTTGCGTGCTTAAAGCGCTTCTGTACAACGCTACACATAGATATTCTTAGCGCAGTCAGCGTCGATACAGCCTTCAAAGACCGCTTCTGATGATCTCGTGACACCTTTGCCAGATAGCTCGGGGCGGATCAGATGTTGTCTGGCCACTTTGGACTTCGTAGGAATCACAGCAGCATGGATGGATCTCCAAGTTCGCAAATCTTGCGGCCTCAGCCAAGGCGGCCGGCAACACTGTCGCTCACGCCGATATCCAACACGTCAAACGAGAACTCTCCCAACGACCAGAGCCCTGCCGATCTGTCATCTGAGCCCGAAACTCCCAGTCCGATGGGGTCACGAAAGAACAGACCTTCTGATACCACCAGAAGAACTCACCCAGATTTACGAGACATTGACACCACTTCTGAGACTCTCCAGCCACCCCAAAAGTCGCGTTCGATCCTCAACCTCACGTCCTCTACACTTTTCGGCATCTACGCGCCAAATAGCTATGAGAGTGCCCGTGATGAGCCTCTCACGCCATTCGGCACGGGCGCGCAGACGCCAGCGCGAAGCACCGGCATCGATACACGGAGCAAGGGCACACCAGTGTTTACTCCTCAAGCATTCAGAGAGAAGGACAAAATCGGCAAGGAGCGACAAAGAGAACGCAGAAAAAGCATGCAGCAGCAGAAACAACATTGGCGGAGAGCATCTGCTTCGTCACAAGCCTTGAACATGATCATGCGAGCGGCCCTACTATTCGCCTTTGGGGTGGCATACGGACAGTCCATTACGATTCTACACAACTCAGGCCACGTAGCACCGGTACAGCTACATCGCATCAACAGGTCATCGTGGATATATCTTGCTTTCTGGGGTCTGACAGGCGTACTGCTCGGGTTCGCTGTACCATATTTGGATAGGATGCAAACGGGTAGGGCGTATAAACGGCTGGCAGGTCAGGATGAAGACGAAGACATACAGGCAGAACAAGACACAGCGATGATTGACGAGGGTGAAGATGAGGCATTCTCGATTGGTGGACCGACCCGTCTGGCTGCTGACTGGAGCGACATCGTACGAAGCATTGGGGCTTTTGTTGGCATAGCCTTTGCAATTGTAAGTGTGATAAATGCGGATCTCCTGAACAATACTTGAACTAACACCTCTTTACAGCGTAAGCTTTCATGGCAGTCCACATTACAGGTGTCTCTAACACTGGCACTGGTCAACCCAATGATATGGTACCTCATTGATCGCACGCGGAATGGTCTAACACTGGCAAGCATGTTCGGATTGTTGGGAGCAAGCGCCCTTATCAGTATCAATCCGCAATGGATCCCTGCGCCCGCGACTGCCTCCGCCGGCTCGTCGCAATCCTCCTGGGCCGCCTCCAACATCGCGCAACCGGGTCCGAAGGGGCCAGGCGGGTCGCGGGATGAGTTGCTAGCTGGCATTGTCTCTTACGAAAGCATTGGGGTGGCGACTTGGATCTCGAGCGTGTTGTTTTGCTCATGCATATTTTTTGGAAATGTCGGGCGGCGGCTGCGGCATAGTTGATGGATGATGTAAGCCAAAAGCATCTGTAGAAAGATAAATTGGAATACATCAGGACTGATTGAGATCCAGCAATTAAAGCAGCCAATCGTTGAGTTTCCGTACCCAACAACATTCATGCTGCCTGCGCCGTGCGAACGGAAAGGAACGTCGGAAGAAGACCCGACGAGATGCGCCGCAGCTGAGAATGTTCGCTCGATGGAGCAAAGATCAAGCTGACTATGGACACAGGCGATACATCTATGAAGTCTGCTTGCATCAGTACATTGCACGTTTTGAAACCTGTGTGCACTCCTACTCCTACAACATGTAGAGCGAATCTGGAAAACGGAAGACATGCAGGGGCCAGACTACTTCTGCGCTAGGGTCGATCACCCGCTCCCGTGAGGCGGCGCAGCCCTGTGAGCCAAGTAAAGTAGCTGCTACGTCACAACCTTGAATCCCAAAGGATACGTTTCAAGAATATTTTTTGGTTGTGGACTCGGTCGACTGGTTCACGCCTGCCGCCGCAAAATCCGACAACTTTGACGCATATTGCGGCTGTCCGGGAAATCCTCCTCCTCCGTTCTCTACAAATACCCAGCACATTGAAGGCGCGACTACCACGTGCGCCGTCATTCTTTTCATCTGCAGTTCTGCATCACCCTTCTTTCCTTCGACACCTCCTGCAACAGCCGACTTAGCCGCGCCAAACCCTCAACTCGTCTTCTTCACGCGTTGCTGTCAGTCTGATTACACACATTTCGTACAACCTTTGCGCTCGGCAAAGCTCTGCACGTCCAGTCACTGTGCAACATCCCAGTCTGAGCGCATCATTCGGTAAGCACAAGCCATCCCATTCGCCCCTGCCCCAATGGCGCAGGACTAGGTGGCCTCATGCTACTGTGGCATTAATATCGCCTTTACGCTCTGACATCAGTTCAAAAAGACTTCGGCCGCCTTCAACCCGCCTTTACTTCCACCTGTTAGGTGCACAACATCTACAAGCATTCACTCTCTACATTCAGCTTCCCGCCTGCTGGTCAGCAACCTTCAATAATCTCATGAGCTTGCTAGAAACGAGATACCATGGTTCACATTACTGCGAGTCTGTAAGTATGGCCCCGCAATGAGATCTCACAGGCAGATTCGCTTTGTCCGCCCCTCCGACATTTTACCATTGAAGCTCCTCCCTTTACAATGGCTGGCCAAACGATATTCTGAGAGCGCGTGCTGTCCGAGCCAGTCCGACTAATTTTGATTATGCAGGTTTCTTCCCTATACCATCAACTTCGACTCAAAGGCCAGCAACCTAGATAATTGCACACCGCCTCGGCAAGGCAAGGATGATCCAAACCCGCGCACTCCCGTCAAGCCCCAGACTCTTCTGGTGGGAGACACTCCACCTCTCAGTCCGGAGGCTGTCTCGACTCCATTCGGACCAAGCCTTCCTCTGAACTCTCCCGCTATCAACTTCGTGCAACCCAACAACCCCAGAACCCTCGCACGGGCGGACGCTCAAGCCCCAGAGTGGGGTGCCGGTCAGATCTTCAATCAGCCTCTCTCCAAGGCCGTGGGACCTCCTCCTTCTACTATTCTCGAATATCAAAAGTTCCAAGAGGAGCTCGCGGCAAAGGAGATCCAGCGACTGCAAACTCGCGACTCACGGAATCCTTCCCAGGTCAGCGGAGACATCACGCCAGCTCGTACGTCAAGTCATGAGAAAAGCTTCACCCAGAGCGACTGGAATGTCGCTCCAGCCATACACGGCAATGGAGCGCTTACGAACGCCCTCCAAGCTGCGTCAGATGAGGGCATTGCTGGTGAAGGCATTCAGCACTTCGGCACTCTAGGTTTTCCGACGGACGCTCTGACCAAGAGTAAGCGCGACGAGATCTCTGACTTTCTGGACAGCGGATATGATGCACACACGGTCTTCGTCAAAGATTCGGACTTCGACGGTCACTACACACACTACTGCAAGACAATCCTCTGGCCGAGCTTCAATTATCAGATCCCAGACCACCCCAAGAGTAAGGCATATGCCGATCATTCCTGGCAATACTATGTCAAAGTCAACCAAGCATTCGCGGACGCCATCTTGCGTTCATACAAGCACGGCGACACTATCTGGGTTCACGACTATCACCTTTTGCTAGTGCCCAGCATGCTCCGAAAGCACCTTCCCGAGGCACGCATTGGCTTCTTCCTCCACAACGCCTTCCCGTCCTCTGAGATTTTTAGGTGCTTTGCAATGCGGAACGAGCTGCTTGAAGGCATGCTAGGCGCCAATATGGTCATGTTCCAGGTTTCTGAGTACGCGTATCATTTCAAGCAGACCTGTAGTCGTCTCCTCAATGTTGAGTCAACCGAAGAGGGCGTGCAGATTGGAGACCGATTCATCAAAGTATCTGCAATTCCCATCGGAACTGTCCGCGAGAAGCTCTACAACGCTCGTGTGGAGCCAGAAGTCTCTCAGTGGGTCAAGACGCTTCTCGATAAGTACGAAGGCAAGAGGATCATCGCATCGCGCGACAAGCTCGACAGTATCCGTGGTGTCAAGCAAAAGCTCCTCGCATATGAGATCTTCCTCGACAAGAACCCGGTTTGGCGCCAAAAGGTCGTGCTTCTGCAAGTCATTACATCTACCGCGAACGTCGACAAGGACCTCGACGCGGCAGTGTCCGATATTGTCACCCGCATCAACCAGAAGTATTCCACCCTAGCTCACTCACCAATCGTCTTCCTTCGACAAGACATCGCCTTCGCACAATACCTTGCATTACTGACAGCCGCAGACGCCTTGATGGTCACACCCCTTCGCGATGGCATGAATTTGACATGTCACGACTTCATCGAATGTCAAGACGGCCGTGGACTGGGCGAAAAGAAGCATGGCTCACTTATCCTCAGCGAGTTCACTGGCAGCGCAGAGATATTCAAGGGGAACGAGTTGGCTGTGAATCCCTGGGACTTCGAGCAGATGGCTCGAGCCATCCGGCACTCGCTCAAAATCCAACCTGAAGAGCGCGAGCGCCGCTACAACGCATTGGCAGAGATCGTTGAGCGCCACGATGGCTCGCGATGGCCAGCAGAGATGCTTCGCCAGCTTGACTTGGCCTACGAAGCGCATCAAGGCCGTGACACTCATTCGGTGCCTCGACTACCGGTTAGCATGGTAGCAAGCAAGTACCGAGGATCCGCTAAGCGCCTGTTCATCTTCGATTTTGAGGGCACGCTCGAGCATGGAGCCTCCCCACGCAATCGCATAGTTTCAGCATCGCCACGCACCATTGAGACCCTTCAAGCACTTTTGGCGGCTTCAGATGACAATGTGGTCTATGTAGGCTCTCAGAGGACCATGCAAGAGCTCGGTGACGTCTTTAAGCAAGTGCCTGATCTCGGTCTCATTGCTGAGAATGGTTGCTTCGTCCGACCGTTTGGCCGAGACGACTGGGTCTCCCTTGCTGGAGACTTGGACGTGAAGAAGGAAGAGTGGAAAGAAGGCATCATGAAGCAGCTCAAGTACTACCACGAGCGTATCGAAGGCAGCCGCATCGAACAGCGCGAATGCAGCATTTTGTTCCACTACGATGAAGTCAAGCCGGATGACGCGGCGGCGGCAGAGCGACAAGTTGGAGACATGGCCACTCACATCAATGAAGGCTGCCAGATCCAACGTGTCAAAGCCGTGCCCATTGATAAAGCCATCAGCGTCCAGCCTCGCGACATCAGCAAAGTGACCGCTTGCGAGTGGATCCTCAAGGACGTGCAGAACCCTTCCTCGAAGCGTGTCCGAAGAGGCACGGCCGCCAGCAGCTGCACTGACGACTACTTCACCGGCAGTCCGCCACAAGCTCACGCAGCCATGGATGAGTCGAACAGTCTCTCCCCAATCAACTCGAACGGCGGCCTCGACGCACCGTCTACCACTGGTCACCCAGACAATGTTCCCTCGGAGAATGCTACGCCTCGGGCCACTCAGCTCCCAACAGACGCAGATTTCAACCGCTCGAATGAGAAAAATCCATCAAAATTTGAAGCTGCAGGCTTTAACTTGCCCGAATTCCTCATGGTTGCTGGCGATGATCGCGAAGACGAGCCTGTGTACATGTGGGCTGATCGACTTCGATCGCAAAACAACAAGACCATCGCGAACGGAAACATCCAGAACGTATTCACCGTCTGTGTGGGCAAGCGCAATACCGAGGCCTCGTATACGCTGACTCAAGGAGTGACTGGTAAGTTCATTGACGTGCTCTGCACAAGTGCTTGTTTCTGACGACGATACAGGTCTGCTCACCGTCTTACGCCGCGTCGCCGACTACTGAACACCTGCATTCTCACAGATGCTACTCCCTACTCTCCACTCAGGCTGTTGTTGAGTAACGAACAGCATGTATGACACGCCACATGTGCATTTCCTTTTGCTCATCCCTACCTACATGATACCTTAGCATAGCATCGGCGTTACAAGGGGCATACCCAGATAGAGCTAGATGAGCAATCAGATTGAACAGCCAGCTGTGCTGTACGTCCACGAACCAGCCGAAATCGCGTCCGTGCCGCTCGTTTGACCAGCTCTCTTCGTCATTTCCAGCAACGTGATTGACGGTCTGCGTTGTTGCTCGAGGTGTCACTTCCGGGATATTTTTTCGGATGCTCACATGCAGCTGTGAGTACTTTCTTTCGCAGGCTGCGTCCGTGGTCGCAGTTGCGTTGCGGTCTGCCGGCTTCTGCACAATCAGTTCGAGCTCCATTCCATTCTGCTCACCGGCGATAAAGCTGGCATGTAGTCGCTCGCATGCTCACGTGATCGTCTCCTCACACGTCTTTCGACTACCAAAAAACCAACGTCACGGAATGTAGAAGTTTGACTGCTTTCATTTTTCTTGTGGCTTTCAATCGTCATCATACTTCCTCCCATCCCACTCCCCCAGCAACACATCATCCGCCGCCGGCCCCCTCTGCCCCCTCACCCACTCCGTCTCAATGCGAAAAAACATCCACACCCATCGCCTGAACACCTCCAACAACTGCATCACAAAGATCCCACCCTCCAAATCGTTGAAGTGATCCAAATGCGGGCTCAGCTTCAAACTCCACGTACACCGCAGCATCAGATCCAACCCGATCACCACGTAATATACAGACGGCGCGTGCATATACCGGTTCCGTCGCAGCCCGTAGGGATAGTCCGCGTTGATTAGCTGGTGTCTCGTTGGAGAAGCAGACCCGTTCATGTACCCGTTTTTCCGCGCCCTGCTGTGATAGTACTGTTTCGAAGAGTCCCAAAGCGCGTCGAAGAGCGACAAATCCCAATCTTTCGCCACATCCCAGTAGAAGGAGTACAGGCTGTTCACGGCCACCGCGAGCATCCACGCGCGGAACAGGCCCGTGTCACTCATCCCCAGCTTCGAGGGGCCGCCGCGTTGCAGTGCACTCAGTATCGTCACCGGAAAGGCTGTGGAGTACTTCAAAGCGTTGGCAAGGTGCTGCCCTCCCCATCCCGCTGTTCTTTCATCCAGCTCGCCGCTCCCCAGACCCCGCCGCACGCGCACATACTCAATCAAACACTGCCGCAACCGTATCAGAAAAGGCAGCGAAATAAGAAACGGCACAATGTACACGCCGCCGCACCCGCGATTCGGCCTACTTGTCGAATGCTCCCTGTTGAACGTCATACACAGCCCCACGAACAGATCCCCCAGCACCTTGGAATAACTCGTGAGCACATCCGCGAGGAGGATATCGCCGAATTTCCCATCCGCGGGTTGGGCCAGGCCGCCGACGGAGATGCGCTTCATGATCGCGAGAAAGCGGTAGCGGCCGTTTTGTGAGAGCGCACGGAGGGGCAGGATGAAGGAGGCGATGAGGACGAGGAGGTAGATGTTGGGGAGGATTTCCCATTGCGGGACGAGCTTGGGGGAGGCGCGGGTGATGGCCCAGAAGAGGAGGAGGAAGATGACGAGGGGCGTTGTGAGGAGGGTGGCGAGGCGGTAGGTGGAGAGGTGGTGGGTTGGCTCGGTGGGGGAGGAGCGTTGCGGGTAGCGGATTAGGGAGGGGACGTCCTGGAGGTGTTAGTGTTGGTGTGTGGAAGGGGGATTTTGGGGGACGGACAATGCCTAGGAAGCGCAGGTATTGGAGGTTCAGGCCCCATGCCCAGACTCCGAGGACGATGATGGTTGCGACGCGGAAGGGGAGAGGGAGGATGCGGCTGAAGGTGTCGAATTCGGACTCGATTGCTGGGTCGCCCTGGCTGGCCATGCCGGGCGACGCTGGAATGGTGATCCAGTATTGAGAGTTGGGTACAAGAAGGAATGAAGGAGTGACTGCAGATATTGAGGATGGGAGCCTCGCATCGAAGTCACTGCCGGATTGTTAGAAGCGCCTTTCAAGGCTGAGCACGCGACTGTCTCGGGAGTCCGTGCGTGCTACCGATGCCGAGGCTAGATCTCCGACCTTAAATGACTTCTCGTCTGGTGCAGGTGTCTGTTCATCGTAATGATACTCAGATAGCCCGAGATGGGCGATGACAATGTCATACGCAAAGGTCATGAACCGATGAATTCATACTCATACCCATACGCCGCCTCTCCAGACATCATCCGATCCCACCAGAAAGATGCATACTTCCAAGGCGTCCTGCTCGAGCAGCTCTCGAACCTCCTACGCAAGCTCTACGGCGCTCGCGCCCTGCACAACTACGCAACTGAGACGCGCACAGCCGCCGACTTCCTTTACCTCGCGTTGACCACCCTCATCGGCAACCGCACGCTCGGCGAGGAATACTGCGATATCGTACAAGTCGAGGGCGCCGGCGCATCGAAACTGCCACAACCAAAGCTACGCGCAGCATTCTTAGCTCTCCACATCCTCCTCCCATACGGCCTCGGCCGTCTCCTCCCCATCCTGCGTCGGCGTCTCCGCGCCCTCCTCGATCGCAACATCGCGACTCTCCAATCCTCTTCCCCCAAGAACAGCCAAACCCGAAAACGCCCCCACCGCCAACGCCTCTGCACCCTCCTTCTCACGACCCAGAAATACACGCTGACCCATCTCGACACCCTCACTTCCCCGGCACCCCTCTACGCCCTCTCCCTCGCAACCTTTTACTTCACAAGCGCATACTACCACCTCTCCAAGCGCCTCCTCAACCTCCGCTACATCTTTACACGCCAACTCGGGCCGAACGATCAACGCGCAGGCTACGAGGTCCTCGGCGTACTGCTCATTCTCCAACTAGCCGTGCAATCCTACTTGCACGTGCACGAGACCGTCCGCTCTTCAACCCAGGACGCCACACCAGACGCGCTCACCACACCGACACACACCTCCGCCGTCCTCCCCGGCGCAGTCGAAGTCTCGCTCGATCCCCACGCCTACAGCAGCAACAACGCCGTCCTCCTCCCGGAACCCAGCCATCAGCCCTCATCCACAACAAAGCTGGCGGCGATGACGCACACGCCGATTCCCTCCCAGCCGCTCACAGACCTCTCCAACCCACATACCATGAAATGGCTCGGCGCATCCGCAGCACAAGGCCGAGGAGGAGACCGCGCGTTCCAGCAGGCAAGGAAATGCACGCTTTGTCTGGAGCCAATGAAAGACCCGGCGGCGACGACGTGCGGCCATGTGTTTTGCTGGAATTGCATCTGTGATTGGTGCAGGGAGAAGCCGGAGTGTCCGCTTTGTCGGCAGGGGTGTGGGGTGCAGCATGTGCTGTTGTTGAGGGGGTGAGTCGTGGAACAATGGGGAGTTTGACGATCACAAGAAACGATTGGATTTCCGAAGTGGCGAGCCGAAAATCGAGCATGCCACAAGCGCGGAGGCTTGAGAAGCTATATGCCGCGATGGACCGCAGCAGAGCTCTTCGAGGGAATCTGGGCGTGGCTGGAGACTATGTTACGCTGAGGTAGTGTGAAGACAGGCGGAGTGAGAAGACGCGGCGAGGAATGAACTAGCATTGAGCATCGTTCGGCTGAGTGAGATGCTCAGAGTCCGGCCGTCTTAGAGGAAAAGAAATGGGAGCGCTATGAAGTTGCTGGTGGTAAGCAGGCTTGCAAATCATGAATGGCAACGCCAAAGGTGAAGGAGATCACGCTCAGTGAGGCTCACAGGCCTAACGGCCAATCTGGGGATTTTAGATACACTGACTGATTGAAGCGGAGATGACAAAAATCGATAAGACACGCTGCGTGCTTTCTTGTCTTGATTCATGGGATGGATGAAATCGCGGTTGATGGCCGACGCCCTGAAACCTCACAGAGTCGTGTTATACACCGCTTTCCATTTCACGTACTCATATGCTCATGGACTCATCTATGTTTCAAACCTCACCCTCCAAGCCATGCTCAAGCTGCACTCTAATCCAGCAGGCTCGGCTCATCATACCCCCTCCCCCTCCCACCGCCACGAGGCCCACCAGCACTCCCATCCCCAGTCCCCACACCCTTCCGCTCCGGCACAGCTCTCACCCACTCCGGCACCCTACTCTGCGCAAACGGATTCCCCTCCCTCGCCGGATTCGGCACCATCCCCTGCTCCGGCGGCCCAACCTGACTCCGCACCGGCAGCCCACCCTCAAGCCACCACTTCTTCTTCTCGCTGCTCGCAGGCGGCAATCCAGGCTCAGCTTCAAACCCAATAAGGTCGTCTTCACCATCCGTCATCTGACCCACGTCGCCTGCGTTATTTCCCACCGCCTCCCGACGGCTGTGATACAGCGTCTCCGCCAACTTATCCTTCTTCCTGCTATCGACAACCGCGACGCGCACTTCAAATGTCGCGTACACAGGCCGATGGTCTGAGAACCGCAGCTCACTGACGCTGTCATAACTCAATTGCCGTATCCCCCTCCCCTTCCGTAATATCCGATCACACCACGCCGGGATCCGCGCCTTCTCGCTCCGATCATACGTATCGGATCCCACATCGAATTTATACGTCGGCGGGAACGCCACCCGCGCCTCACTGTAATGCGGAAACGTAAGGCCATGCGTCATCTGCAGATGCAGCTGATCGTTCTCGTACAACCCCGCCCAATCCTCCTCTTTCACCATCTGCAATACTTCAGCATGCCCCAGACCAATCCTGTAATTAAAATCACCAAGCCACACAATCGCGTCGTGGTCCTCTATACTCCTGTTACGCTGAAACCGCAGCCCCTGCGCGATAGTCCGATAATCCCTATTCCTCTCCTCGTAATTCGCAAAACCCGCGGCCAGATGCGCCGTCACGAAACACAGACTCGTCTGCTCCAGATCCAACCGGATGGCCACGGCGCCCTTGTTACCGGCCATCCCGGACATGCCCGTTTTCTTCAGCGCGCCCTCCACGTTCTTGACGGCGGGGAGGAGCGAGCGCTGCACGAAGATCGACAGGGAGGCGCCGACGAGCTGCCCCCCGCGCAGGAGGACGTAGTCCTCACTCCCGTTCTGCGCGGCCGAGGCGTTGAGGTGCCGTTTCACTGTTTTCTCCCAGGCTTGGCGGCGGGAGGGCTCGGTGGACATGATTTGCTGCGGGGACAGCTCGACGATTTCTTGGAAGCCTGCTGCGACTATACTTGGGCTTTTCTGGGATGGTGGTAGTGAGGGTGGGGACAGCCAGGGCGAGAGGTCCGCGTTGAGGCCGTCGGTGCGGCCGTTGAGGTTGAGGGTGCCGGTCCAGACGGTGATGGTGCGGGCGGAGGAGAATTCAGACGCGCGCGAGGAGAGCTGCGCGGTCACCCAGTCGTTTATGGGGTCGTAGAGCTGGACGGGTGCTTGGCCGACTAGCCGGCCCAGGAGGAGGTCCATGGTCATCTGCCGGGACTTGTCGGCGAAGTTGTTGATGTACATGCGTGTTGCGGTTTTGCGGACGTCGGCGAAGACGCCGGCGAGTGTGGATTTGCCGGTGCGGGTGAAGGAGGATTTGAGGGCGCCGGTGCCGGCGTAGATGCGGGAGAGGGCGTCGCCGTTGTCGGCCCAGAGCGTGCCGTGGCGGGCGTTGACTTCGGCGGAGGCGCGTTCGGCGCGTTGAGCGAGGAAGCCGTCAAAGGCGAGGCGGGAGATGATGGTTTGGATGAGGTTGGTGCGGTCGAGGCAGTCGAGACAGTTGGTGCGGAAGACGCCTTGTTGTTGGAGGACCATGATGGCTCGATTGGTTTGTTGTTGGGTTGAGGTGGAGAGGAGGTCACGGTTAGCTTCATCGGTGTTATCGATGAGACAGTAACCGAAGGCGTCTGCGGAGTCTTGGATGAACATGGCGATGGAGCTGGCGGCTTCATAGCGGCCGTTTTGTGTTTCAGCGTGGAAATCATAATCGGTTTCGCGCAGGAACTGGTGCTCGTTCTTCTCACCGTCATGGCGGCTGTTGAGGGGTGAGCGGGCGACATGATTGCGGTAGCGTGTTGAGAGCTCGACTTCTTGCGGCTTGTCCTCGCTAAGTAAGTTGACTATATGGATCGCGCTGTATCTCGCCTCGAGATCTTCAAAGTGCTTATCGAACGCCGGTTGCGTTGCTTGCGGAGAGCGCGTGATCTGAACCTTCTGCTGTCCGGGGACAAGACCAGGCTGCTGCTCCCAGAAGAGCGGCAAGCTGCCACGTATCTGTACGTAAGAGAATGTGGTGCCAGTGGGTGACCAGAAGACGGTCTCAGATTCAACAAAGTTAGCAACATGACCATCGTCATCTATACCTCGTGCATTGAAGCGAGTACCAGCCCGCATGCATGACAATCGAGAGATCAAGGTCAATGTCGAAGGCAGTCCATGCCGCGCATTACGCGCTGGAGAAGCTGAAGCTGGTATACTAAACGTGTGCGCAAATCCACGAATAGCAGACGTTACCAACCGCGTAGAGTCCAGTTCCGCCCGTTCTGCGCTCGACAGCCGACTTCGAAAATCTATCAGCGGCTTGACCATATACGAGTTCCACAAGTAAGCTTTGTTGAAGTCATCAAACTCAAACGTCCCTGCACTCTCCGACCGATCCTGCAGCCTGTTCGTGAGGTCGAAATCACTGCTGTAGTAGAAGCTTCCATCGCTCAGCAGTTTCTTGAGGGCCACGCAAGGATGAGCCTGTTGTCCCTGGCCACCATGCTGCGGCGAAGCGGTACCATCCTCATCTCCATAGTCATTTTGGTGCATCAGACCAATGTCCTGGTCCAGTATGTAGTCATGATCCGCCCTATTCAGGCAATGAAAATCGACGGATGAGATCTTCTGGACTGTCTCGCCTGGTCGCACCTGCGCGACCTTATCGGCGCCGGTGACCACGCAGATGAAGACATCGTTCTCGATGGTAATAAGCCCGAGCGTGCCATGGACGCTGTAGCTGACGGTCTTGTATTCGGAGAGATCTGCCTTGGAAATCGGATGAAGCTCTACGCGGTTGTTGACGAAAATGAGCACGTGCGACTCAGTGGCGAGAGCAATTGAGCGTACTGGATGGCTGCGGCGGAGTAGTCGTGCTGACATCGGAAGACTTGCGCGGTTTCATGAAGAAAGAAGTTTGGTGGACGCTTGCCAACCAGACGCCCGCGGACTTTTCGGCCCGAGCTTCTTTCCCTATTGAGCGACATGCGTCCGAGTTGGAGCAAAAGCATTGCAAAGGAGAAGGGGAGAACGAGGTCAAGATCTCCAACGCAAAAAACATATACGCAAACATTAGATTTCATGATATGGATGCTAGTCTACAGTATGCTGTGGATGAGGAAATAGGAAAATCGCAGGAAATCCCGTGAACGTCAGATGGCCTCCGTCGTATCTCGTGAATCGCATCTATTCCCTGGTCGTGATTCGTGCTCGGAACCATGGTTCTCGTCAAGTCGTGCGCGTGATTCATCATCAATCTTTTGTGTCGTAAAGTCGTAAACATGGGGTATCCAGTAGTCCGTCATCGTGATGTCGTCAAATCGTGTGTCGATCCATTCCCAGTGCAGTATGGCTCCACATTCCCAAGCGCCAGGAAATGCAAAGACCGCGTCCACCCGTCCACTTCAACCCATGAAGTTGGACCTCCCTTCTCTCGCAACCTCCCACCACGTCTGACCTGTCCTCCACACCTTCTCCATGACCTCTCTCGAACAGCGGGCTTGCGCCATCCCCATCTTCTCGACCTGCTTCAGGAGATTCAAGAACCTCATGCGCTCGCTCTCGTTGATGGCCTCGCATCCCGCAGTGAAGACTGGGAAGATCATACAGCTGACGCTGCGATCCTCGACCGAGTCCAAGCAGTCACGGACCTCTTTAACCTCTGACTGGACAACCGCCGAGCTGATTGGATGAGCAAGGACGCGGCGATACAAGTGGATAAGACCAGCATGATGAAATGCCGCGTTGACCGCATTATCCGCATGGTGGCACTCGACCTTTCTATGGGAGCAGCCGCGGAACTGCGTGGACCGCTCTGAGCTCAAGTAGCGAATCAGCGGCTCAGCTCTCGCCTTCTCATCCTCGCCTGGTGTCCATCCGTCAGAGGAGCCTGTGGTGATCTCCATGTGCCTGCGCTTCTGATCGCAGTCCTTGGCGAGATTGGCGACCTCAGCTAGGACAGCAATGCAGCGACCAGTAAAGCCAAGAAAGCAGTCAATTTCGTCGTCCTCGTCGATGTCGTCGTCGTCATAGGAGTCAATGCTTCCGGAGCCAGAGCTGGGAGAACTCTTGGGCGTGCGGCGGCTGTCAGTAAGAGGGCGCTCATAGGACCCACCACTGAGTGAGCCGAGGACATCCAAGTAGGCAAACCAACGAGACAGGAAGTAAGACGCCTTGTCGCCGTGACGAAGAGCCTGGTACCCGCCACGCTTGAGGATCATCTCACGAGCAATGCTGAGATGCTTGGTCCAGGACACGGGAATCTCGAACGCATGAGGGCTGACAATCTCAACAGAGGCCATCATGATAGAAGAGGCGAGCGTCTCATCACTGACACGCTGGTTGCTGGACAGAGAATCCGAAAGAGATCGAAAGACACCATGGACATACTGGGCGATGCGATTGCGAGGTAAGTCCTGCTTCAGAAGGCGAGCGCGGTGAGAAGCGCTATAAGCCAAGAGGAGATTCAGAAGATTGGCGTCCTTCAGAGCCATCTCCGGTAAGATGGTGCGGAAGGCATTCTCAGGGCAATCATGAGGGACCAAGCAGCGAGCGGTATGGTTGAGGAAGTGGTGAAAGTAGAGGATGTTCATTGGGTTGTTGCTCAGCCTAACTGGCAACGGCTCGAATTTGGCAGGAATGTAGACGACGACAGGACCAACATAGTAGTTGGACCGCTGCAACGTGTCCTGTTTGGCAATGTTGGTAGGTGTCAATGGTTGCATGCCGAAGCCGAATACAAGTGGCTCGGAGTCAGAGTCAGACGAGGAGCTCGTGCGGCGGAGGGTAGAGCCGTCGAGATGACTCCCAAAGATCACAAGCGCTTGACGGTCGTCGTTCCTTGGAATGTCGAGATCTTCTCTGCCCTGATCAAAGCCGTACTTCCTCGCCGGCGACACCTGGATACGATGTTCGAAAGTCTGCTGAAACCCTCCGGGTGGCAAGGCGGGCGTGCTCGGAATGCTTGCAGGGCAACCGGCGTAGACTGGAGTCAGCATCGCCAGACTATCGACGTCGTTCAGTGTGCTGGAACGACCTAAGAATGGCGGATACTGCCCAGGCGACTGAGAAGGGTACGCCGGGTAAGACGAGATATGGACCGCGTCGTGCTGGGCAACACGGCGTGAACCGAGGGGTTGGTACTGCACAGGCGGCTGAGGAGAGTAGAGCTGCAGGTATGGCTTCTGCATCGATGGACTGGGAGTGAATATGGGTGCCGGCGTCGAGTAAGACCGCTCGACCTTTCGACGCTTCGGCTGCTGGTGCTCGGTATCAGAGGCCGCGCCGTCACCAGACGCCTGGAAAGCGTTGAAAGACCCGAAGAGGCTGTTCACCGTTGATGGAGGACCAAGGTCGATGGACCGCTTCCCCGAGAAGGTGCTCGGGGCCGTGGCGCTGGAACTGGAGGTAGGTCGAGATTGGTACGCTACGGTTTCACCAGACGAAGAGCCGATGCTGGGTGTGGCTTGAAAGGAAGAGACGGTGCCAGTGCCAGGGATGCTAGACTCGGAGGACTTCTTGCTATGCCGACCCTCCCACTGCAAGACGATAGAGTAGTCACAATGCTCACCCTTGTCGATGCAGGCGTTGCAGCTAGGCTTCTGCTCGTCACACTTGACCTTGCGGCGTTTGCAGGCGTGACAACCGAATCGACTACGACGCTTGGGTTCGGGGGCACCTGGAGGCTTCTGACGAGGCATTGAAGGGTGGAATGAAGTATGAGGCCGTTAAGTATCGATGCTAACCTACCCAAGGGAGTAGATGGAGCAGTCGCATGCTGGAGGAAACCCCTTTCGAGGGCAGCATGGGAGGCGAGAAGGTCTTATATAGGCGAGAATCACACGGGAGGGGTGGAGACAGAGTGAGTTGCGGTAGTGCAGTACAACAATACGGGTTCCTGAATGCGAGAGGGCTGCTATTGTGTCTATTGTAGGTCAATACTGGCGGAGAGAGTGAATTGGAGACTCGAGACGAATTAAGGAGACAAGTGTGGCGCTACTCCCGACGGCGTTAGGCGGCGCCAGTTCCTGCCCGAGCGCTTGGACCTTCTCTCGCACGTGGGGCCCCTGTCTTGTGGCTAGTGGGGGCCACAAATGTTCGAAGGCCACCTTGGACGCCACCTTGGACGCATCATCGCTAACTATTTTATTATCTGTGTTCACGTACTGTCAACGCTTCTTCACTAGATCAAAGCTGACACATATTGAGCGAAAGCATGGCTCGTCGGCGCCGCGACAAAGCAGCAGACTCCCTCCTTGCACGCCATCCAGCACAGCGCTTCAAAGCACCCTCACGAGGCGCATCAGCGGTCTTGCACGCTGGCGGTCTCATCAGCTTTGCGCTCTCCTTCAACTTCTTAGTAAAGAATCCGAACGCGATGTAAGCTTGTTTCAAGGTGCGATCCGCATCACCTCCAAGTAGCTACAAGAAGCTTGCGTTGACGACAAGTAGATCCGAAGCGCACGGATGGCACTTCCAGTTCCTGTAGGTGCTACGCGAAGACAGTAGTCTTCAAACAAGGGTGCGGTTATTGATGGGATTAGGACGATCATTGGATTGTTGCTCGCGACTGTGACCTTCACGGTAGCTTTGACAGCAGACCTTACGCTTTCCTTCCGGTTGTTCGTGATCAAGAATGCGCTATCCGTTGCTTCAGCACCAATGGAGGTGCTGATCAGTATCCTGTATTGGGGTCTGCGCTTTGTAAGTCTCCATTCTGCAGCTTCCCTTGTAGCTCACTTCTTCTCGGCCCGATTCAAGCCACAGAGACTGCCCCTGAACCCCTTGCAAGCTTGAGCACACCACATCTGTGAAGTACATCAGCAGGGAACATTCATTCTAGGTCACCGCGCACCTCGCGTCCATGGTCAAGAATATACTGCTCTCGAGACGCCAGGCTCACAGTTCTCCTAGATAAATCCCTCCCTCGTCCGCGCCCCCTTCCTCCCCGACCTCCCCCTCCTCCCCGACATCGGCTTCCACGCAATCCCCGCCCTTGTCATGACCCTCGACATCCTCTTCTTCGCGCCACCCTGGAGCATCTCCGCGTTCCCCGCAATGGGTCTCAGCGGCCTCATCGCGGTGGGCTATTGGTTCTGGGTCGAGCACTGTTATAGTGTTAACGGATTGTAAGTAGCCATCTTATTCTCACGTTACGACCGATGGCTTCGTGTTTCTCTTCAAAACGTCCTGCAGGATGTTAGTGCTGTAACGGCGGAGGGTGGAGACGAACAAACCAGGACAGAGATCGAAGGAGCGTCACGCAGATGAAAAGAGCCAACCGCTCGAGAGTACCAAACCGATCAACTGACCTACAACAGCTACCCCTACCCCATCTTCGACGTCGACACGCCCGTCCGCGCCGGGATCTTCACGGCCTCCGCGCTCGTCATGACGGTGAGCACGCTGTTGATGAAGGCGCTGTACACACGGGTGAACGGGCAAAGGATCCGCGAGGGCATGGGTATGAGAGCGAGCAATGGGAGCGCGAAAAAGCGGCGGTAGATTTCTCCGATTTCTTTTGATTTATACAGGTCTAGCGCTGTTGGAAGTCTTGGATAGATTTATAGAGGGTCTGCTAACGGCATGGCACGGCGTTGTGTATCGATGATGTAAGAAAGAGGACTAGGTTGGGGTAGATGTGCTATTTAGCTTGAATGGGCGTCTGTATGTAGGTATTGATTAGTGTTTACTGTCATCGCCTTACAATGATCGACTTCTGGAAGTGCGTGCATACACCCAGATCAATGTCATCAAGCTCCTTCGAAGCCTCAAAACTTCAACCCTCCAAACGCCCTGATTCTTTTATGATGTCAATCGTTCGCTCATAGCCACTGCCACTCAACCCCAATGGATCAAAGTCTGCTTCTTCTTCCCCTTTCTATTCGCCTGCGCAGCCTCCCCGCCATCGCCATCAACCCCATTAGCAGCAGGCGGCGCCCCAAGAGCTCCGCCAGCCCACGGATTCGCCGGCGCCGGGCTTGTCATCCCATCCTTTCTAACCGGATTGCCCATATACCCCGGCCTCGAGATATTCATCCCCGGTTTCTGCGCCGCCGGCAGCGCAGGGAACATATCAGCTCGTGGCGCAGGGCCGGCTGTAGCTGTTCGCCTCGCTGGTTGCGGCTGGGCTCTCTGTGGGCTAGCGACGGCGCTCGGCGCACCAGTTGGCGTGAGTGGCTGCCATACAGGTTTACTTCGCGTCGTGCTCGCGCCAGAGGACAACGGTGGGAACGCAGGTCCACTTCTGCCACTTGCACCTGACGCGCCGGCGCTGCCCCAGCTACCAGATCGGCTGACTGCACTGCGACTTGACTGCGCGGTACTGCTCTTGAGCTTCAAAATGCGCTTGCCGCCTGCACTGCTCATATAGCCGTTCGCGTCTGGTGCGCCACTGCCAGGCAGACTTGGGTAATCTTCGTTGATAGCGCGCCAATCATTCCAGGCTTTGCGCAGCTCATCGGCCTTGCCTGGAACTTCGAAGGCGTCGGCGAGCTCTTTAACGAGTGTGCCGAGATCGGAGTTGGAGCATTCGAAGAGTGCGAAGAAGGTGTCGATGAGCTGTTCGGCTGTGATTGTGCCGTTTTTGTAGGAGGTAATCTTTGAGCGGAATGTTGCGAGTTTGGGTTCGGAACCACCAAGGAGATTTGCGGCGCGCTCTGTGATGGAGGCGTGGCGCATGTATCTTGCTCGCTCAGCAGGTGTGAGGTTAGCGGAAGGGGCAGGCAAGGAGGAGTCGCCGGATGAGAGGTCAAGCGAGGAAATGTTGGGTAGCGAGGATGATGATGTCGTGACTGGATGAGCATGCGTAGGTAAAGGAGAAGTATGGCTGCCCTCTCGAGGCGCCATGATCGTCGCTGGCGCTGACAAGCTCGGATCAGGTCGTGCAGCAACAGCGTCATTACGCGTCAGCTGGCCGCCGAAAGTGCGGTTGCTGATGGACTGCGCTGAGTGAACAGCGAGCTGTTGTTGGCGCTGATATGCGAGCTCATCACGCCGCATAGGCTGGGCAGAGCTTGCAGGTAGTGGGGCGTTCTCATTTGCGTTCGGGTCACGACCGCGACCTCGTCCACGCCCCTCACGCCGATTGTTGCGCTGATCTTGCTGATGGCTGTTGCGATAGTCGAAAGCAGTCATATCGACACGGCGAGCATCACGGCGAGCGTCCTTGCTCAAGCCATTGGGGTGCGTTTCCAGTTGATGAGCTTTCAAATCCATTTCACTCGCGAAAACGGTGAACTTCTTCTCCAGGCACTCTCTGTCAGGGCAAAGGAAATGGTCTTTGCTGAAGTGAATCTCGAGCGCGTTGTAGTCTTGGTAATATTGGTGTTGAGGTTGGCCGAAACTCTGACGGTCGCAAATATGGCAGCGCTCATGACGATCCCGACAGTGGGTATATAGCTCGTCGTCGCCGTAGAAGCGCTGCTTGCAAAAGCCGCACTCTGGATGCCCCTTGAAGCCCGATTGATCGATCGCTCCAGGGTTGTCGTCGCCGTACCGCTCATGTTTCCGCAATGAGTTTGCTGTGAACAGTTCATGCTCATGTGTAAATACCTTCTTGTTCCTAGTACAAAGGTCGCACATCATCTTTTGATGTTGTACCTTGACATGGCGATGCAGGTCTGGCCAGCCAAAGCAGGCAACGTCGCACGACGCTTCTGGGCAATTGTACCGCAGCAAAAGCTCGGTGTCTAGGGATATCTCGTTCTTCTCATACTTGATGCCCAGGCTGTCATCGCTTTTCTGAAAATCTGTCGGCGTGTAGTCTTCGTATCGCTTCTCGGGATCGTCTGTGAAAATTACAAATTGTGATTCTGTTCGACAATGTGCGCAAGCCTTCGTCTTGTACAGCACCCGCAGTCTCAGCGCACAAATGTGGCATGTTCTGTGATTGCACGGTGCCACAGATTGGTGCACAACCGGCGATGCGCATATAAAGCACACTTCAGCTTCTGCCTCGTCCACGGCTTGCTCCTCGACTTGCTCTGAAGTAGGCTGGGCTTGAGGCTGGGCTTGCGGCGGGACTTGAGGCTGAAATTGTGGAGATGTAATTCCCTGCCCATTGACGGCAGGCTGCCCATTTTGCATATCTCCTCGATAGCTGTTGCCTCGCTGGCGCTGTCTTGGACCTCCTCTTGCACTTCTTCCTCGTCCACGCTGCCCATCTCCACGTGCTCGAGGTGCCCCACCCCCACCACGGCCGCGTTGAAATTGTGGGCGCGGAGGGCGCTGGCCACTGGTAGAGTCTGTCAAGGTTGCTGTCGAAGCCTCCATGTTCGCTGTTGTCTCTAAAAGTGATCTCTGAGCAACGTTGCTATCTCTATTTCTTGGACGGGGGAGTAAGTGACTAATCACTGATCGGTTGGGATGATTTCGAAGCAGTTGCAGGAAGCTTCTGCAATGTTCAAGCGGTGGACGCAAAGGCAAGAAATGCTCCTCGGCGACGGCTTAATCAAACTGCGTTTGAAGCCTTTCAAGCGCTTGAGTTAGCAGAGTGTCGTTTGTGTGAAGACTCAATTGAGAGACCAAGATGACGCAGAAGTGAGATCGAGTGCTCCTGCCGCCTCACCCCTTCTTCCAGCCCCTTTTCCTTCCAGTCTTGATAAGTCTTCGTGCATTTTGGATCCCAAGGTCATAGCATGAAATAGGTGCAGGTGGGAAGAGTAAGATGTGAGATTATGTCAAAGAGTCACCATCTTGGCTTCGTTGATATTCTCTATTGAGTAGTGACCGCCCTTACAAGGCGCTTCGCAAGCCACCTTGGAGTGACCAACCAATCTTCGGCTCTGATAGAAACCACGCCTGGTTTCAGAGCGAGTTTGGGACATGCGCATGTCCTCTCACGAGTACTCTCGGCGGTGAATGACCGGCATCGTGGCTTTCGCTGTGGCTGGTGTGGGGCCAGTCGTGCAGGTGCCGCTGTTTGCTGTCCCACTAATAGACAAGGTGTGAGATGGCCACGTCTTGCTCGTCCAGCTTGATATTCCTTTTCTCTTTGCAAGCGTCTTTACCCATGATCGCCTACCCAGCAGCTGCGCTCGCCCTAGCTCCTCTCGCCCTCTCACTCGGCAAACCCAGAATTGTCCTCTTATACTCCCAAAAGTTCTTCCTGATCGGATCATACCGCTCCGCCAGCAACCTCAACGCAAATTCCGCCTCCTTCTTCGTCTCCTCCTCCTCCGCATACGCCTCAGCCAGCACATCCAACGCAAACGTACTCCTCACCTGCGCGCTCGGCAGCTCCCCCTCCCTCCCAAAACCCTGCGGCGCACACCCCGGCGTCACATCCGCGAACTCCCTCGCAAACTCCGCCAGACTCACCACCTTCATGCCGTTCTTCCTTACCAGCCCCCTCAAGTAAGACCAGGGACTCTCATTCTGCGGCGCCAGCCGAACCGCCTCTTTCGCGTACTCCACCTCTCGCTCCCACGTCCCCTCCGGTACCTCAAACCCCGTCTTCTTCCCCTGCTCATCCACCTCCCGCCCAAACACAATGAACCACCGATGATTCCACGCGCTATTATTCCGTATATCCAGCCGCGCGAACCGCTCCATTTCCTCCATCTCGCCGTAGCCCTCGAACAGGTCAAACCTGCGCACAAGCCACTGGCGATAACACCAGACGTGGTAGTTCTTCGCGTCTTTTTCAAACATCTCCGTCAGGAACTCTAGCTCCAGCTTCATCACCTCCTCCATCTTCGTGATTCCGCCTTCGACCTTGCCAGCTGCGATCTGCTCAGATAACCGCGTCACGAGTACCTGCCGATGATGCCAGATCTGGTAGTTCTTGATATGCCGCAGTGACACCTCGTTCAGCCACTCCAACTCGTCTCCGATGCTCCTGTCGAGGTCTTCGAGCATGCGGGCGCGGTAGAGCCAGACGGTGTAGTGCGCGGGATTCAGAGAGATCATGTGCGCGGTGAGGAGGAGGGCGCGGTCGGAGGATTCGTTGGCGGCCATGACGGCGCGCAGGTAGGAGGATGCGGTGCGGTATTCGGTGGTGTAGGCGATTGTGGCCAGGGCATTGGGGCCGCCGTCGTCTTGGGGAAGGGGGTCGAGGTCGGCGTAGGAGGGGTGGTGGGGGTAGTCTGGCCATGGGGGGTCCGTTTGGGACATGCTGGCGACGTCGGCGGACGCTTTGCGAAAGACTGTAGGATTGGACGCAAGATTTTGCAGCGCTAGAAGTCAGGAAAAGCAAGCGAATTGCGGTCGGCGTCGTGTATGTGCGTTGTGATGATTGCGGTTTAGATTATCAGATGACGGTGTAGGATGATGCTGGAGGCGTTGGCGGGGCAATGAGGGGTAGAGTCGATACCAACACAATGGTTGGATATCTGATCGTTACAAGATCAGAGGTAAGGTGAGTGTTTCTAGAAGCAGAGCAGCGCAAACATCCATGAATGGATGTGTAGTTAAAGAAGCAGAGGAAGTAAGCTCCAAACAGCTCCATGTAGCTTGGCATTCATTCCTGACTCCCATGGGTCGTGCTCCCAACCTCTAACGTACGGCGTCATCATATGTACATCGCAGATCCTACACGTAGCTTTCAAAAACAGGCCTGTACACGTCTAGCCTTCGCCGCTCAAGCACCAAACACCAAGTCCAGCATAAGCAAGACATATCCAGAAGTACCACCGTAAATGGTCTACGTCCATCTTGCACTTAGTCCACTAAAAGCGTCTGGACTGGCAGGTCTTCCACCCATGAACTGCACGCTTTCTCGACTTGCATGGCCGGGCGTTGGTGCGGGCTGTTGAGCGGAAGATGATATCGCACCGAAGGGATTGTTCGAGTTGTTCATGATTGGCATCGTCACGCTCCTTTGTTGGGCGTGCGGTGGTGATTGAGGCAATTGTTGTTGTTGAGGCTGGCTTTGTTGTGTATTCTGAGCATAAGGACCAGGGGTATTGTAGAGAGCCAAGATTGAGTTCTTGTCATGATACTGCCGTTGCTGTGCATATTGTTGTTGTGGTTGCTGAAAGGACTGATACTGCTGCTGTTGCGATTGTTGCTGAAAGGCTTGCGGCTGCGGATTTTGGAAGAACTGCTGATCTGGGAGTTGATACATTTGCTGCTGCTGCTGTTGGCCATTGACATCAAAATAGGTCTGAGACTGCTGTTGCGTTTGCTGTGCGTATGGGTTCGAGCTCTGCTGAGGGAAGGCAGACGGACTGTGGACAGGTTGCTGCTGGTGCTGTTGGAAGTAGTTCTGCTGAGGGGGCAACTGTTGAGTAGCGTAAGGTGATTCAGGAATTCCTGCAGGTTGCATTGGTAATGGATTCTGGAGCTGCCCGTTACTGCTCTGTTGTGGTTGTTGCTGTTGTTGTTGTTGTTGTTGTTGTTGTTGTTGAGACCAGTCATACATTTGATGTGGCTGCTGCTGCTGCTGCTGTTGCTGGGAATACGGTGTGCCAAAAGGATTTGAGGCAGCAAAATTTTGTGACTGCGTACTTCGCAGGAAAGGATTTGATGTAGGTTGCGGTTGTATCTGATTGGTATATTGGTACGGTGAGGGTGACATGGGCGGAGTGAAAGTCTTCATGTAAGGATTGTTTTGCATACTCGGTCCTTGTAGGCGTTGTTGAACCCAGCTACCGGTATTGTTGGGGAAAAGAGGTTGTGCCTGTGCCTGTGCCTGTGACTGCTGTGAGAGCGACATATTGGAGAAGGACTGCTCGAATGCGGACATTGGCTGAGCAGGTTGTGGTGATGGCTGATAGAAAGGATTGGAGCCGTTTGAGGAGCTTTGAGTATGTTGTAGTGGAGCGCTTGCAGGCGCAGTATGACTTGAGGATTGAGATGCCCCTGTAGGCTGAATAGAAATGCCATTGGTTTGCGCCGGCTTCTGCGAATTCATGGCGACTGAGCCTCCCCCTTCGCCAAGGCGCATCAGCGTCTCCACGGCTCGATCGATGTTGCCAGCGCTGCCTTTAAGCACAGTCGAGTTGCGGGTCTCATTTGGAAATCCCATCTCCCTCAAAGAGTCGAGCTTGTTGTCAAAGCTATGATCTCTGCTCGGCAGTCCGTCTTCCGGTATCCCTGCCATTCGTCTTGAACCGTTCGAGCTGAAGTCTGAAGCTGGAGGCGAGGGCAGCGCATTCTGACTTTGAGGGAACATTGAGGAGGAGGATCGTAAGCTGGATGTGAGCCGTGGGGCATTCTTCGCAGGCACGGGAGGAGGCATATCATTGCTTGAGCCACTGCTGCTGCCTGTATGCTGCTTGACACTCGGTAACGGCCTACCTTCACCGCAGAGTGTTTTGTGCTGATACTTCTCCCGTATGAATCTCTCCATGGCGCCGTCCACCTCGTCTGCGTCGATTGGGATGTTGGGCTTGGTGTTCTTGGGATTGTAGCGCCGATTGGATACAGCGTTGCCGGTCTTCTTCATAGTCTGTCAGGATAGTCAGCCTTTGGATAAACATATTCCTGTCCAGTATGCGGCCGTACATCAACCTGTTCCAAAGACCAGGAGTCCATGCTCAAGGACTTGACTTTGGAGATGTGTGTGCCCAGCTTTCGGTGTAAAGAAGCGCATCGTACGCAGAGAAAGATCCCGAGACTCCAGCTTGCCCAACCTGGACTTCGATTAGCTCCTCGTCGGCGCTTTACACAAGGGCCGAGGACGCACCTGGATTGCGGACGAAGCAGTCTGCGCAACGATCGTTGCCCGGCTGCTTGAGAAGCTCCTGCAAAGTCTTCTCATTACGGGCTTGCTGCCGCTTGTTGATTATCGTCGCCATGACCGCGACTCCGAGAGTTGCGCTCGAGTCTGAGGAGGGCAGCCGCTGAAGGGGTTGGAGTCTGGAAAGGCTGCGCTAGCGGCAACAATGGCGGGACGAGGGGATTGATAGGGATGAGGGACCTGTATAACCCGCCGATGTCATCGGTCATAAAGCCATGTACACACCAGGGAAATACAAGGCTTAACGGTGCGTAAAGGAGCAGTGGGAAGGTTGGAAGTAAGCGTTGGAAGAGCGATTGCGAGCGAGGCACGGAGAGTGCTCACACGAGGAGACGAGTGCCGCAACAAAGTTCAAAGTACGAGTCATTCAATGTCACTTCCATTCCACTCTCACATATCTCTATCCTCCGTTGCGAGGGCGCTCTATCTGACCATCATCGCTCCTCTTGTCGTCTCAAGTGCTCGCGTCGGTACTTCATCGGCTCTGCAGCGCCCCTCGCGACAACGGGGCGAGTTGTGCGAGGGCCAAAGACCGAGGGTGAGATCAGCCTGACACGCAGGTATTAATAATGCATGTCCTTGCAAAAGCCCAGTAAGGAGAGCATGCCAAATACTATTCTTGGCCGGTATGGGACTCAATCGTAGCAATGCGAGCCAGAAACAGCAGCGTATGCCATATGCAGTCTCGGACGCGGAGGCCCGCGGACAACATTCAACATCGCTCAACGCGATTGCTGTCGACCGGAGGAATCAGTCAAGCGCCAGCTGCACGGTCGAGCTTTGCAGTCAATCACGTAGCTGCGATGCTTGCTTGATGTGTGCGTGCATAGATATCCTTATCCGACGTCGACGAGATTGTGTGGCCTGCAGGTGACGGTTCATCGCTATGGGGAAACAGCGAGAAGCCTTGATAGGCCATCTAGATTCGCTCAACAGCGCCAATATGACTTGTACAATTCATGAGCGCATGAAGCGGAATTGTAAGTTGATTATGCGCCTTGACTAGTGTGATGGAGGGAAAGAGAAGAAGGAGAGTGTGCGAAATGTTGGAGAAGCAGAATGTGACCGGTTCTCGGACTACCAGCCCTACCACCGGGACACCCTACGTGGCTGTCACTTCCAATTCAACATCCCTTCCTTCGGCTTCATCTCGACTGCCGTCTGGCATTCGAAAACAATCATTGGGGAGCTGGTCTGGTGTCCGTTCTATCCAGACCTCGGTTGTCACTATACATGCTCATTGACAAGCCATGGGTAAGTCTATCTTTCTGGAGAAGCATCCCACGTAAGGCAGTGTTGCGAGGCCGTGACTGCCGTCGTCTTAGTCTGTTGTACGGAAGTTGTCCAACATTCTATCAAGAGTCTGTTACTTCTTACTGCTAAGAGACAAAAGGAGGATTTAGGTTTTGTATGTGTTTCCGCAAAGCTGCAATTAGAATCGCCACGCGTGCGCAAGGTAATTTTCACGTGGACCTCGCCGCTCGGCCCGCTACCAATTGGTCCTCCCGTCAATGTGGATTTGCCATTCCTTCTCGCCGCAATAGTGGCTGCAAGCCTCATACAGCTCCCTTCTTATACGTGGCATAGAGATGGCAATGTATCGGGGCTGTCCTGAGGGACTACCGATACAGCGTCTCAGAGACGCAATCCGCATCTTTCTAGTGCCCAATTATATCTGTCAATCTGAGTCGGGATGTTGCGATGTTGTGCAAGGCAGATCAATACGTATCGCCTACACATCTGACACCTTCTCTCAATGCCAGTGAAGCCACTGCTACAGGGCATAGATGGCGCCAACAGTTGGTATCTGCGTTCGCTACAGGGGAAAAAGCCACCCACCGTCTATTCGCTATCGCTCAAGAAATGAACAGATGGCAGGCCGAAATGAAAGGCAACCAGGTTACCTTTTGCCCTGGTAACATATAGAAGCGTAACGTGCATCTTACAATGATGCATTTCCCACTCAGACTCTCACACACCCAATCCCCGAGATCATATCAGACTGTTGAACCCTCTCAAGGTACAAACAAATTCTCTATCACCTGACTTCAAAGCACAACCTCTATCCGATCCTCCCCCTCTCTCATAACCCGCAGTACGCACCCCAGTACCACAAGCCACCTTCCCGTACGTGACCCTCATCACTAGATCCTCAACCACGGCATGGCCAATCCCGACCTCAGCACCACAGGCTCCATCGTCGGCCTCATCAGCTCCGCCCTCGTGCTTGGCGGCGTTGTCTGGGCATTCACAAAGCGTCAGCATGCACTCAGGGCCATAGCCGACAATCAAGGCACAGCGGAGGACGAGGAAGTCGCAATGGAGTTGGTTCATCACCATCCGCACACGTACAACAGGATTGAACAACAACTGCGTCCTCATCGTCCCCAGGCTGCTGACAGACTGCAGCGCGTGCGCGAAGTGGCCAGGGCGAGCAGTAGGCGCGGTGGCGGCGATGGGCACGGTGGCGGTGGGCGCGGTGGCGGCGGTCAGGCGCAAGTCCTTGGTGATGGTGATGGTAAGGGCAACTCGACGGGGCACGACACTGGCCCGAATACGCAGGTTGGGACGCACGGGTTGGGGAAGGATCGTATGCGCAAGGGCCAGCATCCGGGGTGGGGTGGTCATCATGACGGTGGCAGCTAGAATGAAGTTTAACGAGATTACTGAGACGGGGCGTGGTAAGAGGCAACAGTGGTATCTATTGCTGCGCCATTTGCCATCGAGCCGTGATAGCCTCGTAGGTATAGCCGTTACTGTAGCCGTCCGAATTGACCTGCATACGTTTGTTCACAACCCAGACACACGTCGCACTCCGACTATCTTTTCAATAACACATTTCAGCCGTCGAAAGCATCGAAACCCAGACCGTGAGAACACCTGAGAACGCCTCACCTCTGCTCCAGTGGTCCATTATATTCAAAACCAGCAAACACATCCCCCAAGTGACCACCAGCCCAGCTAGTGTGATCGAAGTCTGCCCCGCAGACCAGTCATCCAGTACCTCCATCGTGGTGTAGCAGGAAAAGATGGCGGCTCGCTCCGGCGAGTAGATTAAACCCGCGAGGGTTCCTTGTACCTCATGCGTTCGGACCAATTAACCTTACATAGGGCGCGGTTCGAATCTTGAGGGAGTCTTTTTTGCTTTTGTTTTGTTTGAGGTGTGGAACAAGTTTTTTTAATAGTCGGACTAGAAGGGAAGCAAGAGGCTACGTTGAGCGGTTTTGGGTGCTTTTTGGTTGGCTTTACGGGTGGGATTGAGGTAATGAGGATGTCGAAGGTGGAAGATTGATCTCGCCTTGGCATTCTTATTTGACGAGGAAAGTGCTTATGTCTGCGCTCACTTTGATCGCGATACATTTTCACGTTTTCGTCCCCTTCGACTGTCTACTATTTGCCCATGAAAGACAATACGAAAGGAACCGCTCACGAAAACCAGCCAGCATCAGCCTCGATATTCACCCGCCGTTACGCTACACTCGCCAGACAATCAACATCATGCCAGCTGCTGTACAATCGCAGACTATGAATTGACATAGAACGTCTCAGGCAGTTCTCTAGCAGAACAGAGCTCTCACCAGCATCCTAGTACACTCAGGAGCGACGTACAAACACATCCAGGTTGGCGGGAGCTGCTTGATACCATGCATTCTGCCTTCGTCACTGCAGAGAACTCGCCAGTCTTTACTTCTACTTCGAACAGAAAGCCTCCGCGATCGGTACTGACTGTGCCGGCAACAGGAATGCGTAGAAGGGTCAGAGGTGATGTGGTGTCGTCGCTCGCAAGGGCTTGGCATCGGACAATCCTTCTTCCGCTCATCCATCTTTTTAGTCTCCCAGTCCATCACTAATATCTCCTCCTTCATCAGCAAATCCACCTCCCCATCCTCAACTCTCCCAGCCCACGCATCGGCGCTGATATGCCTTCGTAACAGACGCCAAGCGCAACACGCACAGACTTCATACGTCCGACGACGATTGTGCGCTGAACACTCTGTAAAGGAAAGAAGAAACCACAAATGCCTGCCCCCTGCCGCCTTCCATCGGCTCTGGGCAACTTCAAGTAAAGTGGAAGAGCGAGATTGGCTTCTAGCAGGGCCGCGTTTCCTCCACCCTACGCGTTTTCGTTGTGGACGTGTGGGACTATTTTTGGGACGTACAGACTATTTCTGCTCCTTAGCTACGCTCCTTACATCTACTGTGGACAATGCAGGGGTTTAAGCATGGAAAACCTAGGGATTCAAGCATGGACAATTTAGGGAATGGATCATGGATAGCCCAAGGAAGTTAACATAGGCGGGCTCTGATGAGAATGGTATCTTATTAGAGTGTCCAGCGGACTTGGGTCGGCGTCTTCGTCGTGAGAATGGAGGTGTTGCAGTCGTTGCGGAGACGATTTTTGAGCTTTGCGTGAGGCTGTCAGCGTGGTCTTCGGTATCCACGCGTTGCGTGCGAGCGTCGAAGTCACGCTCACGGAGGTTGCAACCACGGCTCTGCCCATCGACAGCGGAGCAGCAGCACGATCGGGCCTTTCTCGCTCCATAGCTGTTTGCAGGGCGTGACCTGCGCTCTTTGCTCCTTGAGCCGCTCGTCCAGCCCTTCCAACACAGGTATCCTCACGTATGCCTCCAGCAAATCCACATCATGTCCCTTGTCCTTCTCCTGCGCGATGAACGCAAATGCCTCGTCCACCTGCCACTTATCATGCGCCGCCAGCATTGTCCAACACGTCCTGCTCGCACCATCCACAGTCTGATACCGTGGATACCCACTTGCAGTGCTCGTCGCCTTGTTTCCTGCATCTCCCAGCGCAAGTCCCAGTGCTGTCCATTCGATCCATGCATTCCTCGGCAGCTCAGCGACCTCCGCAACGAAGCACGGCGGAGCGCTCGTCTCTCCAAACATTGCCACATCCACGCGTGACCAGTCTGGTATTGGCGTGATGATAGGACGTTGCTTTCGCTGAGCGGTAGGAAGCCAAGGGCGGCGAAGGTGAATGTCGCCAACATCGAACGCGTCGTCCTCTTCCTGCTCAGCGTCGTCGCCGGACAATGGTCGCGCGACGGCACTCTGCCAGATCTTGAACGCCATGCCTGCTCTTTCGTGCGCTTCCTCAGACGAGGAGGCGGTGATGAACGCAAGACCGTTGACCCACCAGTGCACGTTCATAGCGCGGGCGATGCGCCAGAGATGTTGTAGAGCTAGTACTGCATGCAATTCGAAGGGACCGTCAACCATATCCATTGACGCGGGGACAAGAGGAATTTGGCCTGCCATGGAGACGAGAAGGGATGGCTCCTGATTCTCGGCGAAGGTGGGTAGGGGTGTTGAGATGGCCTGCGAGTAAGGCCCAATATTTGCGGGCGCCCAGTAAGACTGGGATTGGACGTGCAGCCCATGGCGATCTTCGGGGTTGCATTTGTGTGCGGTGACGGAGATCATGACTGAGACGCCTGGCGAAAGAAGGTCGCCGCACGAGATAGTGATGCGGGCGGGTGGGTTGGGGCGTGTGAAGACTTGTTTGTAGGCCTTATTTACAGAGGCGAAGTCGTGCATGGAGCGGAGGAGGATTGTTACGGAGCTTAAATCGCTAGGCGTTAGTGAGAAGTCCTTGAGAGTGGATGCAATGCGGTTGCAGACGCCTTGGGCTTGGTCGCTTATAGTCTGGCCATGGTTGGCAGTCATGTTCAGCAGGTAGACGTAGCGTACTGCTGCGTATGTATGCTCTTGTACAGATAACGGAGATCCCTCAACATCATTGAGATGAACTTTTGGCGTCAATTGGAATTCGTAGGCACTTGTCTTCTGACAATGTTCCAGTAATTGACTCCATTCATTATCGAGAAGGTCCGGTATCCGAGTAGTTACAGCCTGTGATGGCTCCTTTGGCTGCAAACTTGCTTTTGGGAACCTGATATGTCCCACACCGCCTCCATCGCTGACAAAGCAGTCCTGGTCAACATCGATCTGAATACTCGTCTTCCACAGGGGCGCAGGACCATCGAGAGCAAGAGTCTCGTACTCACCGCCTTCACCGAGCAACGCGCCGATCTCCAGCTCACCGTACCTACCCATGTCGTGCTCGAGTTTTGCGACCGTCTTCGCCTCGGCAACGTTCAGCCACAGATGGCTTTCGTCGAGACCGCCGGATGCCACTTTAATAATGCGAGCATCAGCTCCCATATCGGCCATGTCACGAAGAAGCGTGGAGTGTCCAGCAGGCGAGAGGTATGGATACTGCCACAGGAAGCTGAGCGGCACCAATCCCAGCCGTATAGCAACAGACTCTACCCGTGTGCGCTGGTACGTGGACAGAATTGCACCTGTGCTCACTGCCTCCACGTCCGGATGTGCTGCCTTGACTTGCGTCAGTAACTGTGTTAGTGATTCTGTCTCGTCAGGCTCAGCAGCGGTCCCGCCGTCTGTAGCGTCATGTGTATTGTACTCGTAGCTTTGCCCTTTGTGCACTGCACCGCCTACGATGTGCTGTCGGTACAGCGGCAGATCCAGAGCTTCTTCGTAAAGCGGGATCACCTGATGGCCTACTATTTGATACATGTGGCTGTCGATGTCTTGCGTCTCGCTTGATTCTTCATCACGCATACGAGCGCATCCGTCTGTGCCATACTGTACAGGATTGGGATACAAGTTAGCCAGAGCTACGACATCGTGACCGTTGGCAATGCAGTGCAAGATGGAGAACAACGAGTCCTTGCCGCCGGATATGAGAGCTACGACCTTCATGATAGTTCTCGCCGTGAATGATTTTGCTTAAACAGTCGAGGGCGAAGGATGGTTATGCATGAAGTGAAATGATCTCCCAGGTGCTTTCGTGCATGACCTCTGCCGTATTCACCCGCACGTTTTGAACAGAATCGTAGAGCGATATACAAGGACTTCTTGCATGTCACTAAGCTCTTTACGTGTGGTATGGTGGATCACTGCGTGCAAAACCCCACCAAGAGTGAATTAACCACTCTGCGGCAAATTTTCGAAGTCTCATTTACACCCTGCCAGCTCCTGTCCTATTGTTGAAATTGTCACGGGGGCGAAATGACGTTAAATTCAGTTGCTGTAGCATCCAGATTTGCATCTACACCCGAGCGCATGATGAGTGACGAACAGCCATCATTGCCAGCAGGAGCACCTTCACATTCTATCGCGAGGGACAGAATGTGCATGGCGCCTCATGGAGACCCCTGCGCAAGTCGCACAAGGCATGCGGATACGTGCATGAGGCACATGGCTAGCATGAGCTTCCTAGGCTCGGAGCTTTTCGAGCTCGACGCGTCTACCGGCGCTGCATGGCTGTCGGCGAGAGTAGGAGCACGATTTGGTGAAACGTCAAGTTCTAGACTATGCGTCGCAGGATGTTGATGCCAGAGACCATACTGTTGTACACAGAGCAACGTCCAGCCTGCTGCCTGATGCGCAGTGGCGCAAAAAAGCCCGCGTGCTCGTGAATTTGCACCAACGTTGGAGTGTTTAGGCCATCTGGCACAGTTGAAAGGCCGAGATGCTACGCCAACTCTGCTCCAGAACACCACGCCACGCTCAACGACACGTTACTTTGCCACGATCCCCGGCACTTATCCTTGGTAATAAGACATGGGTGAAACTGATAGCAAGCCCGGCGTTTGACTGCGATTAGACGAGATATAGCGTCGGATAGCGTGAAAGCTGTCCTCGGATGCTGAGCTTTAGCCTCCGGTTTGTCTCAGACTTTCGGGGCCTTGGCTTGACGAACCCGCCGAAAATGCCATTGGACACCGAAGGCGTGGTTGAGAGAGATCTGCTGCTGTCGATACAGAATGATTGCGACGGTGACGTGGCAGACCTTGTAAATTGAGAACGCAGTTCGTGCTGTTGTATGCGGAAGCTCGAAATGTCACACCACAACTGCCGAGCAGGAGCTCTAGTGAAACAAGGCGACCTTGCAGGTGATGGAGCACGCTGTTGTTGCCTCGAGCGAGGTTCCTGCGTCGTACCTGCAGCAAAGTGCAAAGCGTGGTAACGTCCGCAGTGGCATTTCTGGGCAGACTTTGGGTGGGCCGATCGAGCACGAGTCGGGCGTTCAGTATGTGTCACTTTTGGCAATTTTGGTCGGATCAGGATCAGACCTTGCCCGAAAGGACACGTTTAATTTCCCACTGCGTTGCAATTGGCTCATCGTCGCCGACCAATCCATTGGAGGAGGCCGATGACGAGCAGCCAGATCTCGGCCGCGTAACTTTGGTGAAGAGCTCAGCAAACGTTCAAAACGAGCGGTTAGTTACCTGGTTCGGATAGGATGGAATGCGACAAACCGACAGGGCGTTTGTAGTCGTTGTGGTGTTGAAGACGAAGCGAAACTTTGTAAGCTCATCGAGCTGATTGCGACAAGACAGCGGCACGGGCACCACCACAAGGCGTCGATTCAGCACGGCACGTCAGCGGAAAGGTCCGGGTTTGCTAAGGACGTCAAGGTCTTCCGAGCCACCGAGCTTAGTAGGACTCTGGGGTTTGTGGGCTTCAACACCAGCAACGAGACGTCTGTGAGGTTGTCTAGCCGAGCGCGTCTCATTCTTGTGTCTAATTGATCCCAGACAGAGCCGCCGGAACATACACGCTTGTCACTCTGTACAGGTGCGCAGATGTAGAAGCACGAGTATGCGGCAGTGAGACACGATGATTGGGCAAACCCTGTCTTCATGTGATCCCAGCTCCAGAAAGACCGGGCGATTCGCTTCACAGCTCAAGCTATGCGTAGAGCTGTTACGAAGAGCGCTTGGAAAGCTCTTACGATGCGAATCATGGTTGAGAGCTCCAGAGAGCAGCTTTGAGTCCCCTCGAGACGCTGAACGAAATGTTTGGGATGCTGTGTCTGACCGCAGACAATCGATAAAGAGTTCCGCGTTATCGGGACCCGTGTGGGACTGACCCAGTAATCTTGAGGCGCGCCTGTCCGCGCTTGGGGGCTCTCGCGGGGAGTGCACGAATGAAAGTTGCCTTCTGGTCCGGATGGGACCTTGATGACGACGAAGATGGATCTGCAGAATAATAGCATGCTCCTCATCAGTAGGGATAGCCTGACCCCGGACGACGAAGTGGACAAGTTGCCATCAGTCTGCTATCCTACGTCGCATTCGTCTCACCTCTTCTGTTGGTCTTTTTGCACTCCCAACGTCGTAATAATAATGTCTATTCTCGGTAACTGCTGCCTTGATCTCAACCGGGTCGCGTGGGTGTATGTCACTTGGTAGCTTTAACGGAAGAGTGTGGAGGCTTGACACTTGAGTTTTGACGAGTTGCATAGCGGTGCTTGGTGGTGGGATCGGGGATTGGTGGAAGCATCCCACCCAAGACTCGTGTGCGTGGGTCGAGTCAGTGGCGGCGGCGCTGATCCTGATGGGTTGTTGTGGCCAGGGCCGAGGAGGGTCGTAGCCAATGAGAGCTTCGAAGAGAGAGACTGCACGCTACTGCAGCGCCGGGTCTCTCAGCACGGAGCACTAAGCTCACTAACGCAGCGAGTAGCGGCACATCTCGTCTGGTCGCAGCCCGTGCGTCTTCTTTATCCATCGCCCGCGCTGCGCAGTTCTCTCACACACCTGGTCTGTTCTCTCGCTCTCTTCATCCAGTCTGGCGACCATCGTTTTCTTTGCCCGTCCTCTTTCTTATACACCACCCCTCTCCTCCACTTTCGTTTACTGGTCTTTGGAAGAGACCTCGACAATCACTTTTTCTTTTTCGTTTGACAGACGCTGACATAGTCAACATCACTTTCCTTTCAATACTGAAACAACCCACCTGAGGATTGACCATCACGTCAACCACTCATTCATTCCTTCCACACCACCCAATACTATACACTTACTATTACCTGCTACATAATCCTGACATCAACGTCAAATGTGCTATTAGCAAACGCGACACCTGTCAATTGCAAACTAAATAATCCTGAACAAACAAACCCGATCGGAAACGCGAAGTCTATCTTTGGTATGCTCGGCAACGTGCATTCCATACAACAAACACACGCTGACCTCATGGGGCAGATCTATAATTCGTTGCACAATGGAAGCTACATACCAAGCTCCCTTTTACTACTACCAGCCCGAGGCTGAACAGCAACGACAGCAATACCCACCGCAAATTGCCGTCGCTCCTCAGGCCATGCCATCTAATGTACAATATACCCAACAACAACACGCTGCCTTCTTCCAGACTCAGCCAGTCTATCAGCATCTCATGCCGACACCGCTTGCGTCTCCACAGCCGATCCACCACCGACCAACCATCTTCATCGAGAAGCAAGGTCCGCGCCTTCACGCGCTGGACACTGAATGCAGCCCCGCGACGCCAGCACTGTCTGCGTCAGGCAGCTCAGCCAGCAGCCCGCCATCATCCGTCGGCTTTTTGCCCACGCCAGTCAATGGCTGCTGCACACCAGCTCCCGATAGCCTGCCGGGTGTCAAGCAGGGATGTGAGGTTGAGGTCTTTTCTGAGATCCTTGCGGGTAGCGACTTCCCCCGGTCGTGTTCACCACCCTTGACGCCAAGTAAGTTCCCCTTCGTCCCTTCGAACGCAAACATTTGTGCGATGAAATTCAGTGTTGTTCGGGCGCGTCTTGAAGGAATGTGGCACTAACGCGTTTCACCGCCAGTTTACGTCAACCCCTCGCTCAAGAACGAAGCTCTCCATCTTCCTCTTCTTACACACTTCAACGCCGCTTTCACTCCATCTCCATCACCGTTGCCTAGGTCGGCTGTGTCTGAGTCTGACGATGATTTCTGTGATCCTCGCGCCTTAAGTGTTGAGTCTCCAACTCTTGTTCTACCCACCCAGGTCAACTCTGCCACATCAATCCTCACCAAGCACAGGGCAGTCCTGTCTGAGCACAAGATCATCTCACCCGCGGAGTTTCTGAGCACTGACGGCCTCAACAACTTCGAGGCACTCTTTGAGCACGAGGCTGAAGAACAAGTGCCCATCGCCGGCTTCGCTCCCACCGACAACGCGGTATTCGTCGGCAACAAGCGCCAACGCACCGATCTAGTTCAATTCCCCAACGAAGACGAAAGCTTCTTTAGTGAGGACTCCTTCAGCGAGAGCGACGACGAGCACCTGGCCTCCACCTGGTTCTTGAACTCGTCAGACCTGGAAAATTCCTTCTGCTCTGACATGTCCACGGTGTGCTCGCGGCCCGAGAGCCAGCACTTCGACTCTGACATGAACCAGTCGACTCAGCACATGTCCGGTCAGTACCAGCAGACCAGCAATGACTGCGAGGACGCCGACGGTCAGAATTTCGACACTAATAGCATGAACGGTGGCGACGCCTCCGACCCAAGCAATATTAATCGCCGTGGACGCAAGCAGTCATTGACCGAGGACCCTTCCAAGACGTTCGTCTGCCACCTGTGCAACCGTCGTTTCCGCCGTCAAGAACACCTCAAGCGTCACTACCGCTCACTCCACACTCAAGATAAGCCCTTCAAGTGCCAGGAGTGCGGCAAGCAGTTCTCTCGAAGCGACAATCTTTCACAGCACCAGCGCACCCACGGCAGCGGCTCATTCCCGTTGGCCGTCATGGACGCCTCGCAGATGCCCACAGACATGTCGATGGCGCACATGCACCACTCAGATTCCGAGGGTGAGCGCATGACCCAAGTCATCCTACAGACTGCCGCCACAGTGATGGCGCCCATGTCCGACGGCTCCTCATCCGACATGTCTGACTCCATGAGCAACTCTTCCAAGAAGGGCGGCAACAAGCGCAAGCGCGACGAGCAGCACTGAGCGCTCCCATCTCATGCCGGTATGACGAGACGATCAACGACGGCGGCCTATGTACCAAGGGCATTAGTGCAACGCCCTGGCCGTTCAAAAGCTACTAAGCTTCATTTGTACAATTTTTGCCAACACCAGTCGGACCGCTCCACACGGAAAGATGGCGAGGGGAGACGCTTTTGATTTGAGTTTTGATAATGCCTGGGACGCCGATCTATACAAGACGAGGGGAGGACCAAGCAAGTACTCAGTATACTTTTATTGTAATAATTGACCGACAGGCCTCGTGGCAGGCGCTGGAGTTTCGTTTCTGCTGTTCTGGTCGATGGACCGGTAGTAAAGCTGGGAGTTTGAGCAGGTGTTTGTACGATGGGTGAAAACTTCTTGTCAACGTGACACCGGTATGGGCACATATAGCTGACCGCTGAGCGGGATGCTGTGGACGTCCCTCGGGGTCGTCGCTCGCGCTGTACTATTAGATTTGTAAAACGCGAGTTTGACTTCATCTTCTTCTTGCCTTGATTGCCCTTCTTCGTATCCCTTCGGACGGTGACCTTTTCTCAGCGTGGTTACGCAGCTGGCTACGACAGGCGACCTGAGATCAAAGCCAGTACCGCACACCATCACGGCCTCCGAAACTCTTCATCGTCCACCCCACTCGAATTGGAGCTGGCCATCATCGCCCACAAGTCTTTGCGTTCACAGAGTCGTTTAGCAGCACACACCCCGCAAACGGGAGCATTACTGCTCAGATACGCTTTCCTAACGGTGCAGGACTTCGCCTTTGATTCACTGGGCAATCACCGTCGTTGTCGACGTTATGCAGCGTACACCGATATGCTCGTTGGAGGGAATACTATACATGAGGTCTGAGCTTGAGTCTACTTTACTCTGCGTGCGACTGTGAGAGGGAACAAATACCAAGAGCGGACATCGTCGTCGACGACGAGCGTACAGGAAAGAAAAGAGGATCATTCAACTTGTAATGCACTCATCTCGCTTTCTCTAGGTCTGCTGCGTATAAAAAACCGCATACCGTCCGCAGCGCCAGACGCCATGCTATCCAATTCCCTTTCTCCTCGTGCACTCATACCCACATCACACTGCCACACTCTCACAACGCCCTCCCCATCCCAACTCCCATACCTCACCTACTCACTCTCCTCCCCCTGCTCCACAAACACCAGCCTTGTCCCCCCAGCAGCAGTCTGCCACACATCCAACAAACTATACTCCTCCACCGCCGCATCCAACTGCACCTGCGTAAACCCCCTCGCCAACACCCGCTCCCCCACCCTCCGCATGCTCAACTCCCCTGACGTCCCATCGCCCGCCGCCGCGGCCCCACTCGCCGCCATCCCCCGTATCAAATGGTAGATCTTAGAACTCGCCGTCTCGTCTGCCCCCTGTCCTGCTCTCCCACCCTCGTACAACGACGACTTCGACACCTCCATCAGCCGCAGCGCCTCATCCACATCATCCGTCACCACCTCCTCCGCGAACCGCAGCCGTGCCAGCGCCTGCGCCAACCGGATGACGCCAAGCAGCGTCCGCGGCGTCGTGTGCGCGAACTGCCGCTTCGAGGCCTCGTCCCGCTTCTGCTGCGCGCGCATGCGGACGTACGCGCCTACTAGATACTCCGACACAGACTGCGGCACCGTCGGCCGAAACGAGCGGGCGCGCGCAACCCACTGCCGTACCTCATGCGGGCTGAAGATCAACCCCTCCTGCTCGGGGTGCCGAGAGTACATATGCACGTGCGTGACGTGCCTTGCCAAATCCTCGTCCGCGTCCCGATCTGGCGCGTCGAGGATAAGAAAGAGGACGTCGAAGCGACTCAGCAGGGCCGCGGGGAGGTTGATGTTCTCGAGCGGTGAGACGCGGGGGTTATACCTGCCATACAGGGGATTCGCGGCGGAGAGGATAGCGGTGCGCGCGTTGAGGGTCGTGGTGATGCCGGCTTTGGAGATGGAGATGGTCTGCTGTTCCATGACCTCGTGGATGGCGGTGCGGTCGGACTCGTCCATTTTGTCGAATTCGTCGATGCAGCAGAGGCCGTTGTCTGCGAGGACTAATGCGCCGCCTTCCAGCACCATTTCGTCGGTGACGGGGTCGCGCATCACGGCTGCGGTGAGGCCGACGCCGCTGCTGCCGCGGCCGGTGGTGTAGACGCCGCGCGGGGCGACCTTGGTGATGTACTTCAGTAACTGTGATTTGGCCACGCCGGGGTCGCCCATGAGGCAGATGTTGATGTCGCCGCGGATGCGCAGGCCGTCTTTCATTTCCTTGGTGACGCCGCCGATGAGCTGGAGGAGGAGGGCTTTCTTCACGTCGAGGTGGCCGTAGATCTCCGGGGCGATGGAGCGCGCGAGATACTCGTAGAGCTGGCCGGAGCGGGAGAGCTCGTCCATGCGGGAGACGGTGGGCGCGGCCAGGACCATGTCGTCGTATTGTTTCTTGTGCAGGCGGATGTGCTGGGCTTCGAGGTAGGTGTCGGTGAGGAGGCCGGCGCGGATGGCTTTGAAGCCGGTGTAGGGGATTGGCAGGAAGATGCCGGAGATGTCCATCACGTCGCCTGGGTTGATTTGGCGGACTAGACCGCCGTAGCAGTGCACTGTGAGCATGCGCGGGATGTGGCCGACGGGGACTTGGTCCGCCATTTCTTGGATCTTGATCTCTTGGAAGGGGGAGAACTTTGAGGCGCGCGCGACGGGTTCTAGAGTGCCTTTCGTGTTGTTGTTCTTGCAGTCTTCGGAGGGGCAGAGGACGAGCGGCGTGAAAGTGCGGGTCGTGATGGGTTGGAAAACCTGGTTGCCGCAGCGGTCGCAAGCATAGGCATTAACGGTGACGGCGGGCTTGACATCCGAGGCGCGCGTGCAGATGCCACGGACGGTGATGAGGTGGCCGAGCTGGTCGCCTTTGACGGCGCGGATCGCCAATGGCTTGTCTGGGGAGGAGTACTCGGACGAGGGATTGGTAGGCGGCTTGAAGGAGAGTTCGTAACGGCGCATCAGCTCCGGCGGGAACAGCATGTCGGGGTTGGAGTCTGCGGGGAGTGTGCCCTCGTCGAGGTTGTGTTGTGTGTATTCTGTGACATTGCGCCGTGCTTCGAGGAGAATGTCAAGGACGTCAGATTTGAAGGTCACGTCGGTGGACGGCTCAGGGAGGAGCTTGTCAATTGCGCGCGAGAAGATGTCGATGTAGTGTTTGGCGTTTTTTTGGATGGAGGAGACGAGGTTTTGGTTGAGGCCTTCTTGCGCTTGTTCCCACTCGTCGAGGTCGTCGAGGTCGATGTAAATATGGTCTCGTTTGCGATCTGCGACATCTTGGAGAAGATCCATATACTTGTGCTTCGGATCTCGCCGTCCTCTTTGGTTGTTGCCATTGCCGTCTACTACATCGTCCATGAAGTCGTATTCGTCGCTGGTGCCATCACCGTCAAGATGTAATTGGTTGAGCTCATCTGATACTGCCGTGGTCTTGTATGAGGCGACAAAGTCTTGGAAAGCGGCTTGCTGCTCTTCGTATATTACCGGAGGTTTGTATGTGAGGAGGGCCATTGCGGCTGGCGTCTAGGACGCTGAGTTTGTCCTGATCTCGGCGCAAAACTTACACAAAAGACGGCCTTGTTGTTTACTGAACTTCGGTACAATACACCGTCTGGACGAGTGTCGGGTTGGGCTGAACTCGGAACACTTCACGAGAAGAGCAATGGCAGTGGAATGAAAGGTTCAGCGCCAAAGGAGAACGCGTCGCAAAGCGCGTCAATGTCGCGGTCGCGTAGATGAGGCGCAGCATCTCAATATGTGGAACCTCACTGTTCACAATCCCCACCTCTCTGTCTTTCAGGGGCGTCTAAGCCCCCTGAAAACGCCCACCCTGCGCAGCTGAAGCCCGGAAATCCAGTCATTTAGGGGACTCCAGACCCCGCTGTGCCCAGTAGAGGTATCCTCGAGCACCTCGGCTCGCACAAGGGCTTTTGCCGCTCGACGCTCGACTCTGGCGTCAATAATGTTAGATCATTCCACGAACGCGCCATCGTTATTGTCGACTACCGGACTCACCTTTCTCCTGCAGCATGCGAAGGACGCAAGTATCCTCTTTACCAAGCGACAGAAGGCATGCCTCCAGCAAAGCGCAGCCCAGCGTTTGGCGCTGACGTCTCCTTCAACCCAGAGCTGCGCAACTGTCTCGTGAGTATCCCGGGACCGCTTGCAAACGCCATTGGAGACCGAGCAGATGTCAAGATTCAACATGTCGTGGTCGAGGTCGCGTGGAACTCTCCGGCATCCGGCCAGAATGCGAAACCTCGACGAAAGATTGTGGGTGCTGGATGGACTGGCATGCCTAGTACAAAACAGCAGAGCGCTGCAATCGACAGTAGAGGCAAGCCCGGGAAAGCACCTGAGGTACTGGAAATCGACCCGACCTTTGCACGAATCAATGGCATGGACAATGGACAGAGGGTGCGTCGCCTCTTGCTGGTGTGGCTTCACCAAGCGCTGATTGACCCGTAGTAGGTTGAGCTTTTGATCCATACAGACCCGCCCAAAGCGCATACTGTGCAGATAGAGCCTGCAACTACCGCGGACTGGGAGAGTATGTCACCCTCATTCAGCGTAAGTGACCATGTCACTGATGCGTAACAGTGATCGAGCTGCACTCCGAATTCCTGGAGACGCACTTCCTATCTCAAGTCCGCGCATTGCCAAACCCCGACTTCAAGCCATCCGGCAACGATCCGCCCTCCTCGCATCCGTTGGTCCTTCGCCTGTCCCCTACGTCAACCGCAAACGTCTATGTGAAGTCCTTGAAGCTCGACACCGAAACTTCAAAACCGACTCGGCATGTACGGATAGAAGGCAGCGATTGTGAAGTCCACGTTGCGCCGAAGCCGCGACAGAAAGTACAGACCGAAGAGCACAGCGCACAATCTTTGGACGGCCAAAGTGGCACAGGAAGCACGAAGACTCGATCGGCAAAGCCTGAGCCTCGACCAGCTGCTTTTCTGAGAGGAGTGTCGAGAGACGTTGCCAGTGACTGGTTTGACGATGAAGAAGACAATGAGAAAGATGAGGGGTTGAGGGTTTGGGTGGATTGGAGTGTCATGTCCTCCAAAGACTTGCGAGGTTTCACTTGGGTTTGGGTGTCCATCGCTCGGCCAGCGGGACTGCAGGGCAGTATTGAAGAAAGTGCAGAGGCTATCAAGCCCGCTTCGAGGGTCGTTGCACAGCTTCTCGCTTGGGAAGATGCACCTAGCCCTCAAATGGCCGCCGCATCATTGCAATTGTGCGCAACATTGGACGCCAAGAACATGGCTGGAGAGACTCTGAGAATCGAAGCGGCGCCTCCACAGGTATCAAGATCAGTGGTGAGGTCGCTCAAGGTGTACCCTTTTGCGGGCGGTACCGATCGTCAGAAAGATGGATTTCGTTTTGGCAGCAAACTTCGCGCAGATCAGCAAGAAGCAGCACAGAGGCTATTAACGATATATTATAGTAGCACAGGACGAGGACGTTTGTTGTTCCAAGGACCCATTACGGATGGCATGCTCTTATTGCCCTACGGCGACGACAAGGGCCCCGAATCATGGCCGGGAGGTATCGTCAAGTTTCATCCTCCTCCAGGACCGCCCGTTGACGGCTTGAAGACTACACGGGGGTGGCTTTTAGGGTCTGACAGAAAGCTAGTCGCGTCCACGTCAACGGAGTCTTCAAAAACTGCTCCGTCGGATCGTCGACTGAACGTGGAACTCTCCCCTGATATGATAAATCCGTCCGGGCCATCTGCTAAATGGGCAATGGGCGAGCAGATACCCACTCAGCGACCACTTATGGTTGGTGTGGACGACACCATCGAACAAGTCCAGTCTCACGTAAGGCGCTCGTCTTCTATGCTCCTCACTGGAGGTCACGGCGCTGGCAAGACGACTATGGCACAGCTGACCGCTCATGACACTCAACGAGAGCTACTCGCTCACGTCACCTACTTTTCCTGCCAGTCCCTTGTGACCGAGGAAACCCGCATCAACACAATCAAGGACACTATATCGCGACTGTTTGCGCTCGCAGCCTGGAGCGCCCGCTTAGGAGGACAGTCGCTCGTTATCCTCGACGACCTTGACACCCTCTGCCCAGCAGAGAACGAACTCGAGATCGGCAACGAGAACAGCCGCAACCGGCACGTGAGCCAGATCGTCCAAAGCGTAGTCCGCCAGCACTGCTCACTGGACTCGCGCGTCTGCCTGCTCGCAACCGCACAATCTAAAGAAGCCTTGCACAACATCATCGTCGGCGGCCACGTCGTTCGCGAAGTCATCCACCTCCACGCCCCAGACAAGGACCAGCGTCGCAAAGTCCTTGAAGCCTTTGCCGCCCAAGACGCCTCCGCAAGCCAGATCGTGAACGGTAACGACGAGCACCACATCGACTACCTCGAAATTGCTGGCCGCACGGATGGCTACATGCCCGGCGATCTCAAAGTCCTCGTCTCGCGCGCTCGCTCCGAGGCGCTCATCCGCACCATCAACTCCAGCACGACCTCGACTCCAAACCTCACGCCCGAAGACTTCACAAACGCCCTCAAAGGCTTCACTCCCACCTCACTCCGCAACGTCACCCTGCAACACAGCTCCACAACCTTCACTTCAATCGGCGGCCTCACTGACACTCGCCGCACTCTTCTCGAAACTCTACAATATCCTACCCTTTACGCCCCGATCTTCGCGAAATGCCCCTTACGGTTACGGAGCGGATTACTTCTTTACGGTTTCCCCGGTTGCGGTAAGACGCTGCTTGCATCAGCAGTGGCCGGGGAGTGCGGCCTCAATTTCATTTCGGTCAAGGGACCTGAGATACTGAACAAATACATCGGTGCTTCCGAAAAGAGTGTCCGGGATCTGTTCGAGCGCGCCCAGGCGGCTAGGCCTTGCGTGTTGTTCTTCGACGAATTCGACAGTGTGGCGCCGAAGCGTGGGCACGATAGTACGGGCGTGACGGATCGGGTTGTCAATCAACTGCTGACGCAAATGGACGGCGCTGAGGGACTGAGCGGGGTGTATGTGCTTGCAGCTACTTCGCGGCCTGATCTGATCGACCCTGCGCTGCTGAGGCCAGGGCGTCTGGACAAGAGTCTGCTTTGTGAGATGCCGAGTCTGAGCGATCGCGAGGACATTGTGAGAGCACTAAGCGGGAACTTGAGGATGGGCGATGATGCCAGGAGCAGGCTTGGAGAGGTAGCGAAGCAGACAGAGGGGTATACCGGCGCGGATCTGCAGGCCGTGGTGTATAATGCGCATTTGGAGGCTATTCATGATCTGCTTGGGGACGGGGAAGGCCACAGGGGCTCGCGGCCAGGCGGTGGGTCTATGAAAGCAGAGGGCGGCAAAACAGCAATCCCGGATTTCACCTACTTCCACGCTGGAGAGACAGACGGCCCTACCTCAGGCGCGCAGAAAGCCAGAGAGCGAGCGGAGATTGCACAACAACTGCGGGATCATAAGTTAGCGCAGCAAAAAGCACGAGCGGCGCGGCGGGACTCTCAAGTCGAAGAGTCCGGCATAGAGGAGCAGGAAGAGAATAAACAGAGCGAGAGCAAAGAGCCAACGATCCATTGGGTGCATCTGAAGCGGGCGCTGGGGCAGACGAGGCCGAGTATTTCGTCAGAGGAGGTGCGGAGGCTAGATAGGATTTACACAGAGTTTGTGGCGAGCAGAAATGGGGAGATGCCGAGTGGGCAGGGAGGGAGTGAGATTGGGGGACGGAGCAGTTTGATGTAGGCGGAGTACTTGGTGATGCGCGGCTTCGCTGTGGAATTCATTGAAGTCGTCCTGTTCATCCTATCTCTCATCTTGTGATCGTCCCGCTACGCTTCATATATATCGCCGCAAAGAGATGGTAGGTGGTGTAGTGCTATGAAAGCCTTCGTTGATGTTAGTCAAGACTGCTGGAAGTTGGCGTTGCTGTTGATTAGCGTCGGTCGAAAACGGCGTCCTGAAGACTTGTAGTGCTTGACAGCATCAAGTACAATGGAACAATGTCTGTCGTAGCGTTGTTGTTGAGCAGACCTCGTCGTCGTCGTTGTTGACTATTCTAGTGCTAGTTGCAAGAGACGCGCGGCCCGTCAGCCCCGAATCTGCAGCCCTATCCCCGAGCCGGCCAGCCTCCACATTTGCGATCAGCGACAATGCGATACCAAGCTTTCTCTAACAGCTCCCACCGTCTTGGCATGAACGGCAATACGCACCTCTATCTTTCGTCATCTGTTCGACATCGCAATGGGCACGCGCGAAGCTCTCACGCCAGCATCTCTCACTAGATAAGACTATGGCTACTTTCTACCAGGCCGCGTCATTTACAGGAGTCTAATTGGAGAGCGCGGAGCTTGAAACCACGGTTGTCAGCTGTGCCGAACTTCCTCCTCCGCCACACCTTTCCTCTTCAGCTGTCCTGCCATCACACCATCCTCACCGGCCTGGCTCGCTCTTCTCCTCGCCTTCGCCCTCCCTCGTTGTTTCCACATGTTCCGTCCTCCTCGCCCATCCTCTGCCTGTTCTCCTAGCGTCGGATTCCTATTACTTTTCACCCCACCTACAGTGATCACGAAGCCGAGAACCTGAGACGCAAACATTGATCCCCACTTAAGCAGCAAATCGTGAAGCCTTCTATTTTGGTTATCTCAAGCATTTCCCAATGCCGGACGAGCAAGAACGAAGCGTTAGACACTCGCATGAACAGCCAGCAAGACCTCACGAGGCAGCCCAGTACCTCGATCAATCGCAGCAGTCTCCATATCAGAGCCATGACCCCGTCGATTCGAGCGAGCTTTACCAGTCTGATGGCAGTCTCGGCAATAGAACTGTTAAGCGCCGGCCAGTCAGCCAGACCGCAAGTCCGCAGCAGCCACAAACGGCCAGCCGGTCAAGCGGTACATATCTGAATTATAGGAACCTCAGCGGGCAAATCTGGTCGGGCGATCAACAATCAACTCCGACCGCTAGTGTTGCGACGCCTGACCAACAGCGCCATCGGGAGGGGCCACAAACCGCACGGCATGCGACGCACCAATACCCGTCCGATGCGCCGCAAAGGCCCGAGCCTGACCCGTATGGTGCCGGTTCTGGAGCAGACGGACACCGCTATTATGCGCAACAGCAAGAGCGTCGTCAGGATGCGCCTCAGGAAGCACGCCAGCACCCCTCCATCACGCAGCGACAAGCTGGCTCCAACACGCCCAACACTACGCCTGCAGCGAATATGAGCCCGCAATTTGCGCAGCCGCGGCAGGACCAGCAAGATGCTCCCAACGCACCGCAGCTCTCTTCCTCGACTACGCAGCGAAGAGACGAGTATGAGCAAGCCGATAGAGCTCCCCTGGCAAACGGCGGCCCTCGTGACGCGCAGCAGGTTGGTGGAATGCCCGCGCCCTCAGAACATGAGCAACACCATGGCCACGAGCAGCAAATTCTCCACGAGAAGCAGCTCGGTGGTATCGCAGACACCCAGTCACCAACAGAGCCCGTGCGAGCACCTACGGAAGAAGAGCTCAAAAAGGGTCCTGCTGGAGGCTACGATGCTACGCCCATACCTCATCGCACTCCTGGCTATACCATGAAATTCACAATACACAAAGCCAAGAATCTACCCATTTCTGATCTTGCCACCATGTCCGCCGATCCGTACTGTAGACTGGAGCTGAAGACGGGCCTGCCGACCCGCCACAAGGAAGACCCGCCCCTTATGTTCCGCACACGGACGATATGGCGTGAGACAGAGCCGGTCTGGGAGCAATCGTGGATTGTTGCGAACGTACCTGCAACCGGAGCCAGACTCAAAGTCAGGGTGTACGACGAAGACTCGAATGACACGGACGATCGCTTAGGTAACTCGCACATCACCATATCAGGCCTTCATGACAACTGGGAGGGCATAGAGTACAAATCCTACAAGATCAACAAGCGAGCAGGTAGCTGGAGAGCATATGCATTGCGCGCGGTGGCAGTCTGCCTAAAGAGGACCGCAGGCATGCACGGCGAGCTTTACGTCAGCGCACAGTGCCTGGGAAGAACACCTGGAGACGAGGGCGGACGGGCGTATACGATTGGACTACAGTATTGGTGCAAAAACTACTCGCCTATGCTCGGCCGCCTAGCTGGCAGTAAAGAGCCGAACGATCCTGAGTATAACAAACAACACAATGAGGACCACGATCGAATGACAGGAGAGGATACCAGCAGCGTCAAAGAAAAGAGTAAGGAGAAGGCCCCAAGTGTGTTGAACAGCAACAAGAAATCTCAGGATCAGCACAATCAGCAACGGTACAACTTCCAATCGAATCAGATGCAACTCCAAGGTCCGGTCCCTCCAGAGCTGTACCATCGCTACGTGGAATTTCGACCCTTTGTGAAGTCGATGTTCACAGGTTCTGGCTTGCGAGGTCTGATCCTCAACAAGGCAATCCATGCTCAGCATACGAAAGTGTACAATTTCAATAAGGATACACGCTATGGTGTCTTCGAGGATCCATGTAACGATATGACTCTGAAGTTTTTGGATCTTGCTCATTTCGATCAAGGCGGCCGCATCCATACCTATATTATTACGCTTGACGGCTTGATGCGGTTCACTGAAACCGGCAAGGAGTTCAGCATTGACTTGCTCAGCAAGCACACTATGCACAGCGACGGAAGCATCTACATCGCTTTCAGCGGTGAATTCTTCATCCGCCGGCTGAAAAACAAGTCTGCGCCTGCTCCCCTCTCCCATGACGCACAAAAGGGGGACCCGTCTGCTCAAGAGAACGAGACCCATCCGCCAAAGAAGCTTCCAGGCGGGCCACCTGGCGACTCTCCTCCGCATGACCCAGCAGATTATGAGCTCGTTATCGACAATGACAGCGGCACGTATCGGCCAAATGCTAAGCTGCTGCCACTGTTACGGCGCTTTCTCGAGCAGAATTTCCGTGGTCTAAAGATTGTGACGCTGGATTGTCAGGCGGACGAGGAGTTGATGAAAAAACTCAAGGAAGAGCAGCGGGAGCGGAAGAAGAAAGAAGGCGACCAGCTAGTGTTTACACAGGTCAGTCGCTCGAGCAGTACCAGCTCTAGCGATGAGGAAAGGCTGGATGAGTTAGCGAGCTCGCAGCAAGATGATGCGCCGGCTCAGCGACGGCATCGGCTGGGAGAAGCAATTGGTAAGTCAAAACCCCTGTCGATAACGCATAGTCTCAACCAGTAGCTAACGATGACAAACAGGCCCGTTTGTGAATGAGCACGAGCATGCGCGGAAGCTGGTCATGAGGTGATGAAAGCTGTGTTTATTTTTCTGCGCTATTGATACCCCGTAGAGTCGGCCTGGAGGCTTGTTCATATAGATCGAATTGTTATTACTCGAAGGCATCGCAGTGTTTGTTGTCTTCGTGACGGTGACCTTCAGCCTCGATTCGTCACGAACGTAGCTGGTGCCTCTCCCCCCACCCCAAGTGATGAATGCAACGTGATGAATTTGTGATGAATGCGCTTCAACCCCAGTCATTGCAAGAGAAAGTGATAACTTCTGAGATAGGAAAGTGGGAGTGGTGCGCGTTGAGGGTGAACTTTCCGTCGCGTATGGACGTACCTAGCCCTCGCGCATCCTCTGGCGCAATCTCGAATTCCTTTCACCAGCCATTGACTGCAATCCACACCTTGCTCAATATTATCTCGGAGTTTGGCGCATAAACAATCAATCGGCGCGCTAATCACCGGCTTTCTTCCAGGCCATGTAAAATACCAATCGCAGCATGAGCAGACCCCTCCTACCGCAAGGCCAGAACGAATCTGGAGGTCAACAGCAACATCAACACCAGCTCCAGTACCCGGAACCAACGTCACCGCAACACCAGCAATATCCGGTCCAGATTGAACCTGCTCAATACCCACAAGCGACACAAGATGCTTCTGTCGTCTCCCCTTCTTCCGCGGACGCACCACAGGATTCTCCCGCACAGTCTTCCGGCTCCGCGAAACCCTCATACGCAAAGCGCGGAAAGATTACGATAGTAGCATGCGTGCCATGTCGCAAGCGCAAGACGAAGGTACGTGCGCCTACGGATGTCATACGGCGCAAGGCGAGTAAGATCGCTAACTAACACGCCAGTTAGTGCGATGGCCAGCGGCCGTCCTGCACACAGTGCCTCTCTCGCAATGGACCCTGCGCTTATGACATGACCGATGACCAGCGCAAGCTCACATACTTGCGCGACAGCGTGGAACAGCTCCAGACCGGCAAGAGCCTACTCGAGCAGCTATTGAATACCATACAAACGTCCAGCAGCGAGGAAGCTATTGAAGTCTTTCGGCGCCTACGATCTGGAGCCGAATTAACGTCCGTAGCTGAAGAGATTCAAGCTGGAAAGCTGCTATCCGGCGTAGGAGGCAACGTTGTTGCAAGACAAGGCAGTGGAGACGAGCAAGCGGGTGCGTAAAGTCTGAGAGTCCCTCAATATTCATCACATCAGCAGAATGCGACCTTTTCTGTACAGCGATATGCTCAACGTCCTTTGCTAATGAGTCTGTCCCCTAGAATTCCCGTCGCGGCGTATCCCTCCCCGACTCGATCATTATGAACGTCTTGTCCGGTCGCTGGCTCTGGCCTCTCCACAAGGCTCAACAGATATAGTACACCGTCTAAAAGCATCCGAGGACATTCCCTCCATCCTCAAAAATATCGGCCAGGGATCTAAAGACCCAACACAGCTGATTCCTCGGCATACACCGACTGGCGTGGAGGGTAACTTCTCTTCGCAGGACAGTACGTTTGGAATGGTGAAAGGCGCGGAGATGCGGTCGACCCACGCTTCTCTCGCTCTAGACACCGAGTTTGTAAGCAGTACCGTTACCACGCCATGGACCAGTGTAACGCAAGACGAGGAGCTTGTTCAGCACTTACTCGATCTCTACTTCACCTGGCAGCACTCATTCTTCCAGAGCTTTCCGGAGGACCTTTTTCAAGCCGACTTCAAAGCAGGCAGGACGAAATTTTGCAGTGCTATGCTCGTCAATGCAATATGTGCAGCAGGCTGCTTACTGTCAGACCGCGGGGGCACTGACGCTCTTGTAACACGATTCCGCGATGAGGCGTCAAGGCTATTACGGGACGATGAAAAGCCTACGATAACTACGACAGCAACATTATATCTGATCAGCTACATCGAAGGGACAAAGGGCGAATTGAGCGCTTTGTGGATGTCTTCTGGTGCAAGCGCTCTGATGGCTGCCGATCTGAGTCTGCAGCTCAAGAGAAATCCAAAGGTTGAGAAAAACACCGAAGGCGAGCAAGAGGCCGCAAAGGAGGACAAGGCCAGATGCCATGCTTTCTGGGGTTGCTTCCATGTTGATCAGTATGATGCCCCCAACGCTGTTGTTTACAGACTCGCTGATATTTTCATTTCAGAATATCTGCTTTCACACTCGGGCGTCTGCCGAGATTCAATGGGCATGGAGTGACTGTTGAACTTCCAGTCGTCGACGAACAATTCGATCAAAAATCGTGGCATCCATACGAAGTTAGTGAACAGAACAAACCTGGGGCACGCTCATCAACTTTTCGAAGTTGCTCGGATCTTTCAATGATCATCAACGGCACCTTAATGATGTTCTTCGCACCTACTGTACCAATGAGCGGTAGCGGGCTGGTCGCGGAGTATCAAAAATATGACGAGTGGATGCGTAACTTGCCCCCGTCTGTACGGCAAACCGAGGATGCACCTCCTCACGTTCTCTGCCTGCAGTAAGTATCATCAGTGCTTCTACACGCCGGTTGCTAATCTATATAGCATGTACTACCACGCGGCAGTGCTATTGTTGTTTCGACCTTTTCTGAAGGCAAAGATCACACAGCGGTCGGACCTTGTACCGCGTGAAAAAGCACGAGAGTCTGCCAATCAAATCTCTATTATATTCGAGCTTCACCGGAAACTCTATGGGTACTCTGGGATCTACATGTTCCAAGTGCACTGTCTTCTCACAGCATGCACAATCCACATCATCAGCATGCCGACGCCGTCGCCCATCAAACACTTCAAGGCTGCTTGCGATGCCTTCCACGACCTCTCACCTACTCACGAATGGGCCAGGACGTCGTTGCAAATACTGAGAAATCTTGCCACAAAGTGGCATCTGATCATGCCAAAAGACGCGGAGATTGCGTTGTATCGAGATGAACAAGGCCGACCACAGTCACCCGACATACCAGCAATGTCTCCGCCGTCCTTCATGCAACCGACAGATCCAGCAAACGCCTACGCGGTTAGTCCGTCTTAAATGCAAGCTTCGGCATATAATACTGACATGCCCGCAGGAGCAGCGCATAGGCAACGAAGATCAATCTACTCCGGCACGCTCAGCAGCTTCAAACATTGATCCTGCCCTCGCCACCCTCAGTGCAACATCACCATTCACACTCACACAGCCTGGTGGTAAACGGACGTCCTCCCAAATGTCACCTCCATCCAGTTCACAAGCCAGCACGCGCAGCAGTCGCGAAGAGCCCTTCTCGCTTGGTCAAAAGCGCCCACGCATGATCGCGACAGCTCAGGGACCTGTGGCTGCTGGGCCGTCATCAGGGCCTCTAGCCTCCAACAGTCCTGCAAGCGCTCAGAGTGCTACCTTTGTGCAGCGATTCCAGAACCCGGCGAATTACCTTTATTCCCCGCTCGCTAATCAGCAAGCGCCGCTCTTGCAGCCCGTGAGAAGAACAAGTCAACAGAATGTCATGGTCGGCACCGGGTCGCACAATAGCGCTGCTAATTTCTCAAGCGGAGGGAGTGCACCAACGGCTACGATGCAGCAACCAGGGGTTAAACAGGAGACAGAGACGAGCCAGGCTTCCATGATGAACAGCCAAGCGCAAGCAGGACATGGGCAGCCGCATGGACAGCAAGGTAGCGGAGTACAGAGTGGCAACACTGATGCGAACACGCAACAGGGCCAGGTCAACCAGAATTCAGTCGATGGACTGAGCTTCAGTGACGATTTTCGAGATCCGTTTATGGGCTTTCTCGAGGTGAACGACTGATGAAGGGGTATGGCCGGCAGGCAATGCTGTGCGCGAAAGGATATGTATTGGTTTATACGAGGGAGGATATTTGTCGATGTGTACGAGGGTGCCTATCACGCCTATATAATTGATATACTGCTGCGCCAGTACCATGTTACTGTTTGAGCATGATTTCCTATTCAAGGGCGGCATGACCCCTGAAGTCCGGCGAGTCATTGACAGCTTTCGTCCAAAGTCCCGCCAGGCACGAGTGCTGGCGTCAGCTACCTTCGTCCCATCTGCTCTGGCCACGACCAGCACTTCCTGCTCTGACTCTTCTCAAAGCTGCGTGTGATCCTCTCGGGAATCAGCAAGTCCATATCCGCATAGCTTCGTCGCACGTACTTCGAACGCAAAACCCCCCAGTCGCTTCACAGCCAAGATGTATGCTTCCGAACCGCAACCCTCACGCTGCGATGGCTAACCAGTGCAATTAGGGACATCCTAATAGGCCTGACAGGTCGCGACTTCACAATTGTAGCAGCTTCAAAGGCTGCCATGCGAGGCGTCACAATCTTGAAGGCGAACGACGACAAAACGCGCAAGCTCTCGGATCATACCGTGATTGCATATGCTGGTGAAGCAGGCGACACCGGTATGTGTAGCTCGAACGTTGCCCAGCTTTGATCTCAATGTGCATGAATTGTGCTGGAAGTCACTTGAGGCTTGCCCCGGTCCATCGAGCGACCTTTCGCTGACAACAAGTAATCACAGTCCAGTTCTCTGAGTACATTCAAGCGAATATCAACCTCTACAGCACACGAAACGGTGCGGTCTTACAACCACCAGCCATCGCCGCCTTCACACGGAACGAGCTAGCACGCGCGCTCCGCTCTCGGAATCCATACAATGCCAACTGCCTAATCGGTGGCATGGTCATGCCACCACCACCATCACAGACCAGCCATGTCGCTCAGACCGAGAAGCCGTCCTCAACCAATCCTTCTGAACCCGCAACAACTTCAGAAGGCACCACCGCTGCGCCATCAACATCGAAAGCAGACGAAGCACGCCAGCCTGTGGAGGATGTGTCATCCTCGAAGCCCATTCCCAAGCTCTACTGGCTGGATTATCTCGCGACCCTGGCGGCTGTGCCGTACGCTGCTCACGGCTATGCGCAGTACTATTGCTTGTCAACGCTAGACAAGCACCATCATCCGGACATGTCATTGGAGCAAGGATTGAAAGTACTGAGAATGTGCGCAGACGAGTTGAGGAGGCGCATGCCAATCGACTACAAGGGTCTCAACGTAAAGGTCATCACAACAGAGGGCATCAAGGAAGTCGAGTTCGAGGATGATGCCAACATCAAGCCTTGGTAGCATAGTGCATCGATGAGTGAGGACCCATTCTGAGCCTTGCTTGCTGCGGCGAGTTCTGTAATTTTATGCCTTTGCGCACCAGGTATCCCGCGGTGTCACGTTTATTCCTAGCGGCCCCGCTCTCTCCGGATCGTCCCACATCTTGCCCGGTGTCCGCCTTGCTTCAAACTATTATTGCAGCGAGCACACACCCTCTTCATTCAGCAAATATGGCACCCAGTTTCGATAATCTGCAGGATGATTATAGCGATGAAATCGAAGAGATAGACTTTTCTGGTGCGCAGCCTTTTCGCATAGGCGGGGCTGGACTTGACTAACAAATATCCAGATCTCAACGAACAATTTGACATTCGACTAGAAGAAGGTCTCGAAGGTTTCGTGGTCCTTGACGGCCTACCAATAGTCAATGAAGATGCGAAAGGCAAACTTGTCAAGTACATCCTCAAGAAGCTACGCGCCGCGGGGGATGTTCGAGAAGATGCGTTCCACATGCCCCTCAACGACGAAGGCAAGTCTGAAGGCTACGCTTTTGTCGAATTTGGAAATGCGGAACAAGCAAATGGCGCCGTCAAGACATTGAACAACACCCCACTGGACAAGAAACACACCATGTTCGTAAACAAGCTTACAGACATCGAGCGGTACGGGCGTGAAGGCAGGATCGCTGAAGAGTACGAGCCACCCCAGATCGAATCATACAAGGAGCGCGAACATCTCCGCTGGTGGCTGGGCGACGAAGATGGACGTGATCAGTTCGTCATGTTCCGCAATGAGAACGTGGGCGTGTTCTACAACGAGCGAGAAGAGCAGCCGGAGAACATCGTTGATCGCTTACAGTGGACGGAAACATTTGTGCAGTGGTCACCAATGGGCACATACCTCGCATCTATGCACACTAGAGGTGTCTTACTGTGGGGTGGGAAGAGCTGGTCAAGACTGAAGCGACTCACACATCCCGGTGTCAACCTCATCGACTTTTCGCCCAACGAGAACTACGTGACGACGTGGTCGCACCGACCTGTGGTGGTTGAGGAGGACACCCCGATATTGACGGCTGACGAGGACGGCAAGAACTACATCATCTGGGACGTTGTGACCGGCAAACCTCTGAGGTCATTCACAAATCTCGAGCAAGGCACAACCCTGGATGAGGAAGGCAAGCCAGTGAAGAAAAAGATGAGCTGGCCGGCGTTCAAGTGGTCCGCTGACGATAAGTACGTCGCTCGGATGAACCAGGGGCAGTCAGTATCAGTCTATGAGCTGCCGCGTATGAACTTGCTCGACAAGGTCTCCATCAAAATCGAAGGTGTCGTAGAATTTGAGTGGGCACCTGCCAACCCTCAGCGCGACAACGTTAAGACATACGAGCAACTCTTCTGCTTCTGGACGCCCGAGATCGGCAGCAACCCCGCAAAGGTGGGCTTGATGACCATTCCCTCAAAAGAGATCGTACGAACGAGAAATCTTTTCAATGTCTCAGATGCCAAGCTTCATTGGCAGTCACAGGCGCAGTACCTGTGCGTGAAAGTGGACCGACATTCGAAGTCCAAGAAGTCGTTGGCCACTAACCTCGAGATCTTCCGTATCCGCGAGAAAGGCGTACCAGTTGAAGTTGTAGACGCAATCAAAGACCCTGTCATCAACTTTGCGTGGGAACCCAAGGGTGATCGCTTCGTCCTCATCACCGCAGCTGAGATCCCTATGAACACCGCCGTTCCTCCTAAGACAGCAGTCTCATTCTTCTGCCCGGAGAAAGCCAAGGGTACAATTGGCGCCAATTTCCGGCACATTCGAACTCTTGAGAAGCGCAACAGCAACGGTATCTACTGGTCGCCGAAGGGCCGATTCGTAGTGATCGCAACGGTGCAGTCTGCGCAGAGCAACGAGTTAGATTTCTATGATGTCGACTACGAGGGCGAGAAGGACGAGAAAGACAAAGATTTGGCTGCGAACCTGCAGCACATGTCGACTGGGGACCACTACGGCGTGACGGATGTCGATTGGGACCCATCTGGACGATACGTCGCCACTAGTGCAAGCATGTGGAAGCATGCGGTAAGTCGCTGCATTACACTCTTTATTGAGCCGCGTGGCTAATGAATAACCCAGATGGAAAGCGGCTACCACCTCTACGACTTCAAAGGCCATCTCCTCCGCGAAGAGCACATCGACCGCTTCAAGCAGTTCAGCTGGCGGCCCCGCCCACCGACCATGCTCACCAAAGACGAGCAAAAGAACGTTCGCCGCACTCTCCGCGAGTACAGCAAGAATTTCGACTACCAAGACGAGCAGCGCAAGACGTCCGCCAACCGTGCGCTCGTCGACCAGCGCAAGCGCATGCTGGCTGAGTGGTTCATGTTTGAGCGTGAGTCGCAGGCGGAGCTGACGGAGTTACGACTCGACGCGGCGGCGAGAGATGATATCCCTGAGGACGAGCTGGAGGATGAGGAGAAGGAGGAGGAGTTTGATGAAGATGAGGCGCAGGTTGTGGAGGAGATTGTGGAGGAGATTATTAAGGAGACGGAGGAAGTGTTGTGAGCGCGTGGGAGGGTGTGGTTGTGTAGTCGAATGGGCCCGTTGAGCTTCGTATTGAGTCTTGCCTATGCTTAGTGACCTTCCACTGCGCTTTGTATGTGACGACCTCGTTGCTGCCACTGCTCTGCTCAGGAGGGTTAGGGTTCCATAGGGCAGTTTTTCACGACCCTTCGACCGCACGAGACCTTTTCATTTGCTCTTCATTCTTAATTGTATGAGCAATCGCTATGGCCGAAGCCAGAATTATTAACGGACAGTCGCAGCAAGTGCGCATTCAGCTCGCCAGCCAGCAGAGTGATCTTGAGCTGCCTGAACAAACTGGTCCTATTCTCGTGCCCACTTGTAAGTACATAATCTGAGCCAGACTTTGGAGACCAGCATTGTGATTTGAGAGACATTGGGCAAGAAAAAGGAGTATGTGGCGTCCTTGAGCATTTGTGTCCTTGTCTTGGTTGAGATGTGGGGTCCTAGGTGAGAGAGGTAGTGTAGGGAGGGGACTCTGTTCTTCAACATGGGCTCGAGGAAGTGCGGTTGCTGTTATAGAGATTTAGAAGTCACCATAGGCTTGTTTCAGACCACCGGTCGTCATCAGTGCAAGCATCTGGATATTTTGCTAATCTTCGCAGCTCTCCGCAGACAAGATCTCAGCACACTCGTCAACGAGCTTCTCGAAAACGAGGCTCGTGTACCTCTCGAATTCTTCATCAAAGGCTCGCCCTTGCGAAACTCAATAGAGGAATGGCTCACAGCGCACGGAGCGTCCACGGAGGACTTGTTGGACGTCGAGTATGCACGCGCGCAGCTACCACCTCGATTCCAGTCGAGCTTCCAGCATGACGACTGGATAGGTGCGGTTGACGTGTTGAGCAGTACGTCAGGCTTGTCGGAAGCAGTACATCCTGGCCATGAGCGAGTCCTCAGCGGCAGCTATGACGGTAGTGTACGAGTATGGAACGCGTCAGGGCAGTGTCTTGCCACTTCAGAGGGCGCCGAAGCACCTGATGAGTTCAGCAATCGTCGGCTTGCAGACGGTCGACTTCCAATGCTGCTCACCGCAAAGTTTGTCTCACCTTCAAAGATCGTGGCGTCCGGATGGCGGTCTTATCTGCGGATGTGGGACTACACAGAAGGCGAAGACGCCTCAGCTGGAGGAAGCGCAAAGCTCACACCAGCTCTCGATTTGTATGGGCACAAGATGGCTGTCAATGACATCGCAGTCAGCGACAGTCGTATACTATCAGCCTCGACAGACGGTACCGCGATGCTCTGGTCGACAAGTGCTAAAGGCGCTCCAGACGGAGACGCCTCACTCCTGCCTTCCACGAGCTCTAACAAACGGAGAAAGCTCAACACGCCGCAGACTACAACCAGAGGTCCAATAAACGCCCTGACCGGCCATGCATCCAAGGTCATGGGCGTCACATTTCACCCCAACGACTCTTCAGTTGCCTATACAGCCTCACAAGACAGCACCGTCAAGACATGGGACCTCGAAACCGCACAGCCCGTCCAGTCTAGGACTCCTGGCGGCCCTCATACACCGCACCGCTGTATCTACGCCTTCAAAGAAGTGGGCCTTGTTGTAACAGGCACAGCAGACAGGCGCATCTTGCTCATGGATCCCCGCGAAGACGCCGTACGACAGTCTGTAGGTACGCTCATGGGTCATCACAACGCAGTCGTAGCGCTCGATGGGGATCCCGAAAGCCAATACGGACTAGCGAGCGCCAGCCACGATGGATGCGTGAGAATATGGGACATCAGAGTGGCGTCTGACCCGGTGAGCGAGCAAAAGGGGAGCACGTACAAGATTCCGCGCACGGGCAAGGGGAGTAAGTGTGATCGGATATCTGGTGGCGAAGGCGTGAGAGTGCATGCGTTGAGGTGGGACAAGAGCGTGGGGATCGTGAGCGCGGGCATGGATAAGAGGGTGCAGATTGACAGAGTGGGGAGAGGTGGTTGAGCCTGAGCTTTAGCATGAGTATCCACTTTTCGTGCTGGCACATCTGTCATCCGATCTGCAGAGCGGTGCTTCCACCCAAACGCGTGCTATCAAAGCTTGAAAAGCTTCCATCCGTGGAAAAGGCACTACAATCTGGTTTCGTCTCATCAGCGATCTCGCGAGCGGTATCAACGCAGCTTAGCCCTCGTGGCTATTGACTACAAGCTAGGCATGTCGTAAATCCTCCAATGACCTAAGTAGTTTGGTCGAATGAGGGTCACGTCTGTACTAGAAACGAGAACAATGGAGAGCCAGCTGGCTTGCTCCATGGCAACCGACACTGAACGCATTCAGTGTGGGGTGCGTCGTCGAACAAGCTTCTGACAGCTGATGACAGATAGAGGCTGAAATGCGGCGTCTTTTGAGCTGTTGTCTCTTTACTGGAACGGTTCTAACGCTTGTACAGATACTGCGGGGACAGGCAAACACACCTTCGTCCGATCTTACACGCTCCTACTGTTATACACTCCTCCTAGCGACCCGATCTGTCACTAAACCTCCATGGCACAGCTTCTGTTTACTGTCTCGATATTCTCTTCTCTCGGCGTTGTCACGGTTACCTAGGTCCTTCTACGAGGCACCCTCTTCCTCCGTTACGCTGTGGAGGGATCTTCTCTGTACGCCTCTCCCGGATTGGCGCTCGACCCGCGTTTTTAGAACAAGACTATCTTTCCTGGTAAAGGAACACAACGGTCTCCTGTTTGCGGCGGTGCCGTGATGCTATTTGTCAATACATGCACAGACTAGATCTAAGGCTGAGCTAGATAGGACAGTGCAACGTCTAGCGTTGAAGGAGGGCGTGCCCTTTCCCCGTATACTTCGCGCCAACGGTACTGCAGGATGTATTCCATAAGTCGAATAAGCTCGCAAATTCCAACGCGTCAATTTTGTGAAGTGCCGCAGAGATCGAAACGGAGCAAGTCCATTTGGTAAGGGGTCGAAAAGTCAAGGAAAAGACACAATGGCACCCGACTACGATTGGACGACAGGTCCAACACGCAGGTCTACGTTTGCAAACTGGTCGGCACTCATCCCAACACGTCTCGGTACACTTCAAATATCGGGTCCAGAGATGTCAATCGTGCTGTATTTGCCGCGCCGAATGAGGGCAGGTACTTTTTTCACATGCTCGCAATTACCCCTCCGAACCATCTCTTCTGTAGAAGCTCATACCCATGGCCGATGGAGAACCACGAACAATTTCGTCATTCATCGACAGACATTCAACGAGAAACGCGCCACCCATCTTCATCCGCACTTTTGGCGCGACGGCGCTTCGAATGTTGCCAAGCGTTGATTTTGACCGACTTTTCCGTTTGCCTCATATGGTTTCTCCAAAAACACAACGTTGGTCCCAGTGCACGATACTCAATCATCTTGAAAGCCACGCCGTTTGGGTGGCGTTCGTCTGACGTCTGAACGAAGCAGCTGTCTGCCATTAGGCTATGGAGATCCGATTCTCAGCATTCGCATGTGCCGAATGGACGCAGAGCAACGAGTCCATCCCATAGCGCGCTTCTTCCTGTGTGATACTTAAGCTGAAGCATTTCCTGTCTTTTTACTCCTCATCCTCACTCATCATCTCACTGTTGTCCAATAGTTCGTCCTTGCTCGGCATTGTTCACTCAACCGCCCCTCTGAACTTTCTTGTCAAAAAAAAAACCATCTTCTCACGACACCGATCGAAGTCAAGATGCAATATTCATCTCTCATGCTGGCTGCCCTTTCCGGCTTCACAATCGCCAGTCCGATCGTCGAGCGTACGAACAAAGACAAAGCTCCAAGCTACTACAAGCTCCACCAAGTTGCTCGAGTGCGTGTGCCCCCCTCCAGGATCTTGGGTGACTGGGGGACTCGTCCCTTCGCTTGGCCGCACTCTGGCATTCATATTGACTAACAACCACCACCAGTTCGACAACGCTGAAGGCATTCCCGTAACCGGCGGCGGAGCTGTCGGCACCAATGGCATCTACGACGATCTCTTGTACAAGGGCTTTGGCTCTTACACTGAAAACGTGACGCCATTGGCTGGGCTCAAGGTAACTGTCCCTTGCGCTTTAGTTTGACGCCAGACGCTGATCCGAGTGACAGGCAAACTCGCCACAAACGTTGATACTCTACTCGTATGTATACGCATCGTCACGTCAGTTAGCTTTGGCATAGCTGAAATTCGAGTGTTGCAGCGGCCAAGCGCCTCAGACGATCCTTCAAGGTATGCATTTTTTTTTCAGGCACACACACCCGCCCATAGAGCCCTAGCACCTCATGACCTCATTACTGACACCCCAATAGGCCAGCCCGCCATGACAGTGAACTACCCCGACAGCACCATCGACCACTTCGACATCTCCTCCTTCTACTGGGGCTGCGTCCTCGGCCTCGAGAACGCACTAGACGCCGTGAGTGCACTCCGCAGTACTTGTCTCCCCAAGACAACACAATACTAACACTGTCGAACGCGCTAGGTCCCCACCGCCTGCACCCTCACCGTGACCGGCGTCGACAAGGACGGGAAGACCGTGAACAAGAAGAGCTTTCACTTCGATCCGCAGGGCGCACTGGCTGCGGACCAGGTCCTGGCGAAGTTGGAGGGGTTCACGGGGCTGTACGCGCTGTACTTCCAGACCACCGCCGATAATCCGTTGCTTCAGATTGATGTGGCGACTGGTGTTGACACTATTACTTATGATGTTTACAGCGCCAATCCGATCAGCCCGTGATGGTTGGTTGGAATGCTGACGCAGGAAGCGTTCGATATGGAAAAGTGTGGGAGAGAGCGACCGCGGTTGCAGGCTCAGTTGGAGCCGTGGGCGTTCGCTGAGATGATACATGAGTTTTGTGTAGTCGAGTCGTTCATGTCTCGAGCAATGAACGCCGCAGCCGAGATAGGGAACCGAGATCGCACATCACATCAATCGCCTCCTCTCTTCTCTCTCCCCAATCTTTTGCTCGCTCGCCATTCTGATCCCGTCATTCATTTTGCCCTCCTCCCAAAACAATCACCTCAAAACAACCCCCTCCCTCTCCTCCCTCAACGCCCTCTCCTCCCTCTCCCTCAGAATCCTTCTCGCTCGTTCCTCCCGCTCAGATCTTAAACACAGCATCACCCAAAACATCGCGGTCATCTCCACAAACGCCCATGCGAACACCAGCCCGTTTTTCATGCCGTCTAGCCTTCCTTGCCCGAAGTTGGGGTCCGCGATGACACCGAAAGTTGTGTCCTTGGGTCTGGTAGAATAGATCCACCCGGCCAGCCCGAAGAACAGAAACGTACGCGATATGGACTGCGAGGACCAGTAGTCGTCATACGACACCTCCGGGAGTGTTGTGGTTGTTAGGTCGGAGAGGGAGAGGAGGAGGAGGGCGAGGGCTGCGAGGGCTGTGGCGGGGGAGGGAGTTTCGGGGAGGGTGGTTGGAGAGAGTGTGGAGGAGGTTGTGGGAAGAGGCAGCTTCATGGCTGTGCTGAGGAGGAGGACGGTGTTTTGGGAGAGGAGCGTGGCCGGGGAGTAGAGGAGGAGGTAGGCGCTGTAGAGGCGGATGAGGGAGAGGAGGCGCAGGAGGAGGGTTGTGGTTATGATTGCCATTGTGGCGAGGGCGGTGGTTCGGGTCGAGGATGGCTGGGGGTTGAGGTTGAAGTGTGTCGCAGAGGTCGAGACGAGCCGCAGAGATTGGGACGGAAGCGCTGAGGAGCTTTGGTCCTTGCTTTCCTGCAGATATCCGCTGCGGTGGATGATTGTTGGTTGCACCGGTAGAGTGAGAGGTGCTGTATCATGCAGTGGATGTAAGCGGACGTCTGGGGAACGTGCAAGGATTGTGGTGAGTTGCAGGACGGCACGTGACCGCGTCAGTTTCGCGTTGTGCCAAGAATTGCATGGGTCCTGAAACGACGTCCTTCGTGAAATTGAGTTGTGCCATATGTTTCTCTGCTGCGGGGGAAGCTCAAGATTCCCATATTGACTTGCCTCTGACGTTGCGTGCGAACCTGTCTGTTAGTGTCCTGTGGAAGCATTCTTGATGAGCACGTACTTTACTGCGCAGAACCCAAAGACGTTTAATGATCTCCCTGTGCGCAGAGGACGTTGTTGAAAAGCCTGGACCCATTTCTTTTCCTCTTCCAGCAAAACCCAACTGAAGATATTTAGCTGCTCAAAAGGTAGACTCTGTTTGCAGCGTACGCCTCACGACGATGGGTCAGCATGATTTAACCTGCAACGGATGCAGGAGAAGATTCACAGTACAGGGAATTTATGACGACCATCGTCGGGACAATCCAGCATGTAAAGCGGCTTCCGTGCGACCGGCACCTGCAACGGGGCTCTCGGCGCAGGTGAGCCTTCCTCATTCGAATGTGAAGTGGAAAGAGCGTCCAGACAAATCGACGCTCTCGAAGTCTGCTAATACAGTTATATCCTACACCTTGTTCGGTGGCGTGGCAGCTTGTATGATACATGTCTAATGCATATTTAGGGCTCTGCATCTTCCCAAGGTCCGTCCAACTTCCGTTGTGAGCCTTGCGGCAAGTCTTTCAACAATCAGAACGGTCTCAACAACCACCTCGCATACGCTCCCCAGCACCAAACGCCGGCGGCCAGGACACCGTTTGTGCCGAACCCACAGAGTCGAAGCTTCAAAATGGGAAAGCAGAACAGGAGATTTCCCTCGCCAGGCAAAACTCCCAGGGAGTCAGCTCACGTCTCCAACCAGCGCACTCCAGCGACAGGCGCTAACGCCACCTCCTGGAGAGCATCTCCGCGAGACAACACTACCGTAGAACGGATGCCTCGAACGCGGACACGCGAGACTACTGCGACCACTAACGGCGGCTCGACCAATGGAGGCTGGGGCGAGCCGATCCGGCAGTCGGATCATGCCTGCGGCCGCTGTGCTAAGGCTTTTCGCTATAGAATAGATCGCTATAAGGTCTGTGGTGCTGGCGCACACATGCTCTTATGTGCTTACTGACACTAAGTGCCCAGCATATGGTAGCGGAACACCCTGAGCACGATCCAGGCACCAAGCCTGAGAATGACCATCCGTCGTGGGACACCGAGCCAAGTTGGGACAATACGAACGACGACACCGTCTGGGGTGCCCCCACCACTGGGAATGACACATGGGCTACATCGACGGATCAGAATGGATGGAGTCGCAGTCCAGCAAATGATTGGAAAGCTGAACCTTTGCCAGCAGAAGCAGCTTCAATGACGAAAGAGGATAAGACGCTGAAGCAAAAGCCAGCCAATCGTTCTGATGGCATCAAGAGCAGCGTGTACAGTGGTGGAGCTCTGTTGCCTGATCGATACGCACCAACGTTGGCAGGGGCAGGGGTGTCGACAAATGACCGAAACTCCGCGGAAGGGAGCGCGGTCAACCTCGAGGACTCTGTTGAAAAGGGCAAGGTGGCGGATCAAGATGGACACCTACGAAATGGTGATGACGACGTGAACAGCGCGCTCTCGAAGATGACCTTGGCTGGCCCTACTCCAGCTATTGCTGTGTCTGTCCAAGAACTTCCAACAAACTCAGCAGCTCCAACATATGGCAGTGAATGGAGCAAGGGTATTGGCGGTCAAGCCAACTGGGGCCCGTCAAATGAGCGTTCTGGGTGGTACGTCGACCCACCGTCAGACTGGATGGTTAGACCCTCTCCAGCCGAGGCTGCAAAAATGGCAAAAGAGAGCAAGCAAACCTCACGATCTCGGTCACCGAGTGTCATTAGCACAAGCAACCCAACATGGAAGCCGCCTTCTCGAGCGACAAGCACCAGCAGTCGTGAGACTTTAACGCCTAAGGCCACGGGCCATTCTAGACTTTCAAGTAGAAGTCAGGCCGAATTCGCTACTGGCGGTGACCTATATCGGCCCCAGAGCAGCAACTCAATGAAGGGCAAGCACAGAGCATCCTCACGTACCACTGATTCCACCAGAGACACTCCTGACGATGGCGCTGGGCGGCCGCATGACCATACGCAGATGCTTATTGACGTTGATGAGGAGGAGCCGCGGGATACTATGCTTAAGAGCCAAACTTTACCTCCACAAGAGCCGCCTCGAGAAAAGATCGATGGCCTAGCGAATGGTATGCGGGACTCAGCGAAAGGGAGGCATTCACTCTCATTCCACGACGATCAAGAATATAAGAAACAAAAGCAGGCTCATGTTGCTACACCTTCCCGCGATGAGATCACGCACAATGACGAAGACTCGATGCGGGGAGGTGCCGGTGTAAATCAAGAGAAAGGACAACATCAACAACCTGAGCAGCAACATGATGAGCCACCAATGCGAGGGGGCTTCGAGCGTAAATACTACGATCTACGTGCGTTGCAAGAACGACCGCTACGTGATGGCCATGGCTCTCGATACACACGGCTATTGCCCGGCTCCTCCACGAGTGAAGACTACCTCCCTCAATTCGACCGCGCGACAGGGCAATCGGATGATCGCGCGCGCGCTGAACGATTGAACATGCAATACCGCAATCGTAATGCACCATCTCTCTCACCTCCGCCGCGTCAGCAGCAAATCAGAACCAATGGCGTCCACACCGTCCATCATCGCCCTGATCATCGAGTCGAGCAGAACACTGACTTCCTTGCTCGCCTCGTCAATGACCTCGGCGACCTGCGCAAGGAAATGGAGACTGGCCTTGCGTCTGTTAGAAGCGACGTGTCGGAGTCGAGGCGGAGGGACTACGATGAGGCGTATAGAAAGGGTCGCCGGGACGCGATGAGGGATATCATGGATGACTACCATCGCATGACTCCGAGAGACTTTCAGCGGAGGTATGCGCAGGTCTAGAGGGCCTCCGAGGCTGATCAGAGGGAGATTGGATTGGGGAGTGTGAGGGTGGGGAGGACGAGGCGTTGAGACGATGTTGAGGTTGGCTGAGCTATTGATAGAGTGTACAGGGGATGTACAGGAGTGGGTGTAAGTATCATTACTTTCAGCGAACATGTTGATGTGAACACAGTCACTCACAGTTGCAATAAGCGTGATCCCTGATCCCACTTTTCCGTATGAGAACTCTTAGTGTCAATGGCGGCCATGATGCAATTTAGAGCTAGGACTCCTCATATGGCGCGTTTCAAAGTGGACTGCATATGAGATCGGAAAGCGCGTGAATGCCTTCGTGGGCTTGAATTCGGCATCTATTCGTACATTAGGACATAGTCTGCACAACGGAAAAGGCTTACTAGATCTTCCACCGGTCACTTCAGGTAGGCCTCGGGACGAAATCTTCGTCCTCTGTCCACTCGAAGATCCCTCGGAACGTGCCGGCTCCGCCGTCTGGGAATGTCCGCCTCCCCAGATAGGGTTGACTATTGACATTGCGCTGGCAGAAGCCGGGCCTTGGATCTTGCCACATCCAGACGCAGAAGATATAGCAGGAGCCGGTTGCACTGAAATAGAGGCAAATGACTCGCTTTCCTTGGCGCCAGACGGTGACGGCGGCTTGCTCTGGGGCTTGGGCGTCGGAGCAGTGGGCTTTTGCTTCTCCTTGTTCAGAGCCGCTGCCTTCTGCTTCTTCAGACCCGGAGAAGGCTCACATCCATTTAACGTTGATGATCCCTCTTCGCGTCGGAAGCGGTCAACGTTAACGTGATCTAACTCCGGGAACGAACCCGTGTTAGCCATATCCATGAAACGGTCAAGGTAGTAGACGAATCCTGCTCGAGGGCAACATAAGCTCTCAGGATCTGCATCCGCTCGCCTCGGAACCATCACGATATACGGGACGTGAGTTGGCACAACGCGATCTCCCTTGATCTCGGTGTCTTCGGGACTGAAGACGCCTCGGGTGAATGCGCGTGCCGCCTCATCGCCGTGCTTACTCATGAAGTCAATTACCGTTGCAGCTGCATCGGCATCGTCTCGAGCAAGCGCGCCTCCGCACAAAGTGGCTTGCCATTCGAAAGCCCCGACATCAGGATACTGCTGTTCCTGCGAGACTTCTGACGAACGTGGACTTGGGGCTTTCGCCTTGCCTTTGTCCTTCTTCTTGTTTCTCGCCATGACGGTGAGACTGGGAGGAAGAGCAATATAGTACTACCTGGTTATGCACTGATGTTGGCGAGGAGTGAAGGGATCCAGTTGCGTGTTCTAATACGCAAGAGTGAGTTAGCGCATACTGATCATTTCCCAAAAAAGTAATACCGAGCGGGCATCTAACCTTGCCCGATGCTAGCGCGACCTCCTGCATGTGGTCCGTGTGTCGGAGCCCGTTCCCTCTACAAGTCTTGTTTACATCAACGCTATCCATTCACTATCATGGCCCAAGGGCTCGAGAGCTTCCTCCGGGTCTGTCAATCTCAAAGCTATGGTGAGAAGGGGTACGAGATAACGACGAGTCAGACATGCTCGACGATCTGTGGGACGAGACACTGGAGAGTGATGTTTTCGTTCTTCTATATCGAAATGTACCAACAGTTGGAGATCCTAACCAGCTTAACGTGGCGCAAGCGAAGGTTACGATGGACAACTAGATTCATAGCGAAGCATATCAGTTGCATCAGTTAGTAGGCCTGAACGACGAAGGTGACCAAGGCTCCCTGTTACGACAAAGCTACATATAGAATGGCAAGACAGAGCAAACGCATTAAAATAGAACGCATGGCATCAAGTGGCAATTTACATTCAGCGGCAGCGCCCTCTTTAACCCGAGGGCAAACGGAGTAATTTACGTTCGCTTCCTGTGCGTACAAAGCAACAACATTTGTGCTTCGCAGCAACTTTTCCCACTTGTTGAGATGCTCTGTACCTGCATCTAAGCCTGCCTTAACTATCACAATATTCTTCAGAAACGGATCAACGGCTACGACAGCATGTCTACCCCCTCATCAAGCTCGCTTCAGATCGCAGACTACAGCCAGATGCTCGACTGGTTCCACACCATCGTGCTGCGCGTCGACGAACCTCCGAAAGGACCAATAGGCGACGTCGAGAGAAAGATCTTTAGCAGGCTTAAACTCGAAGTACACTTCTACCGCCAGTCCAGCCAGCTCATTGTGTTCTCAACAGGGCTGCGCGAGGAATCTAAAGCGCTAAAGGCTGTCAACAAGGTCGTCATGACAGGCCATTGGTCCCTCGAGGAAGAGCTTTACAGAAACCGCCCTGGAAAGTCGGGAACGCATACATTCGACCAGCTTGCGCTGCTTGCCACGCACTTCGTCCAGTCTGTGTACGATTTCCGCACGGCAGAAGAGCATGGCAGTAAGGCGATACCGATCTATACGCAGAACATGAGGTACACTGCTCACGACAGACGCGCGTTGGAACATCTGTGGATCAAAATCACGGCCAGTGCGGAACAGATAATCGATGAGAATATCTTCTGGTATCCTTGCTCTGTGGAAGCCGCAGCACACCCACCAGACCTGATCGACCGTGCACCAGCCATCATGTTCTGCAGCGACCTGGCGCAGAATCCTGATCTACCGGCGGACCTGCGCCAAAAGTTTGCAGAGCGCTACGTTCAGGTTCCGCTTGGCTCAGTCATCCTCTCGCCGGAGTGGGAAAACGCTGGGAATGCCAATGTCGGAGCGGCGTTCAAGGACGAGCGGTTGTGGATCCGCGAGGACTTGTATAAGGAGTCTGAGGTTGACGATCTTTGGCGAGATATTCGGAGTCAGATCTCTCGGATTAGGGAGATGCCGGCTGAGGCTCAAGACGTATTTGTGAGACTGTTGCAAGATAGTAATTCGAGCGAGTAGGCCTTGGTAGCGCTTGCTGGCGGGTAAGGTAGGTGCCGGCTGTAGCAGTGCCTTTGTTTGTCACGGTCCATTGCCAGCCCAAAGTGTGGATATTGCACTCACCAGCTCGTTTCTGGCTCTGCTCAGCGCGTCATACCCGCGATTTGAGAAGTCTATCTCTAAATTGAAGCTTCTGTACTGATTTGAAGGTCAAGCAACCATGGCACCTCGCCAACTATCCGATAGCCTCCATGGCCAAGGACAAAGAGCGTGACTTACTGTAGCACTGCCTCCGATGACCTTACTTTCCATGCTCTCGATGCCCGTCAGTGTCAGTAGTTTTCCTCCGGTGCAAATTCCCGTGCGTGAGCGCACCTAAAGGCTGGGGTACGTACGCATCGCGTGCACCCGTATCAATCAGCAGCATCCCTTTTCTTATCCTTACATACCCACCTCCGAACCGCTCTTTACTTTCAAGAACGCGTTCACCCGCAACAGAGCGTCGGTCGCATGCGGTGCCGGGAAGATCCAGTTGCTTTGTCACGGATGAGGACGGCATGGCTCGAGACGGCTCCGCAATGCTGGTGACGCTGTCCGGCTCGGTGGAGCGTGCTGAACCGCCGTCTGTCAGACAAAGAGCCAGCGACATGGAGCTTATATAAGACTGCTCTTCTGCTGTGTGAGTGTGAAGCAGAACACAACATCCAGCACAAGCTCCACAACTCAACTCAGAATCACGATACTTCGAAAGCAACCCTCTAACACTGTAGTCACCTCAGTCTGAGATGGCTTCTTCGTCGAACGAAGCCTACCCCATCGAACTGAGGACGCACGGAAACTGCGTCAAATGGGTACGATCAATGATCGACACCGTCGACCCTGCCAGATCTCATCTCAAAAAGAAGCCGGTTCAAACAGACGAGGCCACCGGGGAAATGCTTGATCGACTGCTCATACAAATCAGGGAGTGTTACAGCGACACAAGATGTCAGGCCGTATCGGCGGCGCTCAAAGAGCATCCTAATGCTCTCATCAACGTCAACAACATCATTTTTGAGCATGCCTTTTCAATAGAAGCAATCGGGGATGGGCCAACAGTGACGAAACCAACCCTCCCCACAGATTCATCCCTCTCCATCGGTCCGTCCCTCTACAAGTTTCTCGCGCTCTTGCTCAAGCACGTTTGTGAGATCATCAAAGACCACAGAGATGGTGCGAAATCACAAGGATACCTCGGAGCGGAGCGACCTCAAATCAAATTCTACGCTTGCAGCCCAGGTTATACGCCAAACGACGCTGTGTTCCTGGACTGGTTGCATATGCAACAGCTGCGAATATTCGAGATGCCCGACCCTCCTTATGATCGTCGCACAATATGGTTTGGCCCTTTTGCTGCATTACCAAACGCCAATATGCGACTGTTCCGTGGCGAGGTGAAGCCGGCTATTCTTTTCTGCACCGACTTACCAGCAGACGCTGGCTTACCAGGAGACGACGGAAAGGAGTACTGGGAAGTGCTGAACGCCAAACTGCCGGCGAGCCCGTCCTCTGAGTATTCTGCCTCAGAGAGTGATACATTACAGAAGGGCATATTCGGACCGATGCGGTTATGGATCCGAAAAGATCTTTGGTAGAAGAACAGATCGGCAATCCCAGGAATGGCAAAACGACTGCTGATTCGGCCAAGACAATGCTGCGCGATCAACGACCGGATGCGGCCAGGAACGTCGCGTGCTCACCGGCCCAGGGGAAAAAGCTTGTCTTGGTATGGAGAATATTAGCTTTATAATGTTTAATACACAGTCACTCTTTTAATTACCCACCTTTCCGTGAACATCAGCAGATGCGACTTTGCTATTCCTCAATGTGAAAGATGCTCCCAGATTCGAAGTAAGCATTTCGCAAGCTCGCGTCAGCTCATGAATGCCGTTACCCTAGAGTTGTAGCCTTTCGACCTCGAAATGACCAGGTTGCTTGGCACATATCGCCAAATTTTTTGTCCCGTGCTGCTCGACCTTGAAAGATGGCTGTCTTTGCTCAGCTGACACCTTACCTATCCAGACGGTTCCCAAAGGGTGGAGTCTGCTCCGTCCACGCCGCGTCCAGCCCGCGAGTCGTCTCTAAGCGATTGCAACTGCTCATATCGGCGGGTAAAGGTGGTCCTGTTGGCTTTATTCTCGGCATCAGAGGGCTCTTTTAATGCCTCATCTCGGTTAGATGCTACTATCACCGCTCCTCATCATGGTGAAGCGCGTCAAGCCGACCGCGCTCCTAACAAAGACTCAAGGATATGGAGGCTATAAAGGACCGCTCCGCCGCCATGTAAGTGAGGTGCAGACACTCAACAGTCCTCAGCACCCACTACCACCACTCTTGCTATATCTACCCACAGACACGCTTAGGGCATCCTATATACTTAACCGTGGGAAGGAACATGGCGTCCTCACCAGGTCAAGCAGCGCAACAGGCCGAGCAAAACGTCGATCGATTCGACCACTATGATCGCATGGCGGAATGGGTTCGGAGAATCGTGATATCCACAGGGACAACTACGGAGAACGATAGAGCCAGCACTCACAAGACCGGTGTGATAATTCTCCATAATATTACTGAGGGTGTCAACTTCTGCTGGAACTCAGGTCTTAGGAGGACATTAACCGAGGCACTTCAAAAGCATCCAGATGCTCTCAAAGCAGTTGATAAGGTCGTCTTCAACGGAGGGGACTCACTGCAGAATCACCATACTTTCAAAAAAAAGCACGGAAATCCTGTCATCGCTATGCAATTCGCACTTGTTGTCACCAGCGTCGTCGAACCCATTCACGACGGCAATGACCCTCCTCGCCAGATTTACACTTACATGGACGATCCACGATATACTAGCAACGATACATGGGCCTTGAGACGGATGTGGGTGAGCGCAGAGATCGACATCTACGACAAGATCGATCGGAAAACGTTGTGGTATGCTCCGCATCCTCTAATACTCGACCTTGAGGAAGTAGAACGGCAACCAACTATTATCCTTGGGCTCATTCCTTTCCTGAACTTCCCGAATGGATTTAGTGATCAAGGGGGACAACCTCTCTACATTCAAGAGGTGAGCGCGGGACTTCCAGAGGGCGAGGATCCTGAGGAGGGAGATACAGAGCGGCAGAAGATGTGGGATGCATTCAATGGCATGCAACTGTGGATCCGGCGTGACTTGTGGTGACTCAGATTACTTCTGTCTCTGGGAGAGCACACCGTCAGCATTTAAGAATTGAATAGTCCTCAGTCGGGTTTTAAGGGAGGAGGTGATCATGAAGATGGAAGTGAACTGGGACAGCTGTTGATCATCCATTCCATTCCATCCCATCATTCATCGAAGTAATTGATCATCGCGTCATCTCATGGCTGGCTGGACATCGATGATGGGCGGATCGAGACTTCATTTGGCACGCGAAAGGTCAGCTTTGTAGTAGCATAATGTTTAATACGAAATCGATTTAAACGACGTACATTCTTCTTTAAATCGTCGGGGACGAGCCAGAATCTGCCTTGGGCGCTTTGGAAAAACAAGGCTTTAGACGAGTCCACTCAAAATGTTGAATAGCTTGCTTAACTTGAAGTCGGCTTATAGACTCTTCTCGTAATTCTCAATCAGCTAAGTCGAGCGCCGCTTCTTACCACTTAAAGCCACTTTTGTGGCAAGCTTCATTAAACGGCTTCGGTCTTGGGGAATGTGGGGTGAGAGACAACGATGCAAGATCTGGTGGTCATTATTCAGTTGCCGCGAAGCTCGTGTCAAGCCTGTGTCGGACCGCATCAAGCAGCCAACGACGGTTGAAAACTGGTAGCGATACAACCCTCTTGCAAACGGTATGCGATTTACTTCGAGCTTCTTGAGTGACATCTTTGAGTGTGTCGTCTGCGGCATGAAGCGGTCTCAGCAGCCGCAAGCCGCTCCAACCCACATTGTAGCGGAGCGCCCAACGGCTTACTGGCAGTGCCGATGGCCGTTATGGTGCGGGTGGCAGCGACTGACCACCGCTCTCGAGGGTGGATGCGTCTTCAACCGCGATGTACTGGTGAAGGGTCAGCAGAATGATCATTATAAAGATGTTGTTGGTAGCACTTTGTTTTGACACAATCAACCCAATTGCATTACCCCAGCTGATACTCCTATTGAGTGCAATAAAAGCCATCAAAACAGATCACCTCGTTTCAAACCCACTCAACAATAACCCTCGGATCAGCTCCACCAAAGCAGTACCCATGGCAGATGATATGAGGACCTGGGCCAAAGGCTATTGTACCGAGATTGAAAAGAACGTCACGATACCGGCCGCAGAAGCAACGAGGAAGCACGAGCTCCCATATGATGAGCAGATGTTCAGGCAGCTGAGACATGAGGTGGCCATATGCCAGAAGTCCCCTTTGCTTCGTAACGTACCGGAAACGCTGTCGTCGCGCCTGGAGAAGGATACCAAAACTTTGGAAGAAATCGAAAAAGTGGTGTTCGTCGGGGAAAGTTGCCCGGATGTGGCATGGCAAGACCCTGCGGCGGCCGACGGCCAGGCACTTTTACAGCTTGCGCGACTTCTAGAACATGGCGTCAAGCCCATAGCCCACGCTAAGCGCGACAAGTATCCTGGCAAAGAAAACAAACTTGACGTCTTCTTCTGTTGCGAGGATTTGGAGTACGCGGACAAAACATTCTTGGAGTACCTTCACATTACCCCTTTGGAGAAACTCAACGGCGATAGCGTCGACCGGACTACCTTGTTGTTTTCTGTCAGTGAAGATGTCGACACTTACTTGAAGAATGTCTGGGAGCGAGCTCCTCCAATCCTGCTGATAAAGGATCTGAATCTGGTAGAAGCGTGGAGCTTTATATACGGCAACATCAAACAGCGCTATGAGCAACTGGAAGAATTCAAGATTCCAATCAGGGAGTTGAATACTGATCAGTCTGAAGACGACAACTCTACAGTGGTGGAGAAGATCTGGAATGCATTTCCTGACATGGGTCTTTGAGTCAGGAAAGCATGATCGTCCAAAGCGAGCGCACACAATAGTGAAGCTTATCGCTGTACCCTGAGCTTAGAAATTAATGTATAATGTCTAATCTCTCGCCCATCCCGCGCATGTGATTTTTGTTGATCAGTGGAAGCACCTCGGACGAGATCGCTTCATTAGTCGATACTCACCGTTGCCAGCAAATTGTCACCTGTTTCTGCGCGAGGCGTCCGTCGCATTTCATCATGTCGAAACTCGAGTAGTAAGAGCCGGCACGAGATGGCAGAGACGAGGCAGTAAGTCGCATAACCTGGACATCGACGGTGAGTGATGGGTTTGAGAAATATTCGGATGTGATGGTACGAGTACGCTAGCGTCGCCAATTGGAATGTTCCTGACATTTTGTCGCTAACAATACGGCGGCAGATCAGATCATGTTGCGCCGAGAGCCTTTTGCCAAGCCTATTTTTTGCTACTCTAAGGTAACATTCAGTAATCCGGGATCATCGGTGCCTGATACTCAATCGCAGCATAGCAAGAAGCTTCTACAAAGTTTGGGAGACCCAGCAAAGCATTCACGATGCCAACACCCCTCGACAACGCCCTCAACTCCCGCAACCTCTTCCTAGGTAAGCCATCTCACGCCACATAACCAGCCACCCTCATTTCCCTCCTCCAACACCCATCTCCCTACCACTCATCCCTGTCCACCTCTCCTTTCCCTCCCTGTCCGCCCCTCTCATTCCAGTCCCCATCTTCATTGCCCCTTCCTCCTCCCAGGCTTCGCAACCATCATCACGGCCGTCTCCGCCTGGAGCATCTGGGGCACCGACGCCGTCTTCCCCAAAGAAGCGGATCCGACAGGCGACCCGACAACGTGGAGCGTCGAGGAACTGCGCCGATGGCTGAGAGCGCGGGATCTGTTTACGACGGATAAGGAAACGAGGGAGGAGTTGGTGGCGAGGGTGGAGGCGAATATGAGGGCGCCGAGGACGTCGTGAGGGGTTTTGGGGCAGATGAGGAGAGTGGAGGAGGGGCTATGGCGGCGGTTGGAGTTGGGTTGGTGAGACGGGGCTGGGGATCTTGCGAAGGGGTTGTGGCGGGATGGAGTCTGCTGGGCGTTGTGTTGGACTAGGCACTGGTGGACACGCTAATGAATGACGACGCACGATGATGTGTGTACTTAATATCATTGCATCTGTTCACTTGGTATATCCAACGCCGCGCCTGGCGTCACGCGCATGGCACAACCCAGATCCCCTCCGAAACAAATGAAGCACTCATAGCACCAACCACTCTACCACCCTTCCACCTCCCTCACCCGCAGCCACATACCCCCATCCGGCTTGCTCGTTATCAGCCCCGCCGGAAAGTACGTCTCGATACTCTTCGTCAGCTCAAACTCGTGCCGACCGACCACAGCCGCCAGCAGGCACTTCAACTCACTCCTCGCAAACCCCTGTCCAATACAGCTCCTCGGCCCATGCAAGAACGTGAGTAGCGCGAAGTTTGTGGGAGCGCCACCGGTGTTATTGGGCGTGCCATCGGCGTTGATCCATCTCTCAGGCTTGAATTCACTCGCGTCTTTGCCCCAGAAGTGCTCGCTCCGGTTGATGGCCCATGGAACGAGGAGCACGTTCGTCCCAACGGGGAGGCTGTATCCGCCGAGCGGTGTGGACTTGACGACTTCGCGGATGGTGACTGGGACGGTGGGGTAAAGACGGGTGGTCTCGTTGCAGACGGCATTGAGGAGGGGCAGGTTGTCGATTTGTGCCGCAGAGATGTTCTCGCCAGAGTTCGGCGACGGAAGATTGGCGCGGACTTCCTCGCGCACTTGACGTTGGAGGTCGGGATACAGAGAGAGGAGGTAAGTGCACCATGATAGGGTCGAAGACGTCGTCTCGTGGCCCGCTGCCATCATGGTAAGCGTCTGATGCGCGAGCTCGTTATTAGAAAAGTCGTTCGATTTGACAAGCAGCGATATGATATCGTTGAAACTATCTTTGGCCTGTTCGTCTTCCTCGAAACGTCGACGACGTGTCTTTACCATTGATGTTGCGAAGTTCATTAGGTATGCTTGGATTTCAGTGATCTGCCTATTGATCTCCCACGGAATGAGAGAGACAAGCCACTGCGGGAAGATAAGCTGCATGGCGAACCACACAAGCTTCTCTTTATCGGGCTCGAGGACGGTGTGATAGCGTTGAACCAGTTCATCGTGAGGATTTTGGAGGCTGTTGAAATCGCGACCCAAGCCTGCAATGCCGATAATGTCAAGAGTGCTGCGCATGCACCATTGGCCGAACTCAAGCACAACGCCGTCGATCGTCTGCTTAGGTGGGGATTTACCCGCGAAGGCTTCCTTGGGAGGCTCGGCTTTGGGGTCGGACTCGGACAGCATCATGTTGGCAAGCTCACAGGACTTGGTCCAGAACATGGGGTAAAGGTCACGGATGTGCTTCACTTGAAAGGATGGTAGCAGATGCTTCCGCTGAAAGCGGTGCACATCACCTTCGACCAGAATCAAGCCATCGCCCAGGATGCGGCGTAGTAACGTGATGAATTTGCTCGGTTTCTCGTAGTCGTAAGGATTCTCATTGAGGACAGTTTTGAGGGTCTCAGGACTAGTAGGCACGACAGTCGGGGTGTTTAACGTCCCACGGAAGTATAACAACCCATCGTTAGGGATGCCGTTGACCCACTTGCGCAGGTGCTCAGCTGGCGGCCTAGAGAACTGCTCGAAGAGAAATCCATAGAATACATTGCCGCCTTTCGGTCCCGGAAGGTTGCGAAGAGGATTGAAAAAGAACGGCCATATGAGCCATCCGTAGAAGGCGACGAGACCGAAGTTGGCTAGGAATAGTCGCAATGCTAGCCGTCCTAAGCCGCCGGTAGGACGCAGTTGAGGGAGAAACTGTAGGATCAGAATGCTCTCGACCGCAGACAAGAGTAGGACAGTGATGACATGATCGCGGAGCTTTGCCATGCTCGGGCGAAACCTACGCAATGCTTCTAGTGCTTCAAATTAATTGTTGCGATTGTCCTCACAATCATAGGGATACACTGGCTATTGAGTAATATAGTGTTCCGTAGGGGGAGCGAAACGGGCAATGTCGAAGCTGTACAGTCCTAGCCAGAACTTGTGGTGAATGATAGACACTATGTCTTTCTCTTCAACAACTCTATCAGAATAGTCTTTCCCAACCTCTTCACTTATGTATTGATGCCAATGGCAGATGCCTAAACGTTCTTTACTGTAGGGAAAGGGGATTTTCCTGTTCCAATATTACTGTGCTCAAGCAGAGGCAGCGAGATTGTCGTCACAATGATTGGATGCACTCGACGAGGAACTTCAATTCACACGCGACAGTGATCGTCATGCTAGCCATTATTAAACGGTACATGCATATCACCATGCAGGCAACTAAACGTTAAGGAGGGGCCTCACATGCGAGCCGAGGCGCGTGGGTGGCGCGAAGCCAGGGCGCCATTGGCGGAGATGCCAACATTAAAACTCAAACTCAGCAGAGCGGTGACAGAGACCAGCTACAGATATCGACGCCGAGCGTTTACGACCTATGGCATTAGATATTACGGCGTTTTGAGTCGTCCCGAAGGCTTGCGGAGTCGGAGGATTTCTTTGTTGTGGTGGAACCCAGTTCGAGCGGGAGCTGCGGAGCGCGGCGGAACGTGGCGGAGAGGGCGGCGCTTTCTGGTTACAAAATGGCTGTCACTATCATTGACTGCCTGATAAGGTACAATAAATTACGTAAAGAATCCTCTATTTCAAGTAAAATACAGTAAAAAAGGGGCTAGACCTCAATACACGTTACTTACAGGCTCACGTGACTGCACGGGCCTTTTATGCCAAGGATCTGGCAGGGTAGACGTATCCCCGCCCAACTCGTCTCAAGAAAAAAGGAGCTTGAACAAGTCAGAACCGAGACAATTTTGGAAGACAAAATATATACTATTATACTTCCGCTTTAGGCAATTTATCGTGCACGGATACAATTTTGGGCAGCTTAATACCGTCTCTTTTACGTAAATAATAGGCCCTCCGTTACAGTAAAATACGGTGCAAAATACAATTTTTCTCCCTACTGCCTGAGATGCCTTCCGTTGTGGAATGCGAGGGACTGCAAAAATGATGCGATTCTTTGAGCGGTAGTTCGAGTCTGACTATGCGACCTGAATCAGAGCTTGGGTATCTCGAAGAGCACTGCGGTGTTCTTGCCCTTCTTCTGCAGCCATCGGCCAGTGCGCATCTCTTTACCCACGGCTGCGACGACCCTGATGCTATCTTTGCCTCGCTCACCAATTTCAACCACTTTCAAATCATTGACCACTCCTCGCACCGGACCTTCGGTTGTGGACTGCTTTCGCTGTCCTTCAATACCAATCTCACCATCCTGCAGAGCATTCTCGAAATTGATCTTTTCTTGCAAAGCTTCTCGCCCAGCCACGCCAACCCTCTCGATTCTCTTCATGTCCTCGCTCAGTCGCCAGACTCTGATGTAGCCATCCCAACTTCCCGTCATAAAGAGATCGCTGAAGGGCACACATGCCATTGCTGTGACATATCTAGGAATTGGCTGAGCGTTCGTCTTTCTCCCACTCACATCTGCTTCAGCCCATGATAGCTCTGCGGACAGTGCTGGGTCATAGCCGTGAGACATTGGCAAGACATGCAGTGGCTTCTTCTTGTACAACGCATATAACGATAACGACCCGTTGTCAGAGCCAGTGACGAAGAGCTGAGAATCAATCTGAATGACACGGTCAAGTGAGCCTTCGAAAGCACGTGGTGGTTCTTCTTCATCATTGACGTCCTTTTTCTCTTCATCCTGGTTGCGTTTTCCTAAACTCGTAAATCCACCGCCTCGAAACACCAGTTGACTTTCTTCGACAACCTTCCACAGTCGGCTCGTACGATCTCGACCTCCAACACTCACACATCGCTCTTGACCACCACCCACAGCGCTGACATCGACCACTTCATCCTGGTGCCCAAAGAGCGTCTCGACGTATGCCAGTTCATTCAAACTCCAAATCTTGACCGTCCGATCTTTGCCTGCGCTAAACAGCTGGTTCGTCCGGCCTCTGAAAGCCAGCGATAGAACGGCGTCTCGGTGATGCGTGAATACCCTCAAAGGCTTGAGATCCGAAGCCCGCCAGATGATCAACCGTCGGTCAGCTCCCCCAGTAGCAACAAAATTGCCGTCATGAGATGCGGCAATGCAGAGAATCGCTGCAGTGTGGTGTTTGTACTTATTATCGCCTGCGCGCTTTCGAGTGCCGCCCTTACGGTATGCAATCTGCTTTGGTTTTCTTCGTGGCGTGGTGTTATCGGTTCCTTGAGCAGCAGCCAGTGGCACAAGCTCCCATTTCGCAACGACACAGTCCTTGCTTGCCGTATATGCGTACTTGCCCGCACCATCCACCGCCACTCCATTGAGGCTCTGCGAATCGGTCCCAAATCTGACGCTTTCCGCTGCCGACCAGTCCAGCGTAGACGCTATTCTCTTGTACAGTCTGCCCTTGTCTTCCGCCACATCCTCTTTTAATCGTGCAGCAATAAGCTCGCGGTCAACCTCCTCCGCATCGAACGCTTCAGGATCGATGTTCTGGTCTTCAGCGACATCGCGTCGAACATTAGACAGGTACTGCTCTGCGAGCTTCAGACGCCGGGATGCTTCAGTCTCATTCTCATCTGCAGATGACGAAGCGGAAGGGGTTGGCGAAGCTGCGCGTTCTGAACCTGAAGACTCGCTACCAGAAATTTCTTCATCGTCTTTTTCGCGAGCTGGCTGTGGCTTGTGCCTCTTCTTCGCAGCCGTTGACTGGGTAGGTGCGCGCTTTCGTTTCTGAGATGCTGGACGCGTGAAGAAGGACGACATTGTGACTCCCTACTCGTGCTACGTACAAAACAGACCTTCCAGTTCACCAATGACAATGTTCTTGACCAACTCCAAATTCCATGCCCCAATCGATAAAGAGAGGTCATGTAAAAAGATTGTGGCATTGACCCGAGGCTAGATCGACGTCAATCTGCGCGCGGAATACCAGATCCAGACACTAAGGGACCACCTTCGCTTGTCCTTGACCAGATCGCAACACTGTTGAGGTGAGGATGTGAAACGCAAGCGACAGGTGAACGCCCGAGATACCCTTCACGCTCATTTGAATCTGTCTTCGCCGCCCATCAGTGCCCCAGACCTCTCATTCCTCTGCGCAAGCTCATCACGCGCTTCCGACCATCCACGCGCTAGGACGGCGGTATATACGTTCTTTGGCGGACGCAGACCCCTCATCAACGGCTACTGACAGAGACCGCCACCATGCCTCGTAGGTCAACGTCCCATCACCCATCCCAAAAGCTTGCAGCAGCGCTGACCGACCCCAGTATCCGCTGAACAGCGCGCCAAGTACACCCCCATCATTGACGGCCTCCTCAAAGCCAGCAACCTCGAAGAAGTCTCCGCCAAGCGCATTCGCGACAGTCTCGCCGGAGCTGTTGACGAGGATCTCGCGCCATACAAGGTACTTCCGATCTCTTCTTTCATCTGATCTCCCCGCCCCGCTATTTTCGGCCATACCTGACATTGGCCAGAACGATCTCAAGACCCTGATACACGAACGATTCGACCATGTTGCGAATCCTCCCGCGGCATCACCCTCTCCTGCGCCTGCAATCAAGTCTGAACCTGTCGCCTACTTGCCGACCCCAGACCATACCGTCAATGGCAACTCCCACCACGCAGCCACCAACGGCGTGAAAGAAGAGGTCTCCAGCCCTGCATTATCACCACCTGACTCAGAGCCCGAAGAGCGCCCGAAGAAAAAGCAAAAGACAAGCAAGGGCGAGTCCGACGCCGCGCTCGCTGCACGACTTCAGGCTGAGGAGAACGGACGCAGCAGACCGACGAGGGGAGGCGCGACGAGGAGAAAGGCTGCGCCAATAAAGAAGAGCCCGAAGAAGAAAAAGAAGAGCGCAGCGAAGGTGACGGAGGATGATGATAGTGACGCAGGAGAAGGTGACGAGAGCAGTGAGAAGAAGAAGCGGAAACCGGGTGGGGCGTTCAATGTGAGTATCTCACTTCTTCCTTTTCCGCGCAAGCAGACTGTATGCGCATCCAGAGAGTACCATGCTTTCGCGAGTGAGATTTCGAGCTAACGTGACTTCGTCAGGCTCCTCTTCAGCTCTCGGAACCTCTCGCCGCCCTCCTCGGCGAACAGCAGCTCTCACGTCCACAGACTGTGAAGCGAATATGGGACCACATCAAAGCGAATAGCTTGCAGCACGAGGACGACAGGCGGCAGATCCGCTGCGATGACCAGATGCGCGCGGTATTCCAACAGGACAACATCCACATGTTCTCGATGGTGAGTAACCATCATTAGCACTTTCAACGATCCTACAAAGATGCATGACTGACTCGAACAGAACAAAACATTGTCGAAGCATCTGTATCCACTCCCGGAGGCGGAGGTCAACGGTAATGGTGTGCACGCCGAGTCTGAAGCTGAGTGAGGTTTCTGAGACTCGGAACTGCAGCCCAGGGCAGGAGGTAATGTATCTAATGAGCATCACGATACGACGGCGTTGGTCACCTAAAGAACCGTGTGGACATGGACGGCTGACGTAGGATTGCAAGGCGCTTAGTAATGGATATTGAGGTCCACAAGCTTATCGCGGCCATCTACTGCGACTAATCTCAAGCAAGGCGTTGTGGCAGCCAAAACGGTGGCAGACTTGAATTTACTGATATTCCCACGTTATGGAATCATATGACAGCACCAGAAACTTGAATAGCAAACGTCAAATCATCGCAATCTATAACGCATCCCAGTGCTTTTTGGATCCCATATTGCCTTTCAACCCGACGCCTACATGTCTTTCACTTGATCCGCAAACTTTTGTTTCAAATCCATCAACCTCTCAACCGTCAAATCACTCCCTCCACAAACAACCACCACCACCTCTTCGTCCTTCCCCAACTTCCTTCCCAATATCCTCTCCAGCCTATCCCCAAAACAAACGGCAACATTAACGCCACACGCCATCTCCACGAGCATCCTCTCCGCTTCCAGCAACTTCCAGCTCCCCGCCGCCGCCTCCGCATCCGTCAGCGTACTGCTAATCACGGTACTCTTCCCCTTCTGCTCCGGCCGTCGTCCCGTCGCCCACTCAAACGCCCGCTCGCAAACCCGCGTCGCGCCCAAACACCTCGCCGAGCTCGTGATCCCCGGAAGCGTCACAAGCTGATCCGCTTTCACGGCCTGGTTCAGCGAATCCGCGCCCACCGTCTCGAGCGCGATCACAGGGACAGTCTCCCACCCCTCCCCCAGCACATGTAGCCCCTGCATCATCCCACTCAACAACCCCCCACCGCCCACACTACACACGATCGCGCTTGGCAACTTTCTTCCCTCCGCCCTCCACTGCCCCGCCAGCTCCGCGGCTAGCGTGGCGTTCCCCGCCCACACATCCGGGTGGTCGAACGGCGGCACGTACACCCCGCCTGCGTCCTTCTCCAGCAGTTCCTCGCGCAGGAACGTGTCCGCTTCCCGCCATGATTTGCCCCGCTGGATCACGGCGGCCGCGCCGGCCTCGCGGATCTTGGCGATCATGAACGGCTGCGTGGACTGCGGGACGACGACCGTGCAGGGGTGGCCGAGGGAGCGGGCGGCGTGCACGGCGGCGAGGCCGGCGTTGCCGCCGCTGGAAGAGTAGAAGTGGATGGGGGCTGTGGCGCCGTTTGCAGTCGGGTGGTCGGTGCCATTCGACGAAGCGTTCGTGCCGTTCGCCAAAGAGGACAACTTCCGCTCGTGGAGGCGCGCGAGCATGTAGTTGCCTATGCCGCGGGACTTGAAGGAGCCGGAGGGCTGGAGGTTCTCGAGTTTGAGATGGATCTGGCAGGGCGCGGCGCGGGTGAGGGCGGTGGAGTGGAGGGTGGGGGTTGTGCGCCAGGGGTGGGAGGGCGCGGTGGTTGCCATGGCTTCCGTTGAAGATGGAGTTTGGGTGCGAGACGCCTGATGGCTTTGTGATTGTGTGCTTGGAATAAAAAAGAATACCGAGCGGGCTTTTTGTCGACTGCCCCTCTGTGGTCTTGAAAATTTCAGTGTGGAAGGTTTTCTAGCTGGTGCGCTCGTCCGTTTGCGGATGATTTGGCGAGCCTTGTATCAGTTCATTATCGGTTTACTGATAGGGCGCAATTTCAAGTCGTATTTGACTCACTCGTCAGCGTGACATTTATCTCGGTGTAGTAGACGCCGAGTGCTATCTTCGGTCAGTCAAAGAATTGCCAGTGGTCAGCGAGATGTCCAGCGGTGATACCGACGTGGGCTTCGACCGCCTGAGAGTCTTTTGCGCTTCGAATGGTTTCTTGCGTGATCTCTGACTCCTTCACTTCCTCCTTGGCTAGGTTGAGAAATCCAACGCCCCTCCCTCCCAGCAGCGTTTCGTATCGTGCGTACCCTTCATCCCTCAAGGTTTGTTCGACCTTCTCAAGCTGTTCGTGAGTCGTCGCAGGATTCAACACTGCAAAAGCACAACCTCCACCTCCTCCTCCAGTCAGCTTCGACCAACCAATGTCCTGCTGGTCAATGAGTTCCCTAATACGCTCCAGTCGCGGATGCGATACACCGAATGTTGCAAGCAGTCCATGATTGAGGCGGATGAGCTCGCCCACCTTGGTGATCGACTCTGGGTGCGTGTGATCGAACGCATCAGATTCTGTCAGAGCATGCATAGACGCTGTGATCTTTCCGATGCCCTCTAGAATGCAATTGACGACTTCGGGATGCTTCTCCTTCAATTGGCCTACCTTTGCCACTTCAACAGCTGTAGACCGTGACTGCTTGGTGTCGACAAGCAACAGTTGCAGGGTCGGAAACGCTGGTAGCGGAGTGATTGCAGGACCTTTAGGAGGCGGTCTGCGCTTAAAGAGTACAGCTTTTCCCAGAGTCGCAACTGTGTTATCAATACCGCTGGGGTTACCATGTATATTCAGCTCCCCTACGAAGGCCCAATTATTGATGATATCCCGAACGTTGTCGTTACCAGGCTGTATATTAGCTTGATTGATGTGACCTGTTTGCACCAGGACTGCTGCACTCAAACAAACGCTGATACTTGCACTGCTTCCAAGGCCAGACGCGATTGGAATAGCGGAACGCAATGTGTAAGTGCAAGCTGGTATACCCGGCTCAGCCAAGCTCAGTAGAACATACAAGAACGCAGAAGCAGCTGAGTGATGCACGTGCACGGTGTCTGGAGCAGCACCGGGTGACACCGCTTGAACAAAGGGCGTCAAGGCTTTGAGGAGTTCTGGGTTCAGATTCGACACATGGTGATCAAAAATTGCACGCTTCTTCTGGAAGAGCTCCCATGGTAGTGAAGCTGTTTGCCAGTCGTGATGAAGCTTCACGTCCGGAAAGTCTAGAGTGATAGTCCCGTCATTGCTGGGCTTGCGTGCTACAAGCAAATAAGAGCGCAAGGACAACGCAGCTGCTATGGCAGGCTAAGGACGGCATCAGGACATTGTCTTGGTGGAAGGAGAATCTAGTCATCTCGCACCTGACCGTGAACTACGGCATGCTCTCCAAAGACGATCACTTTGCCCGGAGCTGAGACAGCGAAAGGATAGTCGACGTCGGCGGTCATATCGTTGTTTCGAACTTCTTCTCCCGCAGAACGGGCGAATCTAGATCAACTTGAGGGTCTCATTCAATTTGCGGTTCTCATCTTCCTCCGCTGGCGAGCCTTTTTCGAAGATTAGCGAAAGTTGTTGGTGCAGTCGTGTAGTCCACACGTGGGTGTGAAGTTGCCAAGGAGACACCCCTGGCTACGAGTCATTAGCGCGTCAAGGGTAGAGCTTGCCCTAAGATTTCTATACAGCTGGAGCAAAATGGCGGCACCTTCATCATCGCTTGCTTCTGTCTCATCAACGACACATAGCTCTCTGCTATTCTCGCTATGGATCTTCTCAGGGTATGTCGAAACACAATTGAACTGCGCCGCTCAACACCCCTCAACCACGCCCGCAAGAGAGCTTGCACTGACTGCTTCAACAGCGTCTCGCTGACTTCCTGGACCGGCCGCTGTTCCCGTGGAAGAAGCTGGTCATCGGCTTCTCCGTGGGACAGTACGTACTGCAGACGTATCTCTCTTTCCGACAGTATGGCGTCCTCACCGGCAAAGTCCGACCAAAGGCGCTTGAAGCAGAGATCGATCAGAAAACATTCGACAAATCGCAAGCCTACGGCCGCGCAAAGTCCAAATTCGGCTTCGCATCGGGACTCTTCAGCCAGGTGCTGGACGTGGCTGTCCTGCAGTACGACGTCTTCCCCAAGCTATGGGCCATCACCGGCATCTGGATGACCCGCTCCGCTCCCTCATGGTGCGCTGGTGAGATCGCCCACAGCCTGGTCTTCGGTTTCACGTACAGCCTCATAACCACCGTTCTTGGCCTTCCTTTCGACTACTACTACCACTTCGTCCTCGAAGAGAAATACGGCTTCAACAAGCAAACACTCAAGATATGGCTTATGGACATGCTCAAAGGTCAAGCGCTCGGCATCGCCTTCGGTGTACCCATCGGCAGTGCGTTCCTGGCCATCATTCAGAAGACCGGCGAGCAGTTCTTCTACTACCTTTACCTGTTCGCGCTCGCCACCCAGGTCATCATGATTACCATCTACCCTATCGTCATTGTCCCGCTCTTCAACAAGCTCACACCACTCCCCAAGGGCGAGCTCCGTGCAGCAGTCGAAAAGCTCGCAGGTAGTCTCAAGTTCCCTCTCACTGAGCTGCAAGTCATCGACGGCAGCACGAGATCGGCACACAGCAACGCCTACTTCACAGGCTTGCCAGGAATGAAGAAGAAGATCGTTCTTTATGACACACTAATCGACAAATCGGAGGAGAAAGAAGTCGTCGCTGTTTTGGCACATGAGCTAGGCCACTGGCAAATGAGCCACGTATCCAAGCAGCTCGGCATCGCACAGTTCCATCTCTTCTTCATGTTCGCGCTGTTCTCCGCGTTCGTCAGCAACCGCTCGCTATACCAGTCGTTTGGTTTCAACAAGGAGCAACCCATCATCATCGGCTTCATGCTATTCAACGAGATCTTAGCGCCGACAGACTCCGTGCTGAGGCTGCTCATGAACATTATGAGCCGCAAATATGAGTACGAAGCTGACGCGTTTGGTGCGAGGTTGGGCTATTCCAAGGAATTAGCAAGCAGCCTCATCAAGCTACAGATCCAGAATCTCTCGGCTATGGACGCGGACTGGTTGTATTCGGCATACACATACAGCCATCCGATCTTGACGGAGCGGTTGAGAGCGCTGGGCTATAAGAGCGAGGTCAAGGTGGGTGGTGATATGCCTGCTGATGGTAAATCCGATGGCGCTGTGAAAGCCTCTGGGACAGACTTGAAGGGTTAGGTGCCCTTCAAGGATCAGGAAGAACAAGTCGATGAAGCCCACGGCAATCAGGCTTCCAGCAGTCGCTTGAAGCTTAACGACTTTTCCATGCACCAAGAAAATCCCGACCGTATCGACCGCTTTGTCGATGACGCGACGATGACATGTGCTACTCTGCCGCGTAAGAGGAGTCTCAGTCCTTACAGCAAGCGTGTGATGTTAACAAGGGAGCTTGAGTGGGAGCGATCCATCAGACCTCAGAGACTCTGACGAGGTGCGGTCCACCTTTGAGGCAGATCCCGCTTCTGTTCAGTTAGGCATAAGACGGAATGTACGATACATGCAGCACATCAAAACGTCGAGTGCATGAAGCATCATGAAAGAAACGAGTTGCATAGTCATTACAACTCTATGGAGCTACTGCGTCTTCTTCGCTTCCGCTTCTCGTTTGCGCGGTGTCTCGTCGTGCTGGGACTTTGGCTGTCTCTGATGTCGTTGCTGTCAAGCCCGTTCCTCGAATACGCAGGGCTCTCACTGTAGTCCCGACGACTTTCTTGCGATTTCTGGTTGGTTTTGCTCTCCTTCGCGAGCCTCTTCGCCTCCTTGCGCGCTCGTTTCTCCTCTTTGTGTGCTTTGCGGGCAAGTTCTTCGGCTTGTTCTGGTTCTTCAGAGTCTTCCAGGTGCGGTGTGATGCCATTAACTTTGCTATGCTGCCTGATTGATGAATCCTCCTCAGCTCCTGGTTCTGCGTCGAGATCTTCGGCCTGGTCTTCGCGTTGTGCTTCTGCTTCTTTACGCCGCCGCTTCTCCTCTTTCCTGGCTCTGCGCTCCAGCTTCTCATTGCGTTGTGGGTCCCCATGGACCTCAAACGCCTGGGACGACACGCCATTGATACTGCTATGCAGACCATGCGGCAGCTCATCCTCCTCATCCGCCATCTCCTCAGCGAGCTCATCATGCTCCTTCTTCACTTCTTCTTCCTTCCTCCGCCGTCTCTTCTCGTCCTTCCGCCTTTTCTTCGCCGCCCGCCTCACCTCCTCATCATTGTCTTCTTCCTCCCTCTCCACATCCCTCTTCCTCTTCTTCTCCCTCCTCTCCTTCTTCGCAGCCTCATCAGTCCTCGTAATATCCGGAACCTCCCCATCCCCAACCACATCTCCCCTCGCCCCAAGCTCCCCCTGCTCCCTCATCTGCTCGCCGTACCCTTTCTCAGCCTGCATCTCCTCCTCAAAGCTATCAGGCACCACCTCCTCGTCATCCCCAAGCACAACCGGATCCTCCAGCGCGCCTCTCGCCGCCTCCAATCCCTCCCGTGTAATCACCTCCGTCTCCCCCTCCTGGAAACCCTCTGTCTCCTCTTGTGGGACCAGCCGGATTCCTCGCAAGCCCTTGGCGACGCGCGAGAGTTGATGGAGGACCAAAGAGCCGCCTGGTGCGCGGCCTTCGAGTGTGGGACCATGCTCGTTGAAGCGGACGTCGGGGTGGAGGTGTGCGTGGTGGGGTTGCGCGGAGAGGGTGAGGTAGGTTTCGATGTGCTTAAGGGCGGTGGCGGGGGTGATGGGGCGGGTGGAGAGGGTGTGCGATGGGGGCGGGATGGCGGTGAAGAGGGTGTTTGACATTTTTGGGTTGGGGTTGGGTGGAAGTGAGAGTGGGCGTATGCGCAAATTAGGGGTGGGTGGCCGTCATTTTCGTTGAACTTGCGTCTTGCTGAGCTGGTGAGGTACTTTACGAGGGGCGGCAGGGGGGTTTGTAGTGATATGTAAAGAGCGTTGGACACTGAAGTCAATGTTCAAAAAATCAGCGATCTTCGAGGGCAGTTTTACGCGGGGAAACCTCGGTTGTGGATGCCGCTTTGGACGCTAGCTGTTCGTCTCGTCTTTGTTGACTACAAACTGCTATTCGTACTACTCAACTGTTCGAAATCGCAATCCTAAGATACATAGCCTGCTGAGAAGCAATCACAATGGCTCTAGACCTCCGCGCCCTCCGCAGCGCCCTTCCCACCCTCACGCGCCGCACCAGCCCCCAGCGCTCATCCTACAGCGTCCGTAAACTCTCCACGACATCTACCCATCGATCCTTGCATACACAAACCAGACCGACATTTCGCTCACAACCTCCATGCAATTTCTCTACAGCAAGTTCATCAAGCACGGCATTGCGATTACATAGGGCTACCGCATCGAGGAGCAGAAGTCCAGCACAGCCGAGGGGCTTCAGCACTTCTGCGGCGCTGCTTGGGCCGAGAGATACGTATAATCCGTCTCATCGAGTGCGGAAGCGGCGGTTTGGCTTTTTAGCGAGATTGAAGAGTCGGACTGGGCGGAAGGTTTTGAAGCGGCGGCAACTAAAGGGACGGAAGAGTTTGAGCCATTAAAGGCGTCTTGGCTTAAGGTGTTCTGAGAAGCGTCGCTGCAGCTGGTTTCCACGTTCAAAAGGGCATGGACGGGCTGAGCAAATTGTCAGCTGAAGTTCGGGCTAGCGGCGTGCGAACGACCGGTGTTTGAGAAATGCGTGTCACGAATAGGAGAGGCATTGCAGTTGAATGGTTGAAGGAGACCACCAAGATACATCAGAACATTACAGCGGCCTTGTATCAAGAGGCATTAATAGGAGGTATCGCTCTTGTTGTACAATACTCATACATACACCACTACCTCTCGCCGAGAGCAGTGCTACGCCCCATTAATGAGCGGCGGAAACAGCACGCCGTCATGACCCACACCCAGATCAACCTTGCTCGTCCCATATTCGAAGTCAGCCCCCAGCTTTGCCCATTCGAACGATCGCCGGTCCTCTTTCATGCCCAGCATATCAGCCAACTGCGCCGCTTTGTTCGGCATGTACGGCTGCAGCATGATCGCCGCGAGTCGCAGAGCCTCAGCGCAGAGATACACGATCTCCTCCGTTAATCTCTGTATTCTGTCTCTGTCCTGGCCTGATGCTGTTTGTAATTGTTTGACCAGCGCCCACGGCTGCATTATCTGCGTGAAGGCATTCGTCGCGAAGACCATCTCCATGATCTCCTTCAAAGCTTTCCCGGGTTGCAGATCTTCAAAATGCTTCGCAACCTTTCCAGGAGCTAATTGGAGAAGTGTCTTTTGGATCGCAATTTGGGAATCGCCGCTAATGGTGAGGAGATTTGAATGAGAAGCTCTCTCTACGGCCTTTCGTACACTCCACCCTTTAGCACGTGTGATTCGGCTGCTGAGGTTGCCGAGACCGCCTTGCAAGTCCTTCTTGTATCTAGCAACGATATATTCATTGCTGTAGTCTGCATCTTGTCCGATACCGCCATCATTGGCAAGGTAATACCGCAAAGGGTCGATCTCGAAGCGATCGATAGCAAAGAAAGGATTGACGACATTGCCTGTTGACTTTGCCATTTTCTCGCGGCCAAGTGTCCAGTGCGCATGTGTCAGGACTTGTTTCGGTGGTGGTAGACCAAGAGTGAGGAGGAACGCTGGCCAATATATGCAGTGAAAGCGGACGATGTCCTTGCCAATAACATGGCAGTCCGCTGGCCACCCTTGTGCGCTCTCCTGTCCAGGTGTCCATGGATAACCAGCTTTGGTGATGTAATTGACCAAGGCATCGAGCCACACATATATCGTCTGGCTTTCGTCTTCGGGTACTGGCACACCCCAGCTAAGGCGCGAAGAGGGACGCGAGACCGAGAGATCTTCAAGTCCCTGCTTGACTTGCTGAACCACATCCTCCATGCGGTGTTGCGGGATGACAAAGTGTGGGTTCTGCTGGTAGAACTTCAAGAGCTCGTCTCTCATCGCAGACAATCGAAACCTGTAGTTCGTCTCTGATGTCCACTCCACCTCTTTGCCGGTCTCCATTGACACCATGATCTTCCTGCCAGTTGGCGGATCCACAATCAAATGTACCGCGGACTGCGGGTAGAACGTCTCGTCGCTCACTGAGTACCATCCTTCATGCTTGGACAAATATATCATGTCCTTTTCCCGCAGCGTTCTCCATGCATGTTGGACTGCTTCCTTGTGATCCACGTCCGTGGTCCTGACAAAGTGGTCATTGAGCATTTCAGCTCTCTCCGCCAGCGACTTAAATACTTCTGCACCCTCATCACAAAACGCTCTCGGCTCACTGCGAGCTTTGATAGCTGCTCTCTGTACTTTCATGCCATGTTCGTCTGTGCCTGTGCAGAGTATTGCATCTCTGCCGCAAAGTAGCTGCCACCTTTTCAGAATGTCCGCCAGGACCATCGAGTATAGGTGGCCGACATGAGGAGCAGCGTTGACGTAGAAGATCGGGGTTGTAACATAGTATGGTTTCGCATGGTGTAGCGCACCGCTGCTAGAAGGTCGGCTACCCTTTATGCTTGGTGGCAGGGAGGGAGTGTAATGCGGTCGCCTCCTAGCAACGCGCACCGTCGCGAGATTTGCATTGGTTCGAAAGCTCTGCAGGCTTCGTGCGCATAAGCTCATTGCAGACAATAAGATTTTGATACTGTTAACTTTGTTAAGTCGAGCTTCTCACCGCTACCCTGCCATCTATTGCCCCATTTAGCCCGCACCGGTCACGCGCTACCATCAACAACAACCCAAGATCATCGAGTCGACATCGCTTTCAAGACCCGATGAACCAAGATCTATGCCTTCCATAATCCTCCGTTACTGACTGTGCGCCATCGACGCCACTGTCTACCTCCATGAAGCCAGTATATAGGCATGTGACTGAGCTCTTCAGGTTGCTAGGAGTTACATGGTGTGTTTGTGAGGGCGACCTCACGTCGTGAATTGAGCTCAAGGATAAAAATACCCGCCTTGAGCTACATTGATCTTTTCAAATCAAGCTGTAGAACCCGTGGCGAGTGAATGAACAACATAAATATCGGCAAGTATCATCTCCTTCATCACTTCATAAGGAAGCTATGGAGTTTCGCGCTGATGGAAAGCGCGAGTTTGGTCGCTCCCTTGCATTGCATCCAGCACCCAGCGTTACCAAGCTATTGTTGACGAAAAGCGAAAAACAAGACACCATGACCTGCGAAGGCGAGCTTACAGCGAACCACGTCATACCCTCCCTGAAGGATCAGCTACAATTCTAAGGCACGATTGCGATGTTGATTTCGCGTTAGATTCCTACCGTTGGAAGACGTAGGCGAACAGTAGGTATTGTTTTGACAAGAAAGCAATGACATCCACCTCGAGCACGAAAACTACACGCTAAGAGAGGAACCGCCTATCGTTACTGAGCACATGAGTGCTAACAAGGAGCCCCGATAATAACGTTTACCAATGCTTGCTATGAACTCAATCACGCTATCTCTGACTGGAATAAAGCGGATGGACACGAATAGCAACAGCGGAGCAGAAGCCATCGCTGCTGACACATTCTGGATTCCAGTAGCGTAGACTCCTCAAGGAGGCGCCCGTCAGGCTCACCATCTCTTTCGATTGACTACACCGTTTACTGAGATGACCGCTGATGTTTTTCCATGTCACCACGGCACAGTCAATGAGTCTGAAAGATGAAAGAATCCCATCGCATCTCCTGTGACTCACACTTTGACTGGCCCATGATAGGAGATATCTTCTCGTCCTTGAGCATAGGCTGAAGAGGTCTTGAACTGGGCCTCTGGAGAGGAAATGCGAGGCAGAGCTGACACGGAGATGAGTCGCAACCGCGTCTAGTGGCCGTCTAGTACCTCTCGAAAGGGGGGGGGTTGTGGCTTTAGAGCAAGTCATTGTCGCCAGAGCTGAGCCCTCGCCGAAGACCAGAAATAGAGCGACCTACATGAAGTGTTTGCCTGGCATTAAACTGCTAGCAAGGACACGGAGTCGAATGCGACATTGACGTTCAATACCTTGTCGACGAGGAAGAAGCTCCATGGGGTGAATGAATGTGGCTTCGAAGAGCTAGAAGAGACCGCGTTGGGCGTTGAAGGGTCCCGCGCCTCGCGGCTCGTGCCTTGGAGCGGACTTACCGAATGAGCTACTTCCCACTGGCACACATCCGCGTGTGAATGGAAACTCTTTTGCTATTCTAGAATGGCGCAGAGAATGAGTGGTCAGTATGTTTCCTTTTCATACCGCGCTAGTATGCGGACTGCATGACACTAGTGAGGAAGAAGCTAAAAGTGGCTCGAGCGCAGCCGCGGTGTTGCGACAGACGCGACGGGAGATATCAGCCTCGATCCTAATGACATCTTCCTGTCTACCTTTCTTAACATCGCGCAGTAATCTTGCGGCTACGGAGACGTGCTAGATGACTGTTCTGACAAGGTGTCTGTGCTGAAGGTTTCAGGCCGTGATTCTGCCTGCGCCTGGACAGCGTGTACGCTCCAATGAGGGAGACCCATTGTCGGAAAAGCATCCATAATGACAGTCTACCGCCGTGCATTAGCATCTTCATGGTGGTTGCCCTTTGAGATGGTGCCAGACTGATCATGCATTCGAGGCGTTCACCTGAGATATGGGGGTTCATGAGGCTTCTCGGCACCCTCTCAGCCCAGGGCACAGTCATTGTTCGCATTAATGATATAAAGGTAACACAGGTGACTTGTAGAAGGTTGGCATCCTCTTTGTACATTTGCAAGACGAGCCTATCGTTCAACCACCTCCAAAACATCTTCCACGCTTAATTGAGCTCCTATTGTATGCCAGTCACCAGATCTCAGAGTCGTGCAGCATCTAGCGTCCCCGGATCATCCGCATCGAGTCAGCCTTCAATACTCCAGGAGAACCTGCAGGCTTCGTCAGGCGTCTCAAGCTCTGCTCAGGCTGTGATCAACTATCCAGACGAGCACAGTCGCCTCTTCCACAAGCTCACAAAGAATCTCGACCTCTTTCAACCTACGTACCTCAGACCAGATCAGCTCGAGCACGCCAAGTACGGTGTCTTTCCCCATCACCTCGACCATCTCACCCGAATCAAGACTCAGTCTTATATGACCTGGGCGAACGCTGTTGCATTAGTAGCCTTACAAAACGAGGACGCTCTCAATATCATGGCCAATGCTGTCGCCGACCCGATGCCCGCTCTCGAGGAACTCAGGAACCAAGTTCGAGACGTCTTGGACGACTACTCACGCAACCCCGGCAGGACCTATGCTGAGACTCAAGTCGCAGACGACAAGCTTGAGGATGCGCTGAATGATTTGATGAATCAGACAGATTCGATCTCGAACGAACACCCAATGAATAGCGATGCCTGGGAGTTCGCAGTAGGCATCCTTATCCTCATCATGGAGGATCTGTGCGATCAGGTGCCCTCCAGACAGACCACTCTCGATACCCATCTCGGCCTCATGGATACTGCTATGGATAAGATATCCAGCTTCACCGAGGACGTCAACAAGTTATACATCGATGAATTGCAAGGCATTGTGCAGAAGCTGGAGCGCAGAGGCTCTTCTTTCGATGCCTCTGTAGCTGGGCTTACCGATAAAGTCAGGGATACTTTGCGCAGAGCCGAGCTGGCCTGAGCGCTCAATTGCAGCAGTCATATTGACGTAGGCGTCGTGACAGCAATGGCTGGGTGGGGCACTGTGAGGGTAGTGATGGGGAGGCGTCTTTCCTTTGTTCAATTTTGTTTCATTGACTTCAATTCTTTACACCTTTGCTGCAGGACAGCAGAGCCATTGGAAAAAAGGGTTCTGGAAGCTCACACTTTCATTTCATGTACATACTTGCGACATCACTTCGTTCCTTGGGCGGCTTTGTGTGGATCAGCAGCTAGTAAAAGTAGATGAGCAATCACAAGACGTATTCTCCCTTTCCCAGCAAGCGGACCTGCACGACAACCTGGATAGCTCCTTCCTTCCCCACACTTCAGCACGCGTCATGCACGGTCTTTGTGTCACTTTGAAAGAGCCCTCGAGGTGCTCACACAACGGTCCATTGATCTGCAAGTCCTTCAAGCGCCGAGCTGCGTCTCCCTGTCTTAAAGCGGGGATGAACGGTTAATGATCTGCTGCTTCTCTCTTCCTGTCTTCCTCTGAACTCTTCAATCACTATTCACTCACTCACTGCCGGAAGATCCAACCTCGCGTCCATCTCCGAGCCAACTGTAGACGGGCGTTTGTTCGGACATCACGGAATCCGAGTAACGTCATCCGAAACGCGTCGCCGATCGCTTGTTTCAGACCTACGTGCTACCGTCGCACCTCCCTGGCTTCACCTCAGCTCGTCCATCTAGCAAGATTCTTTGCATTCCTGCTCTGGATCGCACAGGACGAAGCTCACACGACAGCAGGTTGTACAGCTTCAGCACTAACAGCGACACTCCTCCAGGTCCAAGCTCAGGAGCTTGTACTGTTTACCCCGCAAATTGTTCGGGGCTAGATTGGGAGAGGTACAAGACCCGGTTTCACAGTTCCTCTGGCAGCATAACCACCGTATCCGTCGACGCCGCTCGAGCTTCTACATACCCGCCGCATCCTATCTATCACTCCTTATCAGTCCGGATCAGATCACCTCATCTTTGAACATACTGTATTATTAGAGCTTCCCCGAGCTTGAGACACCTCCCACCTGTCCACCTGTTCAGACGACAAGACCCATCCAGACCCCAGCAAAGACATCCGTGCTGCTCGCCACACCTCTACAGACACATCGCTCGCCACATCACACAGCAGCCACGTATCCATTATGACCTCGTCGGACCCCTCAGACGGGTCTCCACCCGGCCGCCGACGCCGCTCCTCCTTCACCGACATGTTCGCCAGACCCTCCATCGACACATCCACAGCTAACAGCGTCACCTCCAACGGCCCTCGCACATCCTCGATAGCATCCGCTATGCAACAGCGCGCACGCCGCATGTCCATCACTTCCGTCGGCCTCTCCGGCTCACCAAACGGGCCGAGCACAGCCTCCGCTTTCGATACAATTCGGGGTTCCCAAGTGGGACAAGCACGGCCCGGTGCAAATCCCGGCATGGGGGAGGAGGAGGCGGTTGAGGACGCTGATGAGGTGCCACCGCTCAACGGCGAGGGCAGCAGGCCCACGAGCCCAACCGTGGGCAGGAGACTGAGCTTTGGAGCGAGAGCGTATCGCGCCAGCAGCGGCGCGAGCAGCAACGGGGATACAGGCGGGAGCGAGGGCAGTGATCGGAGTCCCAATGGTACTGCGGGCAGTCCGCCGGGGACGAAGAAAGGTGAGTGCCATCGTATACCTCGGAACGCTGTCCTTAGATCGCGAATGGAGCAGGACCGCTGGGCAACATACCATCGATGGAAAACGCCTTGTTCTGACGGTGTGCAGTATGCTGATGATCAAACAGAAGGCTTCAATTGGTCCGAGAATCTCCGCGCACGCGCTCAACGCTCTTCCATTTCCGCCGGCTCCGGCAACCCATCCTCTTTCATGCCGTTACCAGGCATGCACGCCAAATCACGCAGCGTCGCCGATCCAGGCGCAGCAGCTGCACCAGCGCCACCTCCACCTGCTCCTCCGCCCGCGCAGAAGCGGCCGGACCATTTCCAAGAGCGGATCTTGAAGGGAGACTTTTACATGGACTGAATGGTTACAATTGGAGCGCGAAAGAGTGTTTTGTGGGTTGAAAGCTGTCTGAGTCCAAGACCAGTGCTTGTTAGAGTCCATCATTGGGAAATGTCCAAGTATGAATGGAGCTGTGGGCGAAGGGAGGTGTACTTATCGCGAAACGCAAACAGAGGCTGGAATAGCAGAGTGCGGAGGACTTGCGAGGAGGCACTATGATCATCACGACGTCTACGAGACATACGCATCGACCTCTTGAGGCGATCAGCTTGTGTGCGGCAAGCTGGCCGGCAACGGCATTCTGTATGGCATGACTTTGAATCTATGCTACGCAGGACTCAACTTCTTCCTGCTCTACTGCACGCACCACCTTGTGTACGGAGCATGCTCCAGTCTCACATCTTGTGACACCTGGACGAGCACATCCTTGACCGCGTCACGTCTACCTTCACGTCCAAGTCCCGCATCGCCATGTAGTCTCTCCCTGCGAGCCCACATATCATGGACATCACAGCCTCCCCTCAAAATGCCTGAAAGTCCGCGACGCTCCACGATCTGCACCTGCACGGCGTTTGTGCTTCTGCCGTCCTTTCGCTCCCTCCTCTCCCCCCCTTCCCCATCCTCTCTCGCCCCAACAGTAAAAAATCACCCTCTCCGCTCAACCCTATTCAACCTCACCGCCGTCGCAACCTGCGTCCGCGTCCGCTGCCCTCTCACCGGCAAACCCATCGCGTGTCGCCGTCCCCTGTATGCGCCCATATCCCTCAGTCGCCTGATATTTTCTTGTAACCGCCGCCGTAAATCATTCTCTATGGTCAATTGGGAGAGAGAAGCGGTGAGCGCTGTGATGGTGGAATCGGGGAGCGAGCCAAGACGCGCGGTGGGGTGGATGTGGTGTGTGGCTAGGAGGCGGTCTAATAAGTTATGTCTGGGAGATGGTTGTTAGTAGACTGTCTAGGACGAGGTGTGATAAAGGGGAGAGGGGGGGGGGTTACCGTGCAGGCGCCGGTGGGGGATTCTGCTGTGCGGATGAGGATTGTGCGGCAGAGGAGGTATTCTGCTGGTAGTGGGTAGGAGGGTATGTGTGCGGCGCGATTCTCGGCTGTAATCTCGCTAAAGAGGATGTGTGCGACGAGGCGGAGATGCCGTAGAGGGACGTGAGCGCTTTGCGGACGTATTGGCGCTCGGGGAAGTTGATGCCTAGGAGGAAGGGCTGGGGATATTAGTCACTTTGTCTTGTGTTGGTTTTGATGGGTTGGCGCTTACCATGCCTGCAATCGTGTGGCAGTAGCAAGAGGACTGGGTGTCGGGATACGCAGTATCGTGGTCGGCGATGAGATGACAATGCGATGTGAGAGGCTTACCCTAACCCTAATATTTCCCGCGGAATGGAAATGGTGAGTGGATTTCCGGTCGAGGTGCAGTGCGAACCACTTCACGCCAACCGACCCGCTCCGCGACCGCACAGCCGCATCGAAGGCTTCTCGAACGTGCCATGCACGACGCGGCTTGTAGCTGTGGTCGCCGGACCGTAGTGCCCGCGCTGGGGTGAACGAGTGGCTGGTGAGGTGCATTCCGGAAGGGACGGAGGGGTGCTGGACTGGACGGGTTGATTGTGCTAGAACTTACGCAAAAGTGGTTCCAATCCATGAAGGGGTGGCGATCGGCGAGCACGGAACATCGATGTCGTTCGCATGCTGGGTGGATCAGCTGAAGGTGAGATGGGAGGCTGCAGTAGGTGGTGGGCATGTGATTATGAGATTATGCTGGATGCATGAATTATGGGTGGCGGCTTAGGCACCCTGGATTCGAGTGTTGAGATTGATGGGGGGTGGCGGCTGTGCCGGTAACAGGATGGAGTAAGCAACATCATTCCGGAGACGTCTTTCTAGCATCAGTAAATCACGCGGTCATACACGGGGAGGTGCAGCAATGGTGGGCGAAGACTTCTCAGTAAGGCAAGGGTCAAAAGAGACGATCAGAGTGTAGTGATAAATAATAATATTGATTCAAGATGAGTATCTCTCAACTCAAGCCCGATAAGAATACTGATACTGCTTGACCTTGGTGCCATCCTTTGCCAAAAATTGCCGCTCCGTCACATACTCCCGCGCGCGCACATCGCGCGGGTCTTCCAGCATGCCCTTGATCTCTTCCCTGTTCGCGCTCGTCGCGCTCCTCTGCCTCTGCGCTGGTGCCTGTGGAGCTGGCCCAACCGACGTCGCGGCGCGTGACCGTGCGCGCGGCGGGTCAGGTGCTGGCACAAGGAAATCACGTTCGCGATCAGGCTCGCTGCGTGCATGTCGGATACCACTTCGCGATGCAGAGCGGTGGCGAGAGCGAGACTCATGGCGATGCTGGCTACGATGTCGGTGATGGGAGCGGTGGTGGTGACCACTGTCCCGGTATGAGCGTGAGCGGCGCGGTCGATCGTCGTCAACTTCGTAGCGAATGTAGTGGTCGGATTCGTAGATCTCCACGGGCGCATCCTTAGCTCGAGAGCTACGTCGAGAACGCCGTGATCGCCTCTGATCATCTTCGTGCAAGACGATCTCAGGCGCATCCGGGACTGGTGGAGGTGCGAGGGACGATCGACGCTGTCGTGTGGGTGGCGCACGGGTCTCTAGGCGTGCGCTGGCGCTCTTTGCGTAGACTTCGGAGTCGCTGCTGAGGTCGTCTTCATCCGACTCGTACTGGGTCTGCTTCGAGGTGGCTGGCGCATGGATGAAGACTGGGTATGGATCTGGCTGGGGTAGCTGAGCTGGGTGGAAGTCGGGAAGGCGCGCAAAGGTGTCTTCAGCGTAAAGCGTGGGTGAGCGCTTCTGGACGATGACAGGCGTTTGTCGTGACCGTTGGCCAAATCCTGACAGGCTCAGGCGATTCCGTCGTGTGCTGTTCGAAGGAGACCGTTTCTCAGTGTGGACGATCTGGCCATCGGTGATACGGTTAGAGTCGCTTGGTCTGCGCGCTATCGTGTTGTAGACAGTCTCGCGCTGCGACGGTGTGACGGACATGTCGAGGGCGCGAAGAGCGTTACGGTGGTGGCGCTGTCGCGAAGGCAAGACGAGAGTTTGATCTGTCGATGTCGGCTTTTCATGAAAGCCTTGACGATCAGGCACTGTGACGAGAACATCGGGGTGCCCTTTGGGCAGTTGTTTGATGATGAGACCCATTTTGGAGATGATTGTCGAGTGTGTGTGAAGACCCGGATAGGATTTAAATTAGGATGGACCGGCGTCGGCTGACAAACCAGTTCACCTAGCTAGAGTCTCGAAAGGAACGAGAGGTAGCGAGATTCAGAGCTCTACGGCCGCCTAATTGAATAGCGCAAGGCGTATTACTGGGTCCGTGAGTACGAGTGTTGGTGGTGAGTAAAGAGGAGTCAGGATGGGGAGGCCGGAGCGGGGAACTGGGGAATGTGCACGTCTTAAGTACAGATAGCATCTTGTGAGATGGAGCATGCGACGACACACAATCTGTCCTTGGGGCCATTCTCTCCATTGGCGATGAGGACAGAGTTGAGTTGCTACGCTTCGTCTGTGCTGCATCTGACAGACCAAGCCTCCGCCCGCTGCAGGCGAGTTACCAGATCCGGTAAGCGAGATGCACGAAGATACGCTAGCCCCACTGCTCGTGCCGTTCCAAGTGCGGCTCAGCTGGCGTTTGTCTGCCTGCTGACAACCATCTCCTTCAATCACCCTCCAGTTTGCTTAAGCTTCTTCTTTCACTGCGCCTCAAATGCCTCCCGCTTCACCTTAGCGGCCGTTGATTGTGCCATTGGAAATGCACGTAATACAAGGCTGTGTGCGTCTCTGTCGAATTTGAATGCCCCAGTTCTGCTTGGTGTGTCTGGACTCCACGTCTGGTAAGTACTGAAACCGAACAGCCTGATCCAAAGGGGATATTGTTGGCCCCCCATTCATCCTTCATTATTACGTGGGCAGCAACACTCAAAGCACGGGACTGTCCGTGGCATACGTCACTTTCAGCTCTCACAATCTCAACAGTCTTCCGCGATCGGCGTACTTGGTTTGTCATCTCTTTTCTCTCGATCTGCAGCAGCTCACGTAGGCGTCCAGGCAGAATCTACACACCCCCACTTGTACGCCAACGGCAGCCTGCAGTTCCACTGTGGTATACGGAATGTAGGAAAGATTGGCGAGCTTTGACATAGCCAGCAGAATTGTTGTATATGAATTCGTCGATCATTGGCGACGCACTAGGCTGTATTCATTCTGAAGGCATGAATGCTGTGACCTAGGCTGGCAAAGTGCGCATCACTCCGCCCACGTCGGCATGGCCGGACCTTTCGTTCGCCTTACAGTCTTGATCTCCGGCTCCGGCTCGAATTTACAGGCGCTGATCGATGCCACCACCTCGTCTAATCCTACAATACCGCACGCTCACATTGTTCGCGTCTTATCAAATCGCAAGAATGCCTATGGTCTTACCAGGGCACAGAATGCCTCAGTACCTACCACGACACACAACCTAATCTCGAATGGTTACACAAAGCGTTTCCCGCAATCTGACCCAACTTCAAAAGCTGCCACGCCTGCCGCTCGCGAGGCCTTTGATGCTGATGTGGCTTCCTTGATTCTTGCCGACAAGCCCGACATCGTGGTCATGGCTGGCTGGATGCACATCGTCTCGCGACAGTTCCTGCAGCCACTGAGCGAGGCAGGAGTTGTGATGATCAATTTGCATCCAGCACTACCCGGAGAGTACAACGGCGCGGGAGCAGTTGACCGCGCTTGGGAAGATTGGCAAGCTGGTAAAATCAAGCGAACGGGCTGTATGATCCACCGCGTCATTGCTGATGTGGACATGGGAGCACCAGTCGTGACAAGAGAGGTTGCTTTTCGCCACGGTGAAACCAAGGACCATTTCGAGCAGCGTTTCCACGACGTTGAGCATGAGATTATCGTTGGAGGGACGGAAAGAGTCGTCGAAGAAGCAAGGGCGCGATGACACTACCGTTCTTCTCGCATTGAATAAACCACCGCTGTGGACATAAAAGAGACGCTTTCGACCATGCAAACGAAAAGCTTTGGAGACGAGGCGTCGTCAAAGAGATGGTTTAATTCTCCGCAGTGCGCAAGGCGTGATAGCATTCGCAAGGTACCTGCAGAGCCCTTAAAGCCCTGGCATCGTTGTCGCAGAGGGAAGAGCAGCAAGATGATGAAGAGGACGCTGTGGCATAAACAGTATGCTCTACTTAGCGGCCAAACAGAGCAAAGTCGTCTTGCCACTCAAAGTAAGATTCTCTTCATCAAGTCCACAATTTGGACGGAGTTGAGCGCGTTCTTAATCTTACACGTGCGCGTAAGGAACGCAAGGAAGCTCGACCCAATCACTTTCGACCAGCCACTGGTCTCGTCCATGGCAGAGGCCAAGAATGCTCAAAACAACCTTGCATTCCACGCGGACCCACCATCAACAACTTTTGCCCGCTTTCGCTATCTCTTCTATAAGTCGTGCGCTCTGCATGCGGACCTCTGTTTCCCTGCCACCCCCATTCTTCGGCCTACTAATCTAATCTGCTGAAAGCATAGTCGCTCATTTGCCAACAAGCGATCTGTTCTGCGTTTTCTCTTTTCCCCATATCCTCCAGCGTCGCTTTGCTACCTTCCAGGAGCCCTTCTCTATTCGCTCGCTACAAACTACACACTGTCGGAGACACTAGACGAAAAGTTCGGATTTCGTCAGCAGATTGTCAAAGGCCTTGAAGATGAGCTCCAAGGCATATGCAGTGCTGGCGCTGGCACTGAGCGTAGCCGCTCAATCATCATCGTGAGTGCGGTTCGTCGTGGGATATAGCTTTTGATAGCTAACATACGGCCTTAGGCCAACCCTGTCAACCATCACATACACCTCATGCACCTCGACCACACCATCAGTTACCGTCACGCAATCATGCCACGAGTGTGAAGACATGACAAGCTCCTCTCCAACCGTCCACGAATCGACATACACGATGACCGTAACGGAACCGTGCCCGGAAGCGTCAGAGTCCGGCTACATGACCGTCAACACAATCACCGTCACGGAGTCCTGCACTGGCGCCACTCCATCCTTCACCGGCGGCCTACCACCTCAGTACACGACCGCAACCGTGACATGCCATGAGTGCGCATCCACCCCAATGGCGATGCCAGCCACGTACACCTCACTCCCATCGGGCTGGTCTGGCCCAACGCCATCACCAATGATGTCGTCTATGCCCTCGCCTATGGAATCCCCCATGATGCCAGCCTCGTGGATGCCCTCACCGATGCCTCCAATGGAATCTCCCATGGCTTCCAGCGGTATGCCAATGCCCGCACCGATGGCTTCAGGTGGTATGCCCATGCCCTCGCCAATGGCTTCAGGTGGCATGCCCATGCCCGCACCGATGGCGTCCGGCGGCATGCCCGCTCCTGCGCCCGCAGCACCAGCGGAATCACCCATGCCCATAACATCTGGCGGCATGCCTGCTCCTATGTCGGCACCGATGGCCTCAGGCGGCATGCCGGCACCCACAATGCCTATGCCCGCTCCGGCTGCCCCGTACATGCCGGAGTCCTCCTCACACAAGGCTAAAGCGGCCACGACGATCTGCCCCGAGGGCATGATGAACGGCTCTGGCGTTTGCGCTTCCCCTATCGTCACGACCGTGGGTGTCACGGACGCTCACAGAACAGGCATGCCAGTCACTGGTGGATGCGAAGGGGGTGAGATGGGCGAGGCGTGTGCGACGCCGAGTCCGCATGCATGGTACAAAGGCGCGGCAGGGCGTGTGGGCCCAAGCGTGTGGGTAGGGCTGGCGATGGGTCTGGTGGGCTTGGTCGTTGTGGGATTGTGATCTGATGAAGTGGGGTCGTCTGTTTTGTGCAGTGAGGTAATGATTCGAGTTTCTGTGGCTTTGTTTCGTGTTTGATAGGGTGTTTAGCTGAATGAATGGTATTTCTTAGTGCTTGGGTTCTCGGTCTGATGATGGGTCGCCGATTACGGGCCTTGAGGAAAGTTATGTGATTTAAATTTGTCCCAAAGTCTTCCCTTCTCTCTGTTGTTGATATCGAGATCACGTGCATCTTAAGGATAGACTGAGAACAAGGCCATGATATGTGTGCGCTTTCCACATCAGCAGCGATTGTAGACATCTATACAAGCCTGGTATTCAATTTCCACACAGACGCCACCGATCCATCTCCCATCATCCTCCGCTTATAAATTCATCACCACCCCAAACCGCTCACCACCACCCTACCTCAACGCCAACGTCAACCTCTCCAACCCCGCCCCCAACCCCAACCAATCACTCCCCCCCGCCGTCGTCGTCGGCTCCAACATCCCCGCCCTCGCCTCCCCATCCTCCTTCACCAACCCCTCCTCATCTTCCCGCTTCCTCTTTCTTACCTCCACCAATTCCGCCCGCATCAGCACCATCACCTTCTTACTAACCTTCCCCTCCTTAATTCCACCCTTCCCCTTCCCCGCCACCAACCCCGCCAGCGCCTCCTCCCGCCCCACATTCCCCCGCCTCATCGCCTCCCCCACCAGCTCGTCCTTCTGCTTGGCAGTTTTCTCCTTCCTCGACGCCGCCCGCGCTTCCTGCGAGAGACGCCGCTTCGATTTCTGCTGCACTAGCACCTCCTCCGCTTGCTCGCGGGTTAGATTCAGTTCCCGCATTTGGGCTTGCATGCGCGTTTCGTGCCGCGCTGCGGATTTCTCCTGTTTGGTTAGGCTGGCCTGCTCGTGCGTTTGGCGTTTTAGCGATTTCTGGCGGGTGAGTTCGGATTCGGCTGCGGGGCCGGTGAGGCCGGTTTGGGCGGAGAGTTTGGCGAGGCGGGTTGAGTGCGCGGGTCTGTTGCGTTTGCGGGTGCGGTGGGCGGGTTTGGGGGGTTTGGTTATGCCGGTGGGTTTGGAGGCGGTGTGCGCGGTTTTGGGTGGTCGGGGGTTAGCGAGGCTTAAGCCTTCCATGTCCATTTGGAGGAGCGGGGAGTAGGTGCTGGAATTGGGTATCGGGTGGTGGTGTGGTTTGTGTTAGTGTTCGTGGAGAGTGGTGGTGGTTTGTTTTAGAAATGAGAGTTGTTGTCCAGTGATGATTGGTGGCTCTGAATGATCGTTGTGCTTTTGGTGATGTTCGGTGTTGAGTGAGAGTGAAGATTGGATTCCTCGAACGCTGGCGAAAATTATATGCGGGAGGTGCCGGTTTGGTGTTTCACGAGTCAGGATGGGAGATCTACGGTACGCTAGTCAGCCTTACCCGCCGGTCCCGCTCTCTCTTTGGATGATGAATTCGAGCACTGGAACTGCCTAAACGGTCAACTACATTGTTTTGCGCATCCTAATGGATCCGATCACACCGGTTATTCAGAGACTGTCAAGTAATGTAAGAACGAGACTGACACTGTAGGACTGCTGAGAACGTTACGATCTAAGGGTCAAGGGTTGTTGCGGTACGCTAGCTAGCCCTATTGCGGCGCAAGCCTAAGCTTAACTTGCAAATCTTTGTGTGACCGCGTGCGAACACTCTCGAACATACTCCGTACTCAAGTCTTGACAACGATGGCTACAATGACCGTTTCCAGGGCTGAGGTCATAAAGGGCTAAAACATTGCCCATTTATTTCTCAGGGACGATTGAGGTCCGCGGCGAGCGACGATGCATAGTGACTCAGAGTGCTCAAAGTCTTGCATAGCCTCAAGGGTAGGTACATAGGCAAGAAGCAACAATGCATGCGCCTTTGCCTGCACATAGATCTTGCGCTTTATCCACGATATATCACGCGTAGGTGATCCCATCATTGCACCACACTTTTAAGATCGAAAGCCGGTGATCATGGGCAAGCCGCGCAAATCCTCCAAGAGAGAAGACAAAGCGTCTTCCACGGTAGCGGAGATCGAAAGCGAGAAACGACGAAAGAGCAACGTGAAAGTTGACTTTGAGATCGATGGCCGCAAGCTGGAAGGAGGCGGGCAGCTACTGCGCGTCGCTTTGTGTCTCTCCGCCTTGACGGAGAAATCCATTCACGTCACAAATATTCGAGGTAACCGCCAAGGTCAGCGTGGACTCAAGAATCAGCATCTAGCCTGTGCTGAGGCCCTCGCCGCGGCATGCGACGCTTACACTTACATTGAGGGTGCAAGGGTCGGAAGCCAGGATCTGCTCCTCACGTTTGGACCTCGGAAAAATGTTGATGGGTTAACGTATAGCATTACACACAATGGAGAGGAAATCACTGTCCGAAGACTGCGGATCAATTTGCCAACACCAGGAGCGATTACCTTGGTACTGCAGGCTCTTCTACCCTACCTTCTCTTCGCCAAAGCAACGACCGCAACAGTGCTGAGCGTACGAGGTGGCACGCACACCACTTCATCGCCCAGCATCGACTACATTGACTCCGTGCTACTCCCAAACCTAGTTTCGTTTGGCATTCCATCTTGGTGCCTTCAACGCCTCTCGCCGTCCGAACTGCAGCGCACCTTCACAACGTTTGGCCAGGTAGACTATCTAGTCCGTCCTTTGTCAGATCACTCTTTACGATTGCAGGCCCCTCAAGTTCCTCTCACTTTACCCGAGCCTACAGAGGATGTTAGCGCAACCGGAGAAATACACGCATACGTCGTATCCAGCTCATCCGCTGACCGATCGAAAAGTCTTGAGGCTATGTCTTACTATCTTGCCAGCTCCATCTTCTCATCCTCAACCTTCCAGAGCTTTGACATCGTTCGAACACATTTCGCTACCGTAGGATCGCCATCCGTCCAAACTCGTGTCAACCGAAGAGACGACGAACATCTCTCATATGAACCTTTTGCTATCGAAACAGGCAAGTCTCGGACCACGTACGTTCTCTTAGTCGCCATACGAAATGATGGGATGAGGATAGGCGCAGATCACAGGCAGACATGGTCAAACAAATCTCGGTCGGACAAACCCCGTCAGGACTTGAACGACGGCTCACTGGATAGCGAATGCAAGCGTGCGGCAACTTCAGCGGTTGCTGCTCTCACGCAAAGCTGGCAAGGATGCGAGCGTTGTGGGACGAATATGGACGAACACATGCGGGATCAAGTCATTATCTTTCTTGGTTTACTTGGGGGCAGGATAGCTACTCCAATCCTCTCTAGCAGCGATGAGAGGGGCGAAGATCCCACCCCTGGGGATACTGAGGGCACGCACGGCCTCACCTTGCACGCTCAGACGGCAATCTGGGTGACAAAGCTCATGCTTGGAGTTGAGTTCGACGAAGATGGTGCAGGTGTGAAAGAGGGCTGGTTAGCAAAGCAAGAGCAGGAGCGCAAGCTCGCTGAGCAGCTCCAGTCAATGGACTTCGATGATCAAGCGTAAGGCTCAGGGCATTTACCTCTACATGCTATCAATCAGAAATGATCTTATGGTCATCAAATGATATTAAACTCTCTATGTGCAGAATCAAAAAAATTTCAGGTGCACAGCACTTCATCTAGTAAATCCCACTAGCCCGCGCACTCCGCCACTTCTTGGGCACCATCGGCGTCTGCGGCACGCCCGAATCATACATCCGCGTCACCTCATTGATTTCCTCATAAAACGCCGTATCCCGCGTCTCGCCATCCGCCATACGCCGATACCCCACGGGCTTCTTGTAATGCTCCGGCACAGCCGGCATCGGCGGCGCCGTCTTCTCCTTCGCGTCGCTGTACGGATTGCCGATCGTGTATCCGCTTATCGGCCGTGAATCGCTGGGATAGATGCTGCTAGGCGGTCGCGCAAACGGACCTGTGTAGTTCGTGAGGTCAACGTCGAAGACCGTGCTAGCGGTGCTGGCTGGACGCATCGGGCCGGTCAAGGAGGTAAGGTCCTGGCCCACGGCTTTGCTGACCCGTCGATCTGCGAGGCCCGGGTACTTGTCAGCGCATTTCCGGCACACTTCAACATTAGCCATCGGGGCGTGCTCGTCGCAGACGCAGCACAGCGCCCCTATCTTTGTTTTCTTCCCATGGATGCTCTGCCGCAGCCGCCGCTCGAGCTTCTCCTCCGCCTGCGCCAGTTCAAGATCCTTCTGCGCTTGATCCCGCTGCAGCGCCTTAGCGAAAACAGTGTTGTTCTTCAGGCGCTCCTGCTCGTCGTGCTCTGCGCGCTTATCCGCTTCCTTGCGATCGGCCTTTTGGCGCTGGATGATGTCTGCGCGCTTTTTGGAGGTGACTTCAAGGGCTTCGTCTTCGACGCCGGAGCAGAAGAAGGAGAGCTCGGAGACGTCGGAAGGTTGGCGCTGGAGGGGGTGCGCGAGCTTGTCCATGAGTTTTGAAGCGGAGGGTTTTTTAGAGTGGTGGGAGGAGGCGGTGGCGGTTGTGGTGGTTGATTGGAGCGAGGCGTGCGGGGAGGCGTGGGTGCTGGTGGGGACGGGTTTGCGGGCGGGGATGGTGGTGGGTTTTGTGATGGAGGGGACGAAGGCTGTGGGGTTGCCTGGGAGGGGCGTGGGTGTGTAGTCTGTTGGTCGAGTCGGGACCGGCGGTGGCTTGAAGTCCGTGGCGGCCTTTTTGTTGGAGAGCTCGAGGAAGTTGCTCCATGTTGTGCCGGATGTGTCGCGGTTCTTGGAGTAGTCGAAACCAGCTGGCTTTTGCTCCTGATGTTGTGGGACATTGACGTAGCCGGTGGGCCGGTGGTCTTGAGGTGTTTGTGGGGCCATAAACGGAAGGATGCTGGCCGCAAGTGGTGGTTTGCCGTGGCTGTTCTTCTTGGGAGCATGAGAAAAGGCCACAGGAGCCGGAGTCTTGATTGACGGAGCCTGGCTGTTAGCAGTCGCCGGACGAGTCTGAGATGAAGTTGAAGGACGACGAGACTTACGAGCAGTCTCGCTGCCTGTGAGCTTGCGATCCATCCAGTTGAAAAAGCGGGTTATGCTTCCGCTACGCTTGCGGCTTCCATCTCGTTGTTGAATGGACTGGCGTCTAGGCCTACCTTCACGCTGCGTGCGATCGCGCTTCTCTTCTTGCTGCTTTTCATAGTCAGCACGCAGCTTGTCCATCTGCTTTTTGCTATATGGCTCGCTATGGTCAGTGGGCTTGCTTGCAGCGGGTTTCTGGTTATGAGGACCTGCCCGCTGATAATTTGTGTACGGGATCTTGATCTGATCCTGGCTGAAGGGTTCTGCGCGTGCACCGTCAGCTGGAGCACGGTTTTTGTACTCAGGAGGAATGGTTGAGTAGACAATACCGTAGCTGCTCTGACGACCCTCGTGTGGGTTCTTCTGAGGGCGTGGCTGGCGCGCTTGAGGAGTGTTCATGTGGGGTTGCGCTGGTTGTAGAGGGATTCGCTGAGGTTCGCGCCAGGCATCCTCGCGAATCTGCGTGCTGCGCTTTGAGTTGGGTGATGAGACGCCGCTATTGGTTGCGGGCATCGTGGATGGGTTCGAAATGCTGTCTGTGAGTTAAGCAAGTTTGACGCTCTGCGTCTGTTGTTGCTCGCTGAGCGTTGCTATCAAAGCGAAACGTGTATAGACCGATGTGGAAATTGAAAATTGCAATCAGAAGAAACGGAAACAGCGAAGCGACCTGCGCGCCTCAAAGAGAATTAAAAGCGAATATACACAGTGAGAGCACCACCGACGACACTGCTTGCTCGACGGTGAGAAAGAGATGACACAAGGTTGGAACACTACACTCACCGGTGGAAAGCCGGCAGCCTGCCTTGGGATGGACAAAGGAATTTTGCGGGCTTTGAAGCCGATCATGATTGTCTGAAGACAATGGTGCGGCGCAGAAACAATCGCGTGGTTCTTTGTACGTTGCTCTTACCCGCCCAGAGCAAGCTTCCGTCTGTAGGCCTCGTGGATTGTGACCCGGACATTCTCATCAATTGTGTCGAAGGGTATATTTGATGATTCGAACAACCGCCCAGCTTATTGCATGTATCTTGCAGAGTACTCGGTATAAATAAAAACAGTATAGAAAAGACATGCTTCGAAAGTATTTGGACAGCAAGCACGATCGCAGTATGGCCATGGAAGAACGTTTTGGAGACACTTCAGGTGCAGCACGCCAGGTGCAAAAAGCGAGTCTCGTCCTCCACAGTGACAGCACAATGCTTCTTGAACCTTCAGGCCAGGGCAAACTCAAGGCTCACGCCGCGTGGTGACCTGCGCGAGCAAAGGAAACAGAACAGCAGCGTGAGCTTAGAAAACAGGAAACATTCGTCACTACCTTTGGCAGTAGTGAATTAGCATCAGGTTGTGATACAGACGTTCTACAGGGACTTTACAGATGGCGCGTCTTTCTATGTGAGGGTCTTTCTTGAAAGTTTCCATCAGGTTTCCTCCGTTTGAGGACTTCGTCGCACAGCTTTTATGTTGTGCCCGCAATACTGTCAGGGCTGTTTCATCTTACTGCTTATGTATCCTTGAATACGGCCATCTGCGTGTTGAAAGGTAAAAAATTTCAAATAGATTTGAGTGTAGGCTTGACGCGTCGCAACAGAGACGCGAATAAACAAGGGCCAGTCATGTGACTAATCGAACGAGCGGTATCCATCAGAGAGCTCGAGAGGGACCAAAACTTACCTGGCATACGTCTGTTCATTACTTTACTGTGTGGTTGAAAGATCGAAGTCGTAACCAGACGCTGAGACGTATGACGTATCAACGCTTAGCACGTGATCTATTGAAAGTAGCTTAGCGTTTGGAAGCCGTCAGCATGAATGTCTGAACCCTCCTTCCGTCCTTCATTGTTCAGTCGCTCCCCATTTATTCGCAGCGCACACGGCAACCTGGCCTCTCCTCATGCTTTTCTCCCGCCTTGAAACGCCGCAGTCTCACGGGCAGCATGTCCTTTTAATGCTTATGTCCACTTCCTATTCGAAGACCCTCGTTGGGCATGCTGTAAGGGCTGAAGTTGGGGTCGTTCAGCTCAGTCTTCTCGAAATCGGCCCTTTGGAGTGGTGTCAGAAAGTTGACACGAGCCCGCAGGAATGACGCCGAATAGTTACCAAATGACTTCGATGTTATCCTTCTTCAACGACGCCTGACTCTTACCCACGCGCCACCCGAATTCGACACTCCCACCCTGCACCCTCAGAGCGATCTGCGTCCATACTTCATACGCATCTTCCCCGTCAACGTGAGTCGTTTTGCGGAATCCCCAGTCTTCGATGTTCGCTATAGTCTTCGTCATTTCACCAAAGACGCACACCTCCGAACGTATGGTTCCCTTGCTCTTCAGAGGCGCATGATCCTTCAGTGGTGCCTCGGTTGCGTACATGACTTGAGTCAATGTCTCCGCAGGTTGTGGCTTTTGGACCGGGACGAGATGGCGCTGAAAGATCTTTGATAGACGAACCGTGCCCTCAGAGAGGTCTTCGCCTTGTTTGATCAGCCTACAAGCAATGTCAGCCAAAAACATGTTCGGTCAGCAACCAAATTAGCAACAGCCGCTTTGGCATCCGACTCATCAATGCGGTATTATCAAATGCGCTGCTAATGGAACAGTAGAACACTCCAGATTACGGTGTGTAGCTGCTGTGAGGTTCAAGACTTACCTACAATCATATTGTTAGTACCACGGTTACCTAGACAGCAATAGTGCCAGCAGCAATTGGTGTGGAACCGTATTATTAGATTCAGCGCCGGTGAATGCGCCGCTTACAAATGATGAGAGTTTTCAGAGTGGGACGCGTGGGTACTGTCAAACTCACCACATAAGCCGATCCTGTACCCAATGGTCGGCTTTACCCTTTCTGCCGAGCCCTCCCTTGCTGCGCACGACAAGGTCCTTATCGGTGACCGCATCCCGGTGGAGATGTCGTTCGAATTGCTCATCCCAAGCGATTCCGTACTGGACCTCTTGCGGCAGCTGATCGAGTTCCGTGCTGCCGTACCGCATGACTGCGCCATGTACGCTGGCAATCTCCTGCTGTTGCGTCTGACCGGTAATGATAGTGTTCTTCGCAGAGAACTCCGCTTTGATACGGTCAACGAAGTAGGCACAGCTACCCATACCGCCAGGGCTGTGAAGGCGTTAGCCGGAGCATTCTGCTCAATGTTCCTGAAGAAGGGTCAAAACTCACATTTGAATGATCTTGGACGCATTTTCGGGAACAGCAGCAAGTTGCCTCCTCAGCATCGCGATGTTCTGTTTGATTACAAAGTCCAGACACCGGCGCACGTCTGAACGATGGACTTTCAGCGGTTTCTGGGCAATGTCAAAGGCTTGCGTTCCCCCGGGCACCCCGATGATGACCGCTTTATTATCAAGGCTGCGGTTGCCAATATCGAAAGGAATTTTGGTAGTCTTGAAATCCTGTGCAACAAAGGGATCAGCACGGCACGTTGCGCATTGAGTTGATAAGAACAGTATCCTAGTGCGGGTAGGGTCCTTTGGAGGTTTAGACTCACCTCAAACACGGCTTGCACGACCGCTTCATACTGCTCCTCGCTCATTCCCAGGCGTTTCGCATCGAGTTTGAATGATTCTTGCTGTTTCAAGGCATTGCAAAATCGCTCGTTGATGAACCAAGATCCACAAAGGCCAGACTCCGGCTTGCCGCTGGGGGGAAGACTTGTGTTAGTAGCAGTAATAATACGACTCTATGAGACTTGATTGGCTTACATCAACTGGAGGCTCGCTTTGAACAGATCCGGATGTGGCTCGTTTTCAGTTGCGCTGTCTGAGTGCGGCTCCACGCGGAAGGTGCTATCATAAAGTCTTAGCATGAAAGTATGAAGAGGGCAAGAGCTCAAAATGGCGGGAACAAAATTTCAACGAACCTGTAATCTGCTGTGCCCTGAAGAGTTCAGTCAGCAGCAGCGTCTTGCAGATTTTTGTTCTGGACTTACGCCACCGATGTCGGCCGTTATGATGTACGTGCCAGCCTTGATTTCTCCGTAGAGGTATCTCTCAGCAGCGACGAAGACTGCTGCGGAAAAGGACTCCGGTACCTGAATGATAGTGAAGATCAGCAAAGCTCGTACAGCGCTCACCAGAGCGATCGAGGAGAAGTTTGAAGGTGCGCTTGAATCTCGCCGGCGCTTTAGTGCGAACATAGACTGAAACAAACAACACGCGCCCTTCTAGTGAGACTCACCACTCTAACCGAGGATACACCAGTAGCCCGAGCGGCTTGTACGTATGTTCTTCTGGCAAGTAGCTCGAATAGCTGTGGTATGCAGAGCACGACGTCAATAGGCATCCGTCGGACTGAGGGTCCAGCATGGGATGCCGCTTCATCCACCACGTGATCGATCATAGCTTTTAAGCACTCTGTTGCGACCTGTTCAACGGTCTTACCCATTTCGCTGATCGTCTTGACAGCCTTTTGGCCTGAGCGGCGTTGTGTCAGCATCACAGAATGATTAACAGCGGAAGGTATCTAATGAGACGCTTACACATAGGCGTTTCTCGCGCCCACATGGCCAGCTTGAGCATCTCGATCTCATGATATCCGAGCTCGCCATTGCTGTTTGAAGTACGCAGCTTTTGTTCAGCCTCGAACCCCCAGAAGAGCTTGCCTTGGGCATCATAGCAAAGGATCATCGGCGCCGTGATTGTCTTGCTTGGTCCCGTGCGAACCGGTATGACGCGGCCGAATTCTGGCTGGTAACCCTCATAAAGTGTAACAACAAAGACTTGCTTGACGCGTGTTGTGCCCAAGTCGATGTCAATGCGCAATCGAGGGTATGCTTCACTACTCTGCTCAGGCTCACTAAGCTCTGGGGAGGCCGGCCGCTTTCTAGTAGTAGAGGGACCCATCTACAGCATTTCGTCAGAAGTCTTCAAGAGCTGGTAAAAGCAACAAGATATGTCCCAATATAGAGCTGCTGCGCCGTTGCTTCTGAAGTTGAGAAGCTTCGAAAAGTATGCAAGTGATGGCGTGCGCACATTGCTTGGGCAAAGGAGACATGTCATGAACTTACAGCGGCTGAAGGTTAAGTTGACTTTGGGACAGCGAGCGGATCGGAGAGACTACGAGAGGAAGACGCGTGCTGAAGAAAAATTGAGCTGGTTGCCAGAGCGACAAGCGAGATCGCTCGATCGAAGACGAGCGAGGCAACAAACACTTTGGGAAGGTGTAAGCGATATGACTAATTTACAGAGTGAACAAGTGAGGATCAAGCAGATGAGTGTCACATGCTAGCCAGAACCTCATTTCACTCCAATCTAAGTCGGCGTCCAGACTTCAACCGTCAACAGATTCCATCGGTCCTGGTCAATTACCATCTGCGCCGAGTCTCTCCATCATGGCTCCCACGAGGCGGGCAGCCAGCGTAGTCCCCTCCAGTAGGGCAGGCCCGACAGCAACCAACGGTGGTGACTCGCCCTCCAGCCCATCAACAAATAGCACCACGCGTTATGGTCACATCACAAATGATGCAGCTAAAAGCTACAGAGCTTGTCTGACCTGGGCTGATAACTGCCCAGCTGGGCTGAGCTGGCGAAAGAAGCGGAGACATTTTGCAGAGTTCTTGAAAATCAACAACTCGGTACTGTTCAAGCAGGCATCTCGCAGCAGCAGTAAGAAGATGCCGCATGATGTCCCTTCAATCCAGAATACCTTGTCTCGGCTTTGGCACAATTATGCAACACCCGCAAGCAAAGACCCGAAGCCAACCTTTTGGCACATTTCTGAGACCAGAAGCAAAGGGATCGAACCAGATTTTCTGCGTAAGATTGGCTACCAACAAGGCTTCATTGATCCAGACATCGTTTTGAATTCTGATGCCGAGGGTGATGTTGATGGTAGCAATGGCGTTGAAGAGGGAGGTGTTGATGGAAGCGATTACGGTGCTGAGAACGTTGAAGATGAGGATCAAGAAGAAGAGGATGGTCGCACTGGCTCCCATGGTGGTTCTGATGATGATGATGATGATGATGATGAGGAGGAGGATGGGGAGGAAACCACGCCAGAGCATCAGCCCAGGAGCAAACGCAAAATCCGAACCAGAGAGTCTCAAAGTTACAAGCCTGAGGGCACGTCTCCGAGCCCAGCCACCAAACGGGTGAAGCTAAGCTTTGTACAAAATGGGCCACGCGCCAAACCTTCAATGCCACCAAGGCGCTCAGAGACAGAGATTGTAAAGCGCGCGTCTGCTGCTCACCAAAAAGATCGACCCGTCACAATTAGCGACTCAGAGATCTCCCGTGCTGGGAGTGTAGAGCCGAGTGTCATTACCGAGAACTCACTTACACCAACAGGTCGACCTCAGCCAGAATTTGCTCCTTCCCCGAAAGGCGCGAAAGATAGTCCGACTGAAAAAACCACATCGATAACTGACACTGATAGCGAAGACTCGACTGCTCACGCGCAAGCAAAACAGCAGCCACACACTCCTTCTTCCACGCAACTCGGACGTCGTTCCGCCAGCGCCGTTCCTTCACAGCCTTTCATAGATGCAAGCAACCTGAAGCACGATACACTTGCACTGCCAGGTCGTATCATATCGTATCAAGATGCTGAGCATCATAGTCCTTACACACGATCGAAGTCTGCCATTGCAATTCGATCAGAGAATCCGCAAGCTCTGCAAACACATTTGGACCACCAAGTGCCAGGCTCACGGCTTGAACACTATCCTTCTGAAGTCAGGCAAAACGCAGGTCTCCAAGCAGAGTTGCCGGGTGGTAAGTCCAGATACCTCGACTTCACCTTGCAACCGCTCCATACTGAGTACCACGGGCCCTGGCTTTGTGGTCCCATTGAGGAGAAAGACTGTACAGCTGAAACTCTGAACTCAGGTGTCGTATCACGCGGTTCAGGACCAAGTATAGGACAGTTCACTACTCGCGTCGAAGTCAGCCAACCCGCAGTGTTCCGTCGTCAGCCAGACCCTGCTGCTACTCTGCCAGCGCCTGGCATCGATCAACATCCAGAGCGTCCTTGCGGCACGGGAACATCGCAACCCGCTGAGCTCGTCAATCATACAAGCTCCGACCCCCAAGAACACACGCCCTCCAACGTACCACCACCGCCCCGTGCCCTGCCACTCTACAGTGCCGAGCGGTTGGACAAAGGAATGACCGAGTGCGTCGCAGCCATCGAAAGCGCTGTGCTTGACCTTACTGAAGGCCTCTTTCCCAATGACGCCGCCTCCCATGGCTTCGCGCGCAATCCCTGTGCCGCCCTTGCACAGATCTACCGCATTGCGACCAGAACAGATGATATTCAAGAGATGATGCTCCGCGGAGGTGACTGGGTCTCTCAGCAGGAGGAGATCTTCAGCCACAACGAGGTTCTGCGCAGCCTGACAGCTGCAGCCGTCCAAATGCTTATCTGGAGCCGAGAAACACCCGCACCATGGATGCCCGCCACAAAGTCTCTGGCCCAGCTAGGCGACGACGAGCAGCACTTCAACGCTATGTTCGCCAGCGACAAGAGCCGACTGAGTACCGCTATAAGTCAGAAAATTGACAAAGCCCGTATCGAGCGCGAGCTCCACGCGCGTCGCGCCGACATGCCAGTCATACCGGCTGCCGTCAAACAGTACGCTGCGAGGCTCGCCGACGAATTTGTTAGAGCGATCAGTGAGCACATCAGCTGGGTGATAAAGGACCTGTACTACCATTACCAACAGAAAGTAGAAGAGAGAGTCCCAGCATTCAAGATCGCGATCGGCCGCGTCTTCGCCATAGCATTGAGGCTGAAGGAGAGGATGCTCGGCACCTGCCCTGGCGCGCGACTGGTCTTCTACTACGGCGAGCAATTTGACCCACTTCGCATGCACAACGAATACAATGCGCCAACCAACTCAGTCAAAGCTACGCTGATGCCTGGTCTGGAATACGACGGCGATCTCAAGCCTGGAGAGTGCCGGCGTTGCTTGGTGAAAGCCAGGGTTCTGCTGAGACGCCGCAATGCGTAGATGCAACCGTATCTCTACAGCGTACGTCAGTGCGTTCGCAGGCTGAGATTACCTGGGTACTGAAGCAGCGCCGGCGTGTCAGTGTTGTAGTTCCTGGGAAACGAGATGTACGACGAGTGATACCTCGCTCTCCCAACGTCTTTAAAATGCCCACATTTCTCTTGCGTTGCTTTCTCATCTGAGGGACCCGACGGCTTCCCTGAGACGCAGTATACCTGAGCACCCACTGCACCTGTCACCGCAATCATACGCAACCCTCATTCACTGCGCCCTTCACCCAGCCCTAGTGTATGTCAACGGCCTATGCATGCGCGCCTCTCTAAGACACGAACACATCCAAGCTTCAACAAGATCGACTGCGCAACGTCAACGCTACCATCTCAACACCACAATCAAAAGCCCGTCATATCAAAGAAGCACCATTAATTCATCACCTTCATACCTCATAAGTCTGTTAACTAAACTCAGCTCCAGTGTTCACTTGGCTTCACACTACAACTCTACACTCATACTCCTCTCCCTGCCTTTCCCAGCCGCACTTTTCTCACCACCACCGCCCTGTCTCGCAGCACGCTCAGCCCTCTTCCTCGCCTTCCGCTCCCTCTTCTCCGCCTTCCTCAGCCGTCGTTCCTCTTCGTCCCGTTCTTCGCGTTTCCGTGCTTTCCGCTCAGCTTTGCGCTGCCGGCGCTCTTGCTCCTCAAGTTCGGCGGCTTCGGCGGCTCTGCGGTCTTTCTTCTCCCGCTTGCGTTGACGTCGAGCTCCGGCGGCTTCGCCATCCTCAGCGGCGCCAGCGTGGGTCAGCTGCGTATTGATTGCAACAGGTTGGTAAATGGGGAAAGGGCGTTGCTCGGCCAGTGTGGCGGGCAGGGCGGGTTGCTCTTGCGTCTTCATCGCTTCTCGCCTGGCTTGCTCGTTCCTCCGCTTTCGCTGGCGGCGGCTGAGCTTCGGTTCGGATTGAGTGGGCTCTTGAGGCGATGTGTGTGGGGACGGAGATTGCGGAGGAGTAGCCACGTCGGCTTGCGCAGGTGCTGGGGAGGATGGCTCTGCATCACAAGCGTGTTCTGGGGCCGGGATGATGCTATCTCGCTTGTTGTTGCGCCTGCGTTTCTTCTTGGAGGCTGTGGGCGCTGGAGAGAATTCCTGGGGCTGTTGGTGGGGAGCAGGAGCCTCAGCGGACGGACCGTAGTCGACAAAGTAGCCGTTAAAGCTTTCAGTGGAGTCAGCCGGAGAAGGGGCACGTGGATCGGGTGAGGCCGAAGCAGGTGGGTCGTCTGCCCCAGAGGCGTCATCGGGATCCTGTAGATCTTGTTCGGACGGGGTCGCCGATGCTTGATAGGTGACCAATCCGGGCTGAGGAGCAATATTGTCACGTTCTACCGACTTCATGACCGGGGAGTCGTGGTCCGGCAGAGATTGCGAGGTTGCCGTATTGCTGAGGCCAGTAAAAACTCTGTACGTGTCGAGTACGGAGTCGGCATCAGCGTACTTGCTGTCTGGCAACCGAGGTATGACGATCTCTTGTAGTCGCCGCTCGAACGTGGGTGGCATTCTTTGTGAGCTCTCAGGAGATGAATTTAGGCTGGTTCGATTCTGAGCAGAAGCCATTTCGATGGCAGACGGAGGGGACCCGCCAGTATCATCGTTAGGAGTACCGTCTTCGAAGTGTTTCGATGAGTCGTCGTTGCCAATGCGATGACCTGCGGCACTTCCGCTCGAGGAAGTTAGATTGCTGTGGCCCGAAGTCACGCTCATAGTTTCCCGAGCGGCCTCGCCTAATTCGAGAGAAGGTTCTCTTTGCCTAATCGGCATAGGGGAAGAAACTCGGTTTGGCGATTGTTCCGAGGATTCAGTAGCAGCGTCGTCCCCAGCTACATGTCCAGCCTTACGATCACGCCGATTCTCAGAGGGGGCATGTGATCGCATGGCAGATCGTGCTAAGCTTGACTCAACGAGACGCTCGAGCTCCAATTCGGATGCAGACAATCCGTCTGCATTGGCATCCGAATCTTGGTCTGCTTTACTGCTGGAGAGGCTTGGGGGTCGTATCTCTTCTTTTGAGTCCGAGGATGGGCGCGCAATCTGAGCTGTGTGATGAGACTCGAGATCCTGGCTTCCTTTGGTTTTGCTTCGCCGTCGAGGCTCAAATGGTGCCGTCTGCGGTGGCGCATTCCGGTGTGACGCACTTGAATTGACCTCTCCAGATGTTGACCGCTCATCCTTCTTTTGGCCATCAGGTTGCACACTCGCATCACGTGCTCCTGGTGACCCAAGTCGCACTGGCGCAGGACTTGCCGGGTCTTCTGCCCCTGCCTCTGTTCCTGCTCCTGCCTGTGCTTCGCTTGCGTCGTCCAGCAATACTTCATCCAAGGAAGCGAAAGGTTTGGCTGCCATCTGCGCTTCAGCCCGATCTCTCGCCGCACGTCTTTGAGGTTGGCTGTTGAGTATGTCCTCACGATTCATATGATCGTTTGCAAGCTTAGCAACCTCGGCTTTCGTTCTTTGAGCGCAGCGACTTGATGAATTGGGCACGGGCAGTGGTTCTATCTTATAACCACCTCCTGACAGACTTGATGAATTGGACACGGGCAGTGGTTCTATCTTATAACCACCTCCTGACAAACGCTTCGGAACGATGACAGACACAATGGTTGAGTTTTTATCATCGCCTGTTTTATTTCCGTCGGTCGCAAGAGCCTTCGCATTGGTGACAGCCTTGCTCCAGGTCGCCTGTTGTGCATCTTCCAGTTGGCCTGATACAAGTTTCAGGTCAGACTTTGACTGCGCCTTACCTACGTCTGCGCTAATCAGTGCCCTCAAGAGAGAGAGACTATCATCGTTGGTGCGAGACTCATGCCCGAGCCAACGGAGTGCGTATGCTTCGACGCCGAGACCGCGCCGAAAAAGTGATGAGCTTGCGGCCTCGACTATATCTGGCAAAGGGCGCTCGGTTTGCGCATCTCGACTAGTATCGGAGGCTTCCGGGATCGCGGACCCTCGAGGGCTGTGCTGAGGATCTGGAGAGGTATTGCGGCTGTTTACAGGGCTTGTTTTCTTCTTTGTAAAATGACCTTTATTATCCCGGATCGTATGTCGCGTCGATGAAGCCTCAGAGGTCGTGCTCTCGTTATGCTTGAGCTTGGGGCGAGAACGAGATGCGCCGGTCCTGGAACGGCCATTCTCGTCTCTTGCGGCGTCTTTGTTTCTTCCAGTATTGCTGTCAACACTTCCATCGTTCTCCTGCTTGAGGTGCAAGCTTGAGTCTCGTCGCGCTGATGTAGTCGCGTCTTGTACGTGGGTACAAGAGGCTGAGGTTGACTTCGACCGTCTTACAGAGCTACTGCTGCCGGCGAGAAAGCGTCCAGTTTGGTCCCTGGCTGGAGTGATGGGAGGCACAACGTAAGCGGTAGTATCAGCCCCAAGCGGTATGAATCGACCGTAGCAGTCGCGAACGTTGTGACTGGTCGAAGGAGTCGGCCTCCGCCCGTCACTGTGGTCTGAGCGACTTCTTCTAGGAGTGGCTCTGGGGCGCCAATCCCCTAACGCGATTTGACTATCTCGATCTTGAGCTGCTGATCTTGTCGCGGCGGTACTTGTGGGCGGGTGTGCGCCAATATCGTTTGTGACCTCTCGTTTCCCTTGAAGTGGTGCTTGCTTTGGGGTCGCACCGTCGTTGCCTACACTTTTAGACCTCGTTGGTGTCAGAGAGCTGCTCCTTGGTGCAAAGCGACCAGTGCCATCGCGCAGAGCGTGCTTAGAAGGGCTCGGTCGCTCAGCCGTGCTATTGAGTGACGCCCGTCTGTTCGACGTAGACCCAGACGTAATATCGCGCAGAGGCTGGCTGGACGAGATAGCTTCGGTCTTTGGCGCGAATCGACCAGTGTTGTCTCGAATCGAATGTTTGACAGCAGGAGAGCCATTGGTAGTGGCTGTCGTCAATCTCTGCCTTTTCGAGCTGGCGGGCTGTATGCTGCTTCCGTCTTGAACCGCGCCAGTGCCCCCGCCGGGCTCTCCTGGACTAGAGAAAGCTGCCGACTGTCTCTTCCTCTTTTTGGTACCCTCGCCCTGCTCTTGAATTGGCATGTCTACCTCAGGTGAAGGGGAACCTCGGAAGCGCTCGCGAGAGTGAGACTCTGAATTGCTGGTCGCGCGCACTCCAGCATCTTGCGTTGCAGAAGGTTCAGGCGATCGAAAAGGTCCGTGTTGTAGTAGGCCTTTGTTGGATTCTTGTACATTCACCTCGTCCTTGCGCGGTCTATTGATAGGCGTGAATTGATTTTGGGGCAATGGACTCGAATGCACGAAACTTGCGTCGGCGGAGGAAGATGGTACAGGTGTCTCCTCTGCGGCTTTGAATGGGAACCAGTTGGGAAGTCGCATTCTGGAGATGCTGCAGGCATTTGCGCCTGCTGCATGGAGATGTAGGTGAGATTGTGAGAGCAATCGCGGAAGATGAGTGTACTTTACGCGAGCACTCAAGCTCTTGCACGCGTTAGGTGAAAGCCCGCTATACCTAATTGGGAGGCATCGTCTGAAAAAAGCTTGGCGTTTAGACGCACGCATTGTGCGACATGCGCAATAACTCATATGATAACGAGATTTGGAGACTGATATGAGGGCACCGTATAGGATTAAGACGTACGTCAATCTTAAGAGCCCTCCGGGCGAACCTATCATCTCTCAAGCCATAGCACCAATCTGTCGTTCTGTCTCAATCTGCTTTTCATCCATTACAATGATGCCCTTTCCAATCATCTTTCCAGACTCGTAAAAGTCTATAAGCTTCGGCAAATCATGTAGCCCTTTGTATATATTGGTATTGACTGATAACTTGTGCTTGGCGACAACGTCCAGCATGTCCACGGCGTCGTCAGGACTCGCGATCAGAGAACCAATGATTCGAATGTCTCGAAAGATGAGCTCGTTGAATGGGACAGATATGTTCCCAGGCTGAGCGATCTGGACCATCAGGCCGTGCAATCTAGTCACGGCGCATGCCGTAGCGGCGGCTGTAGGTGCATCCGAGACGTTTACGGTAGCATCGACTCCTAACAAAAGCCATCAGCCACAGCATCCCTGTAGTGAGAGTAATGCTATTGAACTATGTGTCCAAAGCTACCGCAGGCAAGCTGCAACACGCTGGCCGTCGGCAGAAGTGAGAGACGAAGAATACAGCGGCTCAGTACTTACCTTGTCCGTTTGTTACCTTCTTCACTTCCTCCATTATTGCTTCGTTACCCTTCCTTGCGTCGACTACGATGTCTGCACCGTTCTTTTTGGAAAGTTCAAGGGCGCCGTCGCGAGCATCGACGCCAACTACGTTCAATCCTAAAGCCTGCAAGCCATGGTCTTAGCGTTATGCGTCTTTCACAGCGCGCACGATGTGACTTGTGAAGCTCAGCTCGAGCTTGTCGAGACAGGTTCCATAGTTTGAATTCCAGGTATGGATGATGTGAGGCGAAGGGGAAATAGTGTAGGTGCTCTGAACCTACCTTGGCGAATTGAATACCCAAGTGTCCAAGTCCACCGCCGCTACCGACAATAGCAAGCCATTGACCCTGCTTAAGATCTGCTTTTGCTACGCCCCGCCACACAGTCAACCCGGCACAGGCCAAGGGAGCTGCAGTCTCGAAGCTCACAGCGTCAGGTAGCTTGGCGGCTGTCCTGGAGTCTGCTACGAGATAATCGGCGAAAGCACCGTTTGTGGTGACGCCAATCAGCCCCTCAGTCTCCTCGCAATACTGCAGACGAGAACTGTCGCGAGGGGCCTGACATTCCGCACAAACGCCGCACGGGTGAAAGCCGATGCCCACCATCTGACCGGTGCGTGTTAGCACGATAAGAATTTACAGCGCCCCGAACATTCACATACAATTCTATCTCCCTCTTTCAGTGTGGATACAGAGGGCCCGGTAGCGACAACAGTTCCAGCACCCTCATGAGATCCCTGCAACGTTCCGTGTCAGTACATGGCGTTTGCGTTTGCACGAGCTGTCAGTAGATGTTCGTCTTAAGCGCCGCGTTCGGTAGCTGGACGTAATGCGGATAAAGGGACCGAAGTCGCGGAGGCTCCAGACTCACCGTGATCGGCAGCCCTTTGGTCTTGCTTTCGAAGACGCCCTCCAATACCATCAAATCAGTATGGCAGAATGAAGCCACGGCTAGCAACAAAGCGTCAGCACAGCTACTTTTGATGGACGTTCACATTGCGAACGAGGTGCTTTTAGGGCGATGCCCGTGCACCAGCTGCCATGCGTTTCGTTATGGCCCACAGGACAAAGCGTGTGCATGCTTCGAGACTTACCTGTCTTGACAAGGACATCGTAAGGGCCCAACTGCTTCGGCACGGCCGTCTCTTGAATTTTGTGAGGCTCTTTGTACTTATCAATGCAGTGAGCGAAGTGAGACGAGCATGAGAATGCACGGACGATATACCTTGGTGACTTGCGCCGCAAGCATTTGATTCGGTAGGCTATCGATGGCCATGTTTGGTAATTACACAAGATAGAAGAGAACGCTTACGGGCCTTATCATCGACCTCAGAATACTTTACTTATACATCCAACTGCAACATGCGTCTAAAGTATGCTTCTTTTAGGCTACTCTTACGTCATTATCTTAGCTCCGAGCTGCAGAGCTTCTCAAATCGTGGACAAAGTGCCTGCAAAGAAGCTGAAGCTGTCACGCTCCAAATGCTTTGAGGAACAATCAAACCTGCGCCAGCCTTTCAGTGTGCGTGCAAGCATGCATGGTTAACCAGGTCTGGCGGTGAGACTGCAGGACATTGACGTGCTTCAGCCATTGCCAGAGAAAAGGGTGCGCGCCACGCCCTTGTATTTCTCCGACTCAAGGTCGCCAGGCTTTCGCTTTAAATTCTCTGCTGTCTTCTGAATACCGCCAGCTTTGCGTGGTAATCGTTCCTTCGGCGTTGGCTTCGGCGTCGACAACCACCATTTATGCTTGAGGATCTGTCTGCAGGAAGGTCGTAGATGAGGATCAAGCTTTAGCATCGACATTAGCAAATCAACGCCCTCCTCGCCAATGACTCCAAATTCACGCATATAGAAGTCGCGACCCTTCACAGGGCGTATCTTCTCGGGTGGTGTGGGCATGTAGTTTCTCAACCTCGAAACACCCGGCCAGTTGCTATCGGATGGTGTCCCAATGACCTCGCATATGAGCTCTGCCTGATGGACATCTGAGCTGCCCGGGAGGAATGGTACTCTCTTGACAATCTCTGCAAATATGGTGCCAATAGACCAGACATCGACTGCGCCAGAGTAGTGCTGTGCGCCATACAGAAGTTCCAAAGGTCGGTACCACCTCGTGATCACGTAAGATGTCATCTCTTGTGAGGGGTCACCAAAGGTACGTGCGAGACCGAAATCTGCGATCTTCATTTCACCATCTGCTGCTATGAGCAAGTTGTTTGGCTTGAGATCGCGATGCAGCACGCCGTTTTCGTGGCAGAACCAAACTCCACGGCACAGCATGCCCATCCATGCCTTCATGTCCGCGACAGTGTACTTGATGTCACTGCCTTTGTGCCTGTTTTTGATCAATTCCTCCATGTCGCCGAGTGGAAGATACTCAAGGACCAGGTTGAGATTTTGATCTTTCGTGCTGAAGACATCGTAGAGCGTTATAATGTTCGGATGTCGCAACTCTTGCAGAGCCTTTATCTCACGAAGAGGGTCCGGCGGCATGCCCACCTCCTCCTCGCGGCTCTTTTTAATCCTCTTCACGGCAATGCGCGTACTGGGATCCTTCACAATATGTCCAGCGTAGACGAACGCGTACGTGCCTTCGCCGAGTGGCTTGTCATTCCTGAAGTATTTCTTCCTCACCTGCTCGTTCATGTGCTCTGCCAAGTCCAGTGGTGCCTCATCTTGCGCATCGGGCTTGGTTTGTTTTCCCGGTCCTGCTCCAGTGAGGATAGCGTGAGCTTTTGCTTTACCAGCGGTGACCTTCTCAAGAGCTGGGGAAGTTACAGAAGGTGATTTTGCCATGAATGCGGTTGTCTTCCTGCCTCGTCGAAACTATGAGATGAGTCACGTTTGACGATGATGACGGGCGGCAATCTGTGCTAAGAGCAAGGCATCGCAGATGCCGTCCGTCCGCTTTTGTTATCGACAGTAAGACATGGGTAAGGGAGTGTAATAAATCTGGAATGTGGTTTGGTCTTCATTTTAGGTGTCGGGCGAAGACCCTGCCAAGCAATGTCGGAGTGACTCGCGTTGCAGCTCAAAGATGCGGAGTACGTCACGCAATGTCCCAAAAGCCTACTGTTTAGTCTGTATCTCTGTCCGCCACGCCATCAAAGCATTCCACGCTACAGTTTGAGCGCCTTAGCGATACCCCGTGGCTAGTCCGCCGACCAAGATGACGGTACGACAACCGACCGGCGCTCTCCTAAACCGCCTTTCAAAAGCAGCAACTCCACGGCAACACACGCGTTTCAGCATTTGCCGCTCGTGTATAGCTTCGCAGCGAGACCTACACTCGAGGATCGCAGCACCGCCCGTACCCAAACCAACTCCATTCGTTCCCGATGTCCAAACCTTCCTCACCGTCATTGGCCGCAAGCTCTCCCAGCATGCCTCGAAGATAGAATCTTGGGATACCCTATTCAGATTGACCTCATCGCAACTACGCGACCTTGGTATTGAGCCAGCAAGGAATCGGAAATATCTTCTACGATGGCGGGAAAAGTTCAGACACCGTGAATTTGGTATTGGAGGGGATGCAAAACACGTCGGAGAGGGAGGGGCGGTCGAATGCAGACTAATCGAGACACAGACGCCTGCAGATGAGGGTGCCTCAGCAAGAGCAGCGAGCCTTACATCGAGTCCCGGAACATCGAGAAAGGTGCTGAATGTGCCATGGACGAATCCGCTAGCTGAGAAGGATGAGGTGCAAAATTCCCAAGAGGCTTCCGCCGAAAAAGAGCAAAAGAAAGAGGCTGTCTCAGAGACTTCGCCGCAAGGCCCACAGCGACCACCAGCCCTCGATGATAGCGCAATCCGCAGAGCTCATCCCATAGCAGGGGTACGGCACAAGCCTGGTCATGGACTCTACGGTCCCTACATGCGAATAGCAAAGGGTAGCCAAGGTCTGGTTGGAGTCATTGAAGCGAGGGAGGGAATCTGGGAGCATCAGAGAGGGCGAAAGGTCGACGGCGGAGAGCGACGGAAGGCAGAGGTGCGCTTCAAACGCGCGTCGGCTGAGCGAAGAGCCGCGAGGAAGTGAGCGTCGTCAGCAGTGATCTGACAAGCTCTGTGCTCATTGCACAACGCGTCAAAGGAAGAAGATACTAGGTCTGTTAAGGGTGGGTTCGGAGAGTCTGGGCCTGCAGAGACGGACGAGACCGACTGTAACAGCTGGAAGTGCTTCGGTTACGTTACTGTACAGATGAGGTACCGTGAAGCACTCATAGGTATCATTATTTTCAAGAGCCGAACGACTTTGAACCTCGTCGCGTGAGATTCACCGATTAGATATCGCACATGTTCTACGGTGTTGGTTTATCTTCTTCCATCTGATCGCCTGCGCATCCGTGGACTTGGGGTGCGTTAGCGGCGCACGCTAAGATGCAGCAGTTCACTCTAATGACCGAAAAGGGAAGGCTCATTGGAAATAGCCCCCTTTGGGTTGAAGTTGGGTGTGCCCCCTGTGTTTCACTCTGCAATTATCTGGATGAACAGCACCACCAACATCGATCTTTTCGCATCCCACGTTCTCTTCATACTCTTTATCTGGCGCGTGCTCCTGCCCATCACTTCGATTACGACAGCGCACAGGTCCTCGCGACCTCACTACGCGGTTGTACCACTCCGCTTATCCTCCAACCCATGTCCCACCCCACTGCGCACGCTCCACAAACGCTCGTCCTGTTGCAGTGCCCTTCGACACTACCACGAAGCTGTTTTCTTTGGACGTGATCATGTGCACGAAGCGTACCGTGAGACCGTGAGGCGTGCGCACAGGCGCTGGACGTTCTCCAAGCCTGAGCTGCAAAGCGCACAGCACAGGAAAAGTCCATGCTGGGAGCCACTCTGAGCTTCCACGAATCCTTATCCACTGACGCGGGCGCATCAAACACGAAATGTCGGCCTCTCTGCCTCGACCCTCGCGACCCTCGCTGAACGTGCCGGCGTCGAACTCGCCTGGCCCCAACAGTCCTGGCTCCATACCTATCAGCAAACGAAGCCCGTCTGCGTCTTCAGCTACTGCGTCTCCAGCAGGGACGTCATCGGCAGGCCCATCTCCCTCAGGACTGCCACGAGTACCATCTTCCTCTGCCATTCCAACGTCCTCTCCCTCGAACCCTCCTCAACAGCCCTTACCCTCGTTGCCTACTGCAGGAGTAAAGACAATCCGCAAGACAGCAAGCTACAATGTGTTCCCCAAGACGGTCACCCCCAGTCGCCCGCCGAGCACACAATCCACAGCGTCCACGGCCACGACACCGAGAGCTGCAAATAGATCCTCGAGCCTATACACACCCTCAAGAACACAATCCTTGAACACCAATCGCGTATCGACGCTGACCGGTCAGCCTTCAACATCAAACAAAAGCGTTCCCTCGACGCCGTCAGGAGGTGTAGCGGATCCGATAAGTGAGCACGTTGGAGAAGAAGGTGACGAACGAGGTCGTCCTCACTCCACGCATGGCAAGGACAAAGGCAACGTTGTGATCAGCGTAAGAGTGCGGCCAGAAGCGCAACAAAATGATCAGTCGGCGGCGGCGGCGGCTGCATCAGGAGAATGGATGGTCGATGGTCGCCAATCCTTGATCTCGTATCAGGGAAAGGAAGGCGGCGAATACTATTACGGTAAGCTTGTCACTCCGAACATGAACCTGGGTGCTGATGTGTGCTAGACAACGTTTTCGCCGCTCATGATAAGAATGCAAAAGTTTACGACTCAGCTGCGAAGCGCCTGGTGCGCCGAGTCATGGAAGGCTACCACGGCACTGTCTTTGCGTATGGGATGACGGGTACCGGAAAGACGTACTCGATGCAAGGTACAGCAAACTCGCCTGGTGTCATCCCACTCGCGATTACGGACATTTTCTCCTTCATTCGTGAAACACCTCAACGGGAATTTTTGCTGCGAGTCAGCTATCTCGAAATATACAACGAAAAGATTCATGACCTTCTCAATGCTCCAGCGCAAACCGCAGGCACTGGACCGCCTCAGCAAGAAGAGATCAAGTTGCGCGAGGACGGCAAGCGTGGCGTGTACGCGAGCCCGCTGAAGGAGGAGATCGTCCAAAGCCCTACGCAGCTGCTGAGGGTGATAGCCCGTGGCGACCACTCTCGGCGTACCTCCAGTACACAGTTCAACGCACGCTCCTCCCGAAGTCACGCGGTCGTTCAGATCGTTGTCGAAAGCCGAGAGCGCAATCCTGCCGTTCCGACAGCCGGTGCAGAGGGCAAGCGATCAGGTGCTGTGCCTGGCGGAGTGCGCGTATCGACGCTGAGCTTGATCGACTTGGCAGGCTCAGAGCGTGCTGCGGAATCAAAGGAACGTCGCACCGAGGGTGCGCACATCAACAAAAGCTTGCTAACACTGGGTACTGTCATTTCCAAATTGTCAGGCTCCAAGGACAAATCTGGACAGCCCATGGACAAAGATGGGAAGCATCTTCCCTATCGAGACAGCAAGCTCACGAGACTACTACAGCCGGCCTTATCCGGCAATTCGTTGATCTCGATCTTGTGTACTATCCAGATTGGATCAGCGAACAGTGCCGCTATTGCTGGGACGCACACAATCGAGACGCTGAACACCTTGAAATTCGCTGCCAGGGCTCGCAATAATATTATCAGCCATGCAAAGAAAGCTGAAGAATCTCACGCAAGCATTGGCGATGCCGGAAGCCGAGCCCTGTTGGATAGATACCGCATAGAAATCGTTGAGCTCAAGAAACAGTTGGAGAACCAGAACAACGAGGGTCAAAAGGGACGAGATGAAGAAGAAGAACGCCAAAAGCAAGCTGAGCATGCAGCACGTCGTACGTCTCGGTTCTCCGAATATGCACTACTACTTGGGACGAGAGGCTAACTAAACCCTCAGATGAGGAGCAGCTACTGGAGATGCAACTTGCGCGCACCGCTCTCAAAGAGAGGATTGATCATCTCAATAAGCTCATGTACGTGGATATGCTCGTCTTTAGCTTGACATCGTGCCTGTCGCTGACTCTGCGCACGATTGTACAGCTTGAGCTCTAAGTCTGTTGGAGTTAACAAACGCTCGATGTCCTCGTTGAGGAAATCAGAGAATGGCACGACCGGCTACGCAAAATCTTTGCGCTCCTCCTCTGGTAGTGTTCTGAGCTCTGGTAACGACTTGGGTCGAAAATCATCACAAACTTCCATCAGGTCCACTTCGACCCTTAAGGAAAACACGATGCAAAACACTTCCCTGACACCAACAGATACTAGTCCTCTTCCAGAGGAAGAAGAGGAAGACACTTTGGGTGATCTTGGTGATGGCACAGCTTCATCAGCAACCCAGATTAAGAACCTCCAGGCAGATTTGAATGACAAGAATCGGTATATCGCGACCTTAGAGAAGCGCCTCCTGCAAGCTCGGCGGGCGAGCCGGAGTAGGACGAGCATGACTTTCGGCAGCCGGACCAGTGACACTATACCAGAGGATGGCTCAGAAGGGGTAGACGCCATTATTCGTGATAAAGATGCTGAAATTGCTGACCTGCGCGCAAGGCTAGATGACAAGGAACGCATGGTGGCGGCATTAAAGTCGGCTGCACGCAAACGTGACACAGCAGACTCGCGTCCCACAAGCGCATCCCCGGGGTTTGCAGTGGGAAATGGATACTCTCCTCGTGCGTCGATTGCGTCTGTGCAAGATCTTCCCAATGGGGGTCCTAGACGCACATCTAGCGGAAGTGTAAGAAGTTTCAATCATAATGAGGCCAGACGGGTTAGTCACACCAGTCCATCTAGCTCGCTGTCGAAGGTCTCTTCTGCGACACAACCCACCCGCAGCGACAGCCTAGCGAGCTCTGAGGCACGGCTGATGAGCCTTGCGGGCGGGAGTCCACCGCGGTCGGTCAAGCGTACTCATGGCGTTGATGAGATGACTAGGATGCTAGATGAAATGATTCGGCAGAAGGTCGAAGCCGGCGGCGCTATAAATAAGCCACTACCTCGACGGCCAAACAGCCAGCAAATCCCAAGCAACAGTCCAGTCGCACAAGCTCTTGCTGGTGCTTCGCCCGTTGATTCGAGGGCGGGCAACACTCCTGATGTTCAGATGGGGGAAGCGCAGACTGCCACACCTTATATCAACGGTCACGTCAGTACCAGATTTGACGGAAGAACGCTGCCAGCGCAGATAAACACAAACGGCATCTCTGGGCCAAAGAGTCCAACTGCTGTACCGCGGTCACGAGGCAGCCCCAGCATCGATGCCGGTAAGCTCTCTGGGTGGGAGTCGGATATTCAGCGGCGACGAAGTCTCAAAAAGGACCATCGGGATCGAGCTGACACTGCAGGGGGTACGCATATGGAGAAGGTATTGAATCAACCGAACGGCGTATATACACCTAGTACCACAGTCCAGTCAAGCCCGACAGTCCCCCACGAGCCATATCGGGGCCCAACAGAAAGTGCGCCGCCTCTGCCGACCGATAAAAAGCTGGACAGCAATACAAGTAGTCACAGACTGTCACGGGACCTGCTTCGAGTTGAAGATACAGGCCGAGATCGAGACATTTCCCCTGGAAGCGAGGGAACTGCAATTCTAGATGAGATGCAAGAAGGCAGTCACAGCAAGAGGAATTCGACGGTTGGTCTGGGCATTGAGGCAAGGTGACAGGACGGCGTTAATGAGAAGGTCTAGGATAAAAGCACAGAGGCGGCGTGATGTTAGCCAGAGGAGGGTGAAATGTCGCATTATTTACGGATGGTTATAAGGTCAGCACGGTTGCGGAGTTATGATGGGACCTCCTCGTGTTTGCGGTGACGACTATACCCCTACTGTATATTTTTATTCTACTTGGATGGCACTGTCCAGAATAGCTCGCGCAAGCAATGTACGATATTTTGAGCGTTTCCGCTGACATACTTCGCCGTGATGAGTGACTGCTGGCGCAAATGCGATCCTAGACCGGTTGCTCCTTCCCGAAGAAAACCCGATCTCGGTGCTTTTTATATGTGTGGTATCCCACCAGCTCCAGCAGACGCACGTAGCTCGCTTCCTGTATGGCTGCGTTGCCTTTCAAATCACTTTTTAGATCCAACCCGTTCACAAGGTCTTTCGCTACGCAAGGTACAGCTATGTCTCGTTTCGAACGCCTGGTCCGCATCAAAGCCGACGGCTACTCTGAACCCGTCTACGCCAATGCGATTCTCCCACGCGGGGAGACGGACATCCGCAAAGCGAAAGAAGCTCAAGTCGTGGGTGGAAATATCTTCGCAGGAGGTCAGGTCACCGACTCCGTCGTCACGATTAGAAAGTTCTACCCGCCCATCGATCCAAGCCTCGTTGGCACCGTGCGATGTCTGGGCCTAAACTACCGGGAGCACGCCATTGAGAGCAAGATGCCAATCCCTAAGTACCCGATCCTCTTCTACAAGCCACCTACAGCCCTTGCCGGTCCATTTGACGATATTGTCATCCCGCCAATCGCTCAACAGGCGGAGGGTGTCGATTACGAGTGCGAGCTCGTCGCCATCATCGGAAAAGAAGGCAAGGAGATACCAGAGACTCAGGCCTTAGATCACGTCATGGGATACTGCGTTGGCAACGACGTATCACATAGAGAATGGCAACTTCAAAGAGGCGGCGGCCAATGGTCAATGGGCAAGTGCTTTGACACTTGGGCACCCTTTGGGCCAGGCATCGTCAGCAGCGACATCATCAAAGATCCCACGAACTTGACCATCTCCACGAAGGTCAATGACGAGCTGGTACAACAGAGCAACACGCGGGATCTGATATTCAGCATTGCGCAGACGATCAGCTTTCTCAGTCAGGGCACGACACTTAAACCTGGTGACATGATATGGACGGGCACACCCCAGGGAGTGGGCATGGGCAGGAAGCCGCCTCTGTGGCTGAAAGATGGCGACTGGGTTGAAGTCTGCCTTGCTGGTGTGGGCACATGCAAGAACCGGGTCAGGTTTGCAAAGACGGCTGCTCGTCTGTAATGCGTCGCAGCACTCCCTTGGACAAGAGGCGTGCATTATTCCTTCATTACATTAGAAGTGTAGGGTGCCTGATTGTGTGGAGCGCCGGACTTTTTCGATCCGACAATGCGCGCACACCTGCGGACCGTCACCCGGCGCTTCAGCAATATGTTCACACCCAGACGCCAACTCAGAAGGCCCGTTCTCCTGGCCTACCGGCCTGATCTCTTGGTCACTGGCAACCTTCGAGTATACCTCATCTGAAGCGCCGTTGCTCCTGCTGGCAGACGTCATCACAGGCCCGGTATTTTGCGCGGCGAGCCTCTCTCGCAGACCGAGTCTGCGTCGAATCAAGAACACGACACTTCCGAGCAGGATCAGTAGGGGAATGCCGACCCCTAGACCGACGCCCAGCCCCACGCCGAGGGCAAGCTTGCGTTGTTTTGATGCAGCGGCGAGGAGGTCGTCGTCTGAGAAGCACTTGGGGTCTCCAGCTCTACGACAGCCTGCTGTCACTTTGTCGGGATCTGTGGTGATGTTGAACGTTGCACTGGACAAGCTCGTCTTCGCGCCATCCCATACATGAAAGACGAAGACTGGCGAGTCCGAGGTATTGAAAGTATTGGGATATCTATCGTCGCGCCGGTGGTCAGCCTGGTCTCTACGTCTTCTTGGAGCTTTTGCAGCCGCAGAAGGCCCACTCACGTGTTCACAATCCAATCAAGAGTCACATTCTGGTCGTTGTTGTTCTGTGCTGTCAAATGAGTCAGCACTTCAAGTTGACTCTGCGGATTGCCTGCAAGTACCCGCTATTTGTACATCTCCAGGCTGATCTACTTGGTACAGCCAGAGACCCCAGTTCTGGATCCTTGTGTTCAGAAATGACAGCGTTTGGTGCGAGCCATTGAGCCAGACAGGATTCTGAGCGTAGTCACGCAATGTCGTTGTTCCGGCTGGATTGTACCATTCATCTCCCCAAGCTCTACCGGTGAACAAAAGAAGAGCAGTCGCAATCCAGAACTCCATTGGATGGGGGGCCAAGATGCTGCGGAGAGTCGCGTTGTTTGAATGTGCAGTCTACCGTCGGGATGGGAGTGCCTCGCTTTTGAAGAAGCACCAAGCTTTGCGACCAACGTTAGGTTGTTGGAGGCGTGGCTGGTTTTATGCAGACTAAAGTCTGCGATCGCAACTTCGCTACCGCAAAAGGATGTCCCCGGTTGTTTAGTGCCAGACCCCCGCCTATCACGCTTCGGCACAACATCTGCCTGCTGCAAGGTTGCGCATCCTTCGCGACTCACGCTTTCTACTGGCCATCTAAATCGTCAAACTTCACGATACTAACAGAGTACTAACAGAGTCTTGTTCATCAGTCGGATATGGCTCGTTTCAAGGCTTTCCCCCTTGCAAAGACCGGCCACAGCGGTGAGAAGCATTCGCGTCGCAGCAAGCAACCTTCCGGATCGCCATGGATGGACTGGGATCAAGGAGTGAATACCTTGCAACAGGCAGACGTCCGCTTGGCAAAGGATCCTCCGCATCCTTCTCAATCCTCGAATGCAAGTGATCGTGCAAAGCGCAGGCTACAACACGCCTTGGGAGACCAAAGATTCACGGATCGTCTTGTACATGCTGGTTACTCCGTACGGAGTACACTCTCCCCAATTCAGGCATTGTTCTCTAGGTTGACCTGCAAAAGTATCTTGTCTTACCCTGCACTTGCTGCATCTCGTCAAGAGCTTTCCTTCTTCCATCGCCCTTGCCATCTCAATGTCCCCTTGATTTTACAGATAATCAGCTGGCCGAGGTCCGCTAACAACAGCCCCACCTAATTTCTGTAACGTTCATTGGCTCGACAGTATATCTTGGCACTAGAGTCAGGTACTTACGTTGCTATTATTATTATCACTCCATGCGTTATGCACGCTCCTGACAGTACAGTCTTTACAATCCAGTACGGTAGAAGAAGCCGTACATGCATATCTCGAAGTATCATGTTGGCATTCCTCTTTGGCCCGTGCAACCGTGTTGTACGCTACCTTTCTATAACTTTGGGTTCATTCAGCCAGTACGCTTGCTTAACCATTCTTGAAGTCTTATGAGTTTCACAGCCCTTTTACGAATCCGAATGGCAGTCATGTCGGCGTAGCGAACGCCGGCTTACACGTATTCACTATGACTTTCCTTAACGAGCGTTCACTTATTCTTCGTCCTATTCTTCCTTCAGTCCCTCCGTAAACAATAGGCACAAGGAGTCTAAGCAGGTCCTTTAAAGTTTCACTGTTTCACGCATATCTTTAGACTTGTTATGCTGCTGCGGCTGTAACTTGTTGATACTGTAACTGATGGGCAGTATAAATGTTGGGCATCGAGGCTCTCGAGCAGTACTATTATCTAGCAGCGACGCTCTCGAGCAGCAACAGTCGCCAGCAGTACTATTACTAAGCAGCAACACTCTTTCGTAGCAACGCTCACGAACAGCGGCACACTCAATCAAGAATACCCTCGAGTATCATTACTCTGGAGTAGCACAACTCTCATGGAGCGACGCTCTCACGCAACAATACCGCCACTCAGCCTCAAACCCTTCCAGAACTGATACCTCGTTGCTTCATAATCGGATTCCTTCAAAATAACACCAGTAAGCATCGACTCCCCCTCATAGCGACGCAGGCCGTAGTAGTGTCCTCATAGCAATACCCTCCCGCGACAGCGCTCGCAGTATCGACACGACCAGCTCCTCCCGACATCGTCCCTCAACAACGCAACCTCGATTACCGCCTCGCAGTCCAAGCTCGCCGTCACGCTAGGGACAGATCCTCATGCTCAACCATAGCACAAACCAGCCCAATGCTCGACGCGCTCTCGCGGGAGACACCTTCCGCGTCCACCGACACAGTACGCCCGCGTCGCCGCGCAGATCGCTGGCGCCACCACACCAGTGTCCTGCCGTCCACCGACCCTTCATCAGGCGCTGCGTCAACGCATGCCTCAGCCCACCTCTACGCCTAGCTCGCAGCGCCCATAACTCTCACGACCCCACTCATATACTCTTCGGCATACCAACCACACTCGACAGCTCCACACCCCCAGACCTCCCACAGCATGACAGCCACACTCGACAACTCCACATCCCCAGACATCCCACAGCACCCACTGTATCCCACACATCCGCAAATCGTCCAGCATCCACCCTCAGCAGGCGTCCCCCCTCCCCTTCCCACCACCTCATGCTCTTCACCCGCTACTCACCCTCCCACTACCCCTCCCCACAAACGCCTCAACCCTCCTCCCGTCTCCACTCCACATATCACTCCACCCCACCCCTCTCTCCTCAACCGCCTCGTCACACACGACAAACCACAGCCCGCCCCGCACGCGGAAAACATGCGCGTACACGCTCGGTTTCACAGAATGCGGGCCGCCCCGCAGGCTTTGCGCGCGCTCCCAGCGGCCTGTCGCTACGCGGAGTGATCCGTCTGGGCTGTAGAGGACTGTGTCGAAGGCACCGGTGGAGAGGAGGGCGTTGAACTTTTGGGTGAGGAGTGCGGATTTGTGGGCGGCGGAGTGGGGGGTGAGGGAGGTCCAGGCGAGGGTGTGGATTATGAGGGCGGTGGTGATGGTGGTGGTCGGGGCGGAGGAAGGGTGTGTGTGGTTCAGATGGGTGGGGAGGCGGATGATGTGGCTGATGGTGGTGTGGGGGCTGGGGTCTTGGTGCAGGGCGGTGAGGGAGAAGAGGAACATCGCTGTTGTGGTGCAGGCCAGAAATAATTAATCAGCGCTGCCGTCGCCAGTCGAGGTGTCTAGCTCACACACTTGTAAGATTCGTAACGCGCAATGTTGAAAGGCATTGGGACGACATTGGTGAGGGACTGACGCCAGCTGTCGCGAAGATATCGGCCGTGTTGGGAAAGTCACCTCTGCGAATGCGCGAGCGCTGTCTATCTGGTGAGTACATTAGACGCCGCGACTATGACGATCGGGCTAAACTGCGTACGCACTGAGGCCGTGACGCGGTGATCTCGCTTTGGCTGTCCCACGGAGCCGCCGTTGTAGACTGTCGCACGTCTGCCTGCCATCGCATTGCTCGAACGGACGAGTTGGGTCATAAACCAATTCCTGCATGCCCTGGGACTGAAAACATGCCACCATGTTCCCTCATTCCATGCGATTGACGTGGCCAAACAAACCGTGTCTCCCCTCGAAGCAACGAGACCTCCGGGCGAAGACATCGCGCCGGCTGATCTTAAGCTGAGACGTGACACGGCTGTGACGCTGGAGGCGGAGACGCGCGCGACGTTCTTGCCTTGGTGCCGTGGTAGAGTTGCTAGGTTGATGACAGAGGCGATGCAGAATGGCTATGTTCGAGGATGAGGAGCTCCGGCTTCGATGCGTAGATCTGTCGCTTTCCACGGCTGGCGTTGGTGTGCGCGAGCGCGAAGAGCGGGTGTCAGCTCGATTAGCGCGAAGGGCGTTGCGAGAACGCGGTGTGGTGCTGAAGGAGGAGAGGGGTTCGTGGTCCGCATGGATTCGCATATCGTGAGGCGATGATAATGAGATGTGTGCCTTTGGGGGGGGG
>PSQN01000010.1:782278-937443 GCA_002989075.1 Arthonia radiata
GGGGGGGGGGTGGTTCCGAGGAGGAGCGTGCATGGGTGACAGTATGGGCGTGATAAGATTCTGTGTGTAGATGTGAGAGAGAGAGAGAGAGCGTGAATGTAAGTGTGAATGTATCTAAGGGCGAAGGGACTGTATGAATGAGCCGGGACCGTAGGCGGGCTAAGTGAATCTACTAGTGAAGCGTAAGTATCACGTTAGAAGGAACCCACAACCGCAGAGAAGCCTTAGTGAGCATTGGGATATATTCAAACCTGCACTGTGGGAACCAATGGATATTACTCTACAAGCCTAGCGTCACGAGTGACCGCCACGCCTCCGTGCACGCAAATCTTCCACGGCCTCTTTCCTCAATTGAGCGAACGGTAGTTTCTTCAGGTCCTTCATGTCTTCTTTCGTCAATTCGATGTCGCCCAAATGTCTGGCGCCAGTCAATGTGGTGTTGAGACGCGGTGAAATTGCACCGTGGTCTCGTGCGTTCTCAATGGAGGTTACAGCCACATCCGCATCTGTTACTCTAATCTCATCGTCAGGATCGGGTTCAGTCTTCACCTGGGGAGAAGTCGATCGGTCGGGGCTGATTGAGCGGCTTTGAGTGGGAGATGACTAGTCATCCTCGTCCTCCTCTTTGCCTTTGCCTTCCTTTCTTATAGGAATTTTGACGCCTTGTTGAGCAAAGCATTTGCTGAGCGTCGTCGACTCTTTGACGCCTGGGAACTTCTTGGCGCTGTGGACCTGGAAGGCATCGGAGAAGCATGTGGCCTATGCAGCAGGTTAGCATATACCATGCATGCACAGCGATGTTAGATGATGTATCATGTCTTGGTATGGTGTCCGCATGCTTGTGAACTTACTAAGACTGGACAGCTGTTCATGGCCAGCTTGTTTGCAGAGCCATTGGTTTGGCTTGAGTCGCTATTTGAATCTTGGCTGTTGGGTGATTTGTGATTGTTTGTGGGCTTCGGAGAGGCGCCCATGGAGCCGAGCTCGGAAACGTCGACGAAGGAGAGCTTGAGGCGAAAAGTGCCTGTAAGATGTTCATCAGCTTATGAGCCCCGCTGTGTGCACTTATAATTGCCAAATATCTAGCGATGACGTTTGCTGGACTTTGAATCAAGTCCTCGCAATATCTCTCCAGACAGTAATACTGATTGGACTGATGGAAAGAGAGATTGGAAGGGTTGAGAACTCACCTTCCTGCCTCACACTCAAATCCTGCAAGACGAACCAAAATCCAGCCCTCTCTTCCGTATCACTCAGTAACGCCGCACTTACCGCCACGCTTCCGATCAAGTTTCTTGTGAAGTGCCCGTCGAAACCTCTATAACCTCCTTGACCCTGAGGCCCACCATAGAATTGCGGTGGCGGATAACCCGGTGGCATACCGGGATGCGGCGGCGGATACGCAACGGGTACTTGGATAGGCTGGCCATTTGGGCCCTGTGCCCATGCCATGGTCGTTTGCGGCTCCGGTGGTGGCGGGTACGATGTAGTAGCAGCCATACTGATACTAACGCTGGGAGCGTTGCTCGAGTGCTTGACGAGATTCGCAGGGGCTGCACCGTCGCCGCGGTAGAGGTCGACATTGAGGACGAAGTGTTGGGCATTGATTTCGGATGGTGGGACTTCGCGGCCTGTAGTGAGGTCTTTGATTATAAGGCGGACGCACGGGGGAGGGGTGATGGGGCGACGGTCCTAGATACAAGACGTGAGCTGACATGGCCGTGCAAGTGTCCAAAAGCTTTGTGTGTTGTTTCGGTTGTTGTATGCGCAGAGGTTCAAGATGATATATGTTTGCTTGACTCCACGTGACGATGCTACTCTTCAACGTTGCTTCAAGGGAGGAGAAATGGTACTCACCTTGTCACCAAATCCGCACATGCGCGCACGTTCCGGTTGCTGTACGACGTCCAACGAGAAGACATAATTGCCGCGCTGGCCATTGTACGGCGATAAGTCGGGAGCGGGAGGTGGTGGAGGACGATGGTACGCAGCATGTGGGTGGGGGTGTGGATATGCCATGCGATCAGATAGAAGACCGCCTAGCGGCCGTTTGCAGCCGTGTTGTCAGTCAGTCAGATGGAAGGTGAACCAGTCGTAGTGGAATGTTGCGCAGCCGTTGATGAGATGTGTAGCACAAGAGCGGAGGTGTGACGGGAGCTGCCCAACTTCAAAAGGGTCGTCGCGTGGCTGCTCGGACACCTGTCAAGTCTCTTGGCGGTCGGTTGGGATGTGTAGCTATAGTAAGTGGTGCAGTTGCTGATATCTGATGAACGTCTGTTGAAGATGCTTGCGTTTCATAGAAGTGAGTACCGACAGAGTGGTTATTAAGAAGATTAGCGAGCGGGCTCTGTGGGTCATTGGAGGAGGATCGAGGAGAAATTACTGGATTAGGAGTATATCATCTGCACGGCCGGGGGGGCAGGAGCTAACGCTTCAGGTGAACAATTTCACGACAGCGCTGTGTAACAAAAAAGACCTCTGAAAGGCGACTTCGGAAAAGCAGCAGTCAACGCCAGTGTTTGCTGAGCATCAAAGTTGAGAAGACTCTGCAGATGGACAAGCCCCCGATCGCTACCTGATCACCGTGGACGCTGACGATCCTGACTCGCGACGATCGCCAATGAGGCCCAGCGCTGTGGACGCTGGGAGTGGTCCCCGTTTGCCCGTATAGCAGAGGTTCTGCGGCCCGAAAAGAGACCAACGGCTGACAGCTTCAGATTCTATCCGCTATCGCACAATGCGTTGTCCAGGTCCATCTAAATCGTATCATATCCATCATGTATATCCATCCGCAGGGGTATCATCTCCAAGACATTTCTGTATGCCCGCCATCCAACGCCGCGCTGTAATGAACAAGATACCACCGTCTTAGCAGAAGAATTTATATGCCTTCTTGCTTCGACTCCACGCTCTCTTCTCCGCCCGCTCTTCTGCCAGCAGCTCTGCAAGATCAATATCGGTGCGCATACCCGTCCTGAGGTCCATCTCGCTGCAGTGCATCACCCGCGTCCGGAACCAGAACTTGTACGGCAGGTAGAATGCCAGTACAATGGGAGCTGCCAAGTATACGGCAAACCAATTCCGAACTCGCTCAATATTGGTCAGCTTTTCGTACCCGATGGGCGCGAGACCTGTCCAAAATTGTGCAATCAAGACGCAGCTGACCAACACTAGCCCGATCCAGCTGCCGACGACACCTGGCTGTGACACAAAGGCCAGCTCGTCCAGCGTGTGGCCCTGTACGCGCCAGGCGCGCCGAAAGCGGATATGTGACAGGCAAATGCTGCCCCAGGTGAAGAGAGTGCTTAGACCTGAAAGAGCGATCATCCACTGGAATGCGTCTTGTTGCTTGTCTGAGCCTGCAAAGAAGGCGAGGAAACCGAGCCCACAGGACAACATGATCGCTGTGAGCGGCCGGCCCGTGCGATCGATGTAAGCGAGAATGCGAGGAGCCTGGCCCTGCTCGGCGAGTGATGCGAGGACTCGCGATGAGCCGAAAACGGCTGAGTTGCCGACCGAGAGAACGGATATGAGCACGACGACGTTGAAGACGGAAGGGAGGACGGCAATGCCTTGTGATTGAGTCAGCCCTGTGCTGAGTTGGAGAGGCAGCGAGCGGGGCGGTCACTTACCTGCAATGTTGATGGCAATCACGAATGGACTTGCGGTTACGTCTGCCTGGCTGTGTGATGACAGAAGTCTTGGGTCGTCATAGGGGACGCAAAGTCCCACAAGCGTCAAGCTGACAATGTAGAATAGTGTGATCCGCCAAAAGACTTGTTTCACTGCCGTTGGTAAACTCTTGCGTGGGTTGGTTGTCTCAGCAGCCGCCAGCCCGACAAGCTCAGTTCCTGCAAACGAGAATGCCGCGTTTGTAAACACACTACACAGACCCTTGAAGCCGTTATTGAATGCGCCCGGGTTGCGCCAGTACCTGCCTCCAAGAAACCCACCCTCAGGGGAACCTGCAATAACGAGAACGACGCCGAGGACGATGAAGGCGATGACGGCGACGATCTTGATGAGCGAGAAGAAAAATTCAGCTTCACCATAGCCTTTGACGCCGAAGAAATTGATACAGCAGATCAGGGCCAGAAATATTATGACCCATGCGTCGCTGTTGATGCGACCCTGATCCCAGAACTGTATGACGAAACACGCAGAGACGACCTCCAATGGCAAAGCGATCAGCCATTGCAGAGCGTAGTTCCAGCCCATTGCGAAGCCCCATGCCGGGTCCAGGAAACGGGTTGAGAAGGCTGAGAAGGAACCGGCCACGGGGAACACCACGGCCATCTCACCGAGAGCCTGGACTGTGCAGTATACAAGGACGCCGATGAGAGAGAATGCAATCAGGACGGATGCTGGTCCGCCTGATGCCAATGTTGCGCCAGAGCCAACGAAGAAGCCAGTACCTGTGTAGTAATCATCGTCAGTAATTGATGCGGCTTGTAAAGAAATAGTTGCGTGGCGCTGCTCGCACGCAAATATCGCCTGGCCCAGACGTACCGATTGAACCTCCTATCGCAATCATCTGTAAATGTCGTGATTTTAAGCTCCTAACCAGAGGACTCGACGCTGTATTGCTCACAGCCTCCTCATAATCAAATTGCTGCCGCTGGTATGTTCTGACGGGTTTGTCTGGTGCAACCGCGGCATATGGGTCGCGCTTGAACCCATCGAGGACATTATGCCAGGGGCGTTGGCTCTGCTGTGGTGACAGGTCCGCGCCGTACCCGGTAGGCGAAGGGGAGATGTTCGATCGTCCATTATAGGAATGAGAATCAGAGAGTAGATCTTTGTCGCTGAGCGAGATCGATCCGTGAGCCATAAGAGGCTAGGGTTCGCGCGCGAGTTGCGCGACGTATTGGGGAGGTTACAGCAGGTGAGCTGGCCTGTCACGGTTGTGACCTTGGAGGTACGTCGCTTGCCTGCTCGGGGCGGGGTTGGGCGGGATCATACGTGTCTATGCATTTGAGGCGTCTGTAGCCAAGAATCTCGTGGTGAGAACGAAGATAGCACGAGGGGATAGACGTAAGCAGCAGAATGGCCGAGAGCAGAGAGGGTGGGAGTGGATGTTGGTGGTAACTAGGCGGGTCTTATCGGCGAGCGACGCCATGCCCTTTTCATCCTGTCAGGGTCCAGATGATAGATTGTGGTTGAGTGCGACCCGTCAAAGACAAGACGAAAGACTAGGTAGGTCCAGAATGTTACAAGTTCATGCCAATGCGAGAATGTTGTAAAGATATGCTTTGTTAGCAAGTCGTACAGAGAATTGAAATACAGTACAAATGGTCGTTACATGCCCAGCCCTCATACACAAATCCCGGAACAGGCCACATCGCTATGCACAACCAACGCCGTCATGCCAAAACATTATCTGCCGTCATGGTCTAGATCTCAGTCGGGCGTCCTCTGAAGGGCCTTCAGCGTCTCTTCCTGAACCATAGCACCTCCGTTGACATTCCTTGGCGCAGGTGAGCCTTGTAATGTCTGTGCTGGCTGTGGACTGGGGAAGAATTCGTCAATGCTAGCAGGGCCGTCAACCGGTGAAAAAGCATCGACCTCTTCAATATCGTCTTCATCCTCCTCTTCTATGATTTCGCCGCTTCTTCTACCTTGGCCCGAAATGCTGCCCTCCGCGCTGCTCGTCGTACTTCGCTTTCGCGCGCTGCTTCCCGGACCGAGCATGGGACCTTTGAAGGCCGTGCGCTTTCGTGTCGCGAACATAAGACCAGGACTAGGCGGCCCGAGACCGGCAAATGGCGAAGGCGCAGGGCCTTCTTTCGTCAGACTCAGACCTGTAGGAGCCTTAAGCGCAAGCCGGCTGTTAGTAGGGAAGTTGGGTCCGGTAGGCGTTTTAGGCAAGACCTTGAGCATAGAAAGGTTCGGGCTGGCGCGGCGTCCCATTGAATTGTGCCGGATAGACAATGTAGGCGAAGCGACGGAGTTGGACGAAGTCGATGAGGCCACCGACAAAGATGCATGATGGCCATGTATAGAACGCATGGATGACACAGACGAAGATGTCGACTTGCGGCCGCGAAGATTGCTGCCTGTACTTCGCCTATACGATGAGGACGGCGTCAGAGGTGAAGGGGATATCGAGGGTCGTCTTCCTGACCCAGCGCTTGCATTGGTGGCAATGCGCGGTCTGGCTGGATATGTTGAGCGAGATTGTAAGTCTGGGCGTGGCTTCGACATCGATCGTCGAGGCACACTGCCGTCTGAGTGCAGGCGCACCGGCTCTGGAGCACCAGGTCGTCGCGCCGCGTCAGGATGCAGTGTGTCGTCTTGGCGTAGCTGATTGGGGGACTTTGCGCGCTTTGACGTCTCTTTGAACCAGTGTTTGATAGAGGCGATCTGCGACATGAAAGGCTGCGGATAGCGGCGCTTCCTCTTCTTAGGCCCGTTTGGGTCGACCGAGACAAAATCAGTATTCGCAGCGACCACGGAGATGCCGCTTGCTCGCTTTCGATAATCTCGTTGCGCGGCCTGTGATCGCCTTCGCGGATTGTGCACGGTATGTTGCTGATGCTGCAATGGTACTGGGCGTTCTTCCGACGTTGCTTTTGGAGTCGGAGGTAGTGTTTTCGACTTATCAGGCGTCGATTCTTTGATGCGATCGAGTTGCATGCTCGGACGATTCACCTCACGCCCTCTGGTAATCTGACCAGCCGATTCCTCTTCATCAGCCTCTTTGATAGTTGGTGCGATCCGCTCCAAACGGGCACTCGCTCCGCTAATCCTTCTTGAAGCCTTAACATCGGCGTCCCTCTCTTTCCTCTTGCGATCTCTTCGCGATTGTTTTCGCTCTTCCTTCTCCAAAAGCAGCCCCCACCAGCCAGCCAGTGAGTCGCAACGCTGAGATAGAACGTTCTCAATAACCATGTCGATGTTCACTCCCGCGCTCCGCATCCGCTGTAAGACGTCCTTCTCGAGCGACGTTGTGAAAGGAGCTGGTTGTTGAAGCTTTAAGATTGCCTGCTGATGTGGTGCGTGATCCGCAAGCCAAGGGTTCGTAAGGATGTCCGCCAATGAAGGCCGGAGAAGCGGCCTTTTGGAAAGCAGCAAATGGATGAGCTCTCTCGCGCCCTGTGGCATAGTGTCCGGGTATTTTGGCTCTTCTTTCATTATCCGGCTCTTCGTCTGACTTTCGTCATCATCGTCAAATGGCAGCTGTCCACAAAGCAGCGCGTATAGAATAATGCCCAAGCTCCACACGTCCACCTTCTCGGCAGCATATTTCTCGCCCTTGAGCATCTCTGGGGCAGCGTAACAGACCGTACCACACCATGTCTGCAAGTTGCTCGATTTACCCTCGTATTCGCGCGTGAAGCCGAAGTCGCATAGCTTCACGTTCTGGTTCTTGTCCAACAGTAGGTTTTCCAATTTCAGGTCGCGATGCACACAAGACTTGGAGTGGACGTAAGAGACCGCGCCTACGATCTGCGCGAAGATGCGCTGAACGAAGCTCGGATCGAGGGGACCATGCTGGGTGAGGTAGTAGTAGAGTTCGTCCCCTGGTCAAGTCAGAGAGCGCCTTGCGAGCTTGGGTATACGACTAGCGGCGTACCAGGACAATACTCGAGCACCAGCCACACCAAGCTCTCGGTTGTTATAACTTCATAGAGGCGCGCAATATGGGGATGTAGGAATTGTCGATGGTGGTGAATTTCACGCGCGAGGTTTGGGTCCGCTTTCTGCGTCGACTTGAGCACGACCTGAGTTATTGGTGTCAGTTTTCGTTCTCTGGGTAGTGGTTGCAGGTCACGGACCTTCGAGTCGTTGGTGAGCTTGTGTGTAGCTAGGTAGACTTTGCCAAAAGATCCCTTGCCAATAACGTGGTGTAGCTGGTAGTTGCCGACATGGCGGAGCTCCGAAGAGCAGAACTCCCTATTGAAAATCAGGGCTCTGCGCAAGAGTGTGGGACCATGAGGCCTACGTACTCGTGGAGCGCAGTGTATGAGGATGCAAGCTGCGAAGTCGTTAGTCCGTGGTGTTGCACAATCTTGAAACGAGAGATGAGCGGACCTTGTTTCGGTGACTCTGCAACTCGGCCTTAGATTTACCAGTGGAAGAGAGCATGTGTCGTCGGCGCGTGCATTGGCGTTAGTGATACAGAAGATAGTGAGGCCGTTACTGCGTTTTGGTCGTGTTTGCGAAGCAATAGAGTCGTTTGCAAATTGCGGTAGTGTAAAGGGGGCTGCGGACATTGGGACGAGAAAAGCAGGCGGCCGATCCGGGATTATCAAAGCCACTGAGATCACCAATCTTAACCACGAAGCAAGATACACGCTATCAACGCGATGAAAGTATGCTGCGAGAGTAACAAAGCAATTGCAATCATCTGTAGTAGCAAGGAAGCTTGCGCCTTCGGAGTTTACCTTAGGCTCAAACGGGCATCTCGTCTTCGTGGCTGAAGCCAGTGGCGTCGCATTCTCCAAGTACAATAATCACCTATCTATATCCCACGAGACCCCCATCTGTCTATTTGTGGCCGTTCGCCAATGGATGTTGCCCGTTGGCTTTTACTGGTTGCTTGCCTTCCTGAAGCTCGTCTGCTTCCTCACTCTCCTCGTCGTCTTCTTCCTCTTCCTCTCCGTCCTCATCTTCCTCTTCCTCTCCGTCCTCATCTTCATCTTCATTCTCATCCTCATCTTCATCCTCATCTCCATTATCTTCAAGATCGTCTAGCTCTAGCCCATAGTCGTCTCTATAATCCTTCCAGCCTTTGGATGCAGGTGCGAAGCCCGCTTTCTTGAAGTCCTCTACCACCTTGTCTTCCATGACAGGAGCGCAAGTTATAAAGATATTGGCTGTCTTTGGGTTGAAGAGTGGCACCATGAACTCGCGCATTGCGCCTATGACCTCTTGCTTGGTCACGTGTTGGACTTTTTTCGCAAAGTTCTTCGAATAATCTTTGGAGATGCCATGGATAGCCTGGTTCATCAAGCTGCTGTACGCGGCGCTGAGCATGGTTTCGCCTTCGCTGGCCACCCCGGTGATGATATTACTGACAGCATCCTCAAGCCAAAGGTCGTCGAGTTCAGTTTTGCCATTTGCATGGTCCATGATGACCTTTCGACTCGACTCAAAGGCTTTGTAGGCGTTTGGCGACCTGTAGATGCCGTAGCCCCACAAGCCCTTCTCAATTGAGCGCACGAAGGCAGTGCCGTAGGCAAGACCATTGCCTCGAATCGCAGTCCAAAGCGGCCCTTCGATCGTTTCGAGGTACGCTTTTGCCACGGTCAAAGCTGGCAGTCGCGGATCCTCGTAGCAGGTGACGCCCTTCGTCTGAACGCCCGCAAAGGACGAGTCGATCGTCCGTAGAGGCATTACATGTGTGAGGTTTCCTGGCTCAATGGCCTTCGCCGATCTGGTGGAATGTGCCGAGTTCAATGACGCCAGCGCTTTTTGGCTACCAAGCCTGTCTGAGATAGTCCGCCATGCAGAGACGGGATTGGCGATCTTTCCGGACTCGAGATCACCGACGACGAAGCACCTGAAGCTTGAGGAGCCGAGGATGGCTTGACGCACCTTTTGTAGCTTCGTGATCACGATCTGTGGCTCGGTTTGCATCTCACGCAGGATCTCCTTGAGATGCAAGCTCTTGATGAACATGTTCTGACCGCGCGCAGTGCTGTCCCTCGTTGTGTGCACGAACTGAGCCATTGATTTGACAGCATAGTCGCCATCGCGCTTGTCCTGAGCTAAAGATGCAATCACCTTCTTCAAGCTTGAAAGTAGTCTTTGTTCGTCGAAGATACTGTCGAACATGAAGGCCTTGATCCATTTTATCGCTGCCGCGTACTTCTCAGGTTCAACGACGATATTGGTGTTCAGTAGCTCTGAGCTGAATTGGCTGGTCAGAGTCTCAGAGTATTCGACAGTGTCGTTCTCGAGTTCAGCGACCACCTCCTCGAATTCAATGCGCTTGCCGTCACGCAAGATCGGTAGCTCGTAAAAAACCTGGCAGAAGAGCACGGTGAGCGGTCGAAGCTCAGTAGGGATGTCATGCGTGTTGAAAGCGAGACCCAAACTGACAAAGCTGGACTTGACGTGCTCGTACTGGATGAAGAGCGGGATACCATCATCATCCTTGGTGATGACTTGCTGCACTGTGCTGTTAGGCATTGGATCGCGTCGAGCCAAGCCTGCGAAGGCCGTTGATGTCTCAATGAATTTGATGGACTCTGCCGGGGCGATTGGATATTGCTGCAATAACTCCTTAGGCACAGGCTGTTCGTTCTCCTTCTTAGCCTCTTCGAGTTTCTTCGCTAGATCGTGCATGCCTTTCTTGCCGAGCTTCTTCTGCTGTTGCTTGACACGTTGCTCCTCATCCTTCTCAAGCTTTTGAGACAGCGCTTGCGAGGGCCTCGCGAAGGTAGTTGCAGTGTTCGCATTAACGAACCACTTGCGAAAGAAATTGAGCCATTGATCCCCTGTCCATTGGTCGATCACGTCGTATGCTGCCAAACTGCCCAGATCTCGTAGACCGCTACCATCACGGTTGCCGAAGATGTGATCGTCAGCTACGTAAGCGATCCAGGTCTCTGGCGTGGACTCCTTCTCCCACTTCGCTACTCGTCTGCTCCTCGCTAAACGATCCTTGAGATACGTCATATCCAGCGGCTTTTCTGAGGCCTCCTTGAGAAGGTTGTGGAAGCGTTTGGCAACCTTGTCCATCTCCGGAGTCTCAACGTCCGCTAGCTGGAAGATGACAAGAGAGTCCAATCGCTCTTTGACCTGGACATAGATTGAGCTCGCAAGCTGCTCTTCTTCAACCAGCGTCCTGTCTAGTAGAGCAACCGGGCCACCAGAGAGGTACTCGGTGAATACCTTGATCGCAGTCATGGTCAGATTGTTGTTCAAGTTCGGGCCAAGGTAAGCGATCTGAATCTGACCGAGGGACTCGTCGGCCTCTGGAAATTCAATGGTGACCTTTGAAGACTTTGACAGTTGCGTGGTTCTGTCACTATTTCCCCAAGGCCGATCGAATGATTCCTCGTAGCGAGGCACATGGCCAATGATGGTATCCTCGAACTCGTCCAGCTTTGCCAACAGCTTATCCTGTGCGACGTCGCCGACGACGATGACGCAAATATTCTTTGGCTGATACATGGCACGATGAAAATCGCGGATTCTTTGATTGGTCAAGGTTCGCAGTACTTTAGTCGCGCCTCCAGTGTTGTAATGATAGCCGTTGGTCTTGGGATATATTTGCCGTTTTGATGCCATGTCTACAAGATCGTAGACATCGTTTTCACGGCCCTGCATCTCAGAGTAGACCACCCCAGCATCATTGCCAGTGCCATCAATGTGATGGACCTCGGTATAGCACGCATCGTCAGACAGTTTGGGAAGGATAAGATGTTCTAGATACACGGGGAGCACGTTCGCAAAGCCTTCTTGTCCGGCTGCTTCGAGCTCGTACAGGGTGACATCTTCATCAGTATAGGCATTTGTGTAGCCATATGACCGAGTTGCTAGCCTATCCAAGAAGCCTTTGTTGTATGATCGGGAGGCAGTGAAGATGAGATGCTCGAGAGTGTGAGGTGCACCACTATCATCCAATATCTCGGTAGCGACAGCGAGTCCACACCAGATCTTTGGAGTTTGCTGCTGGACGAAAACTACCCGCAGCCCTGTCCGAGATGATTCATACTGTGCGAACTCTACGCCACCATACTCACCCTTGAACTTTTGGATGTTCCTGAAATGAGACCCTGCCATCCTGAACCAGTTTTTGGGTATGAGATGCCTAGTAATGTTGGAGATAAGACCTGAGGATGACAACGGCTTAGGGAGTCATAAGGCGAACAAGACTACGAGGATGGAGATGATGATTGCGGATGAGCGTCCAAATGTAGAGCGCATTTCAGCTGCTGCTAAGGTACTTATAAGGCAGAAGCATGATAAGAAAAGGTCTGTAGTCAGTGGCAGGATCGTTGTCAGGAGCAGGAACGTGGCATCTATCTGCTGGGCCGCGAAATAGCGCTGATGAGAGCCTGATGCGAAACTCACGCGGTATGGCTGACCAGCCCCAAAGTCCTGAAGCAGATGTCTTCGTCCACGTCGCCTCTTCCATGAACGCTAGTGTGCCGCTAGCCCCCAAACTCTGATCTGGAGCAAGTTCCAATCATTTCCCTAAAGGGCAATATATCAAGCGCAATCCATGCTTCCCAAGTCCACGAGTCCCATAATTGGAGGAGCTCCTCCCAGCTCGCAGTTGAGGCGTGCTCACTCAGCGTCATGTCCGAACACAGCAGTGCAGTATAGATCTTAAAATAAAGAAGGTAAGAACCTCACAGGTATTTCTCCCCTTCCATCATGGACCGGCAGAGGGATGCAATCGTTGGCTTTGCGATATCTGGACATTATCCCGAAGACAACGACGGAACGCTCTCTGAGAGCTTGCAGTCAACTTCAATATCTCACGCTCGAGAAAGTCTCGCGCAGGCCAGGCAAGAGGCGGAAACAAACCTCAGGAACATCAGCCAGCAGGTCGCGCCCGATGTCGATGGCTGGATCGAACGCGCGAAACAGCTACAAGCCGACATTGGACAGTCCCGCAGCATCGCTCGAGCAATAGTAGAACAATCGGAACGGGCAAAAGATATTCAAGCAAAGCGGACAGATGCTGCTAAAAACTCACAGCTCCTCAAAGCAGAGACTGCTTTCCATGGGGGCCTTGGGAATACCCTTCGAAATATCAGGACTGCCAGAGATCAGCTTGGCGAAGCGAAGAAGGCCGTGGCGGATGGCTCAACGTACAAAGCATTCAAGACTCTACAGGCGCTCGAGGAAACGTTACCAAGCCTCGGCACTGTGGGAACGACGAACGCTCTCGATTTACTGCGACAAAGGGTGACAGACCTGCGCAGCAGCGTTGTTGAGCAGGCTCGTAATCTCACAAGGCGAGCTATCGATGTTGAGCGAACAGAACAGCGTCTAATAGTACGGAAGCGAGTGCAATCCATCGCAGGTCAAGAAGTTGGCATAGAAGATACTGTTCGATTGTCATCCAGCTTGGGGCTTTTGCGCGAAGACATGTCGAGAGTATCTTCTGATCTCGAAGTCGCTGTCACAGGACCAATCTTTCTGAATGGCACTTTCATTACGAGAGCCTCATTCGTACAGACGTCAGATGGCGCCCTGCAAGTCTCGCGCTCTGATGCACAAAGCACGAGCAACAATCTAGTCGAGGATCTCATCAAAACTTTAAGGTTTTTGCACGACGAAATGCCAAAGCCGGCACGTGACATGCTAGCAGACATGCTTGTGCCCTCTGTGACAGCACATCTCATCTCACAAAAGCTCCCGGCAGCGCTTGCTGTGAATACCAAGGACACTGGGCACATTGATCGTGTCGTGGCTGAAGTAAGAAAGCTTGCCGATACGCTAAGATCGTTATCCTGGAGTGGCTGTACAGATTTGGAGGAATGGGCGGATAACATTGCCAAAGCCTGGCTCGCGAGGCGGAGAGAAGCCTCCATCGACGATGTTCGTGGCCTCCTTGGCAGAGCTCTAGGAACTCGCAAGAGTGTCGAGCATGTTGAGACTCAGGTCGTATCGGCCGATGATGCCATGGTCCAGAATGAGACGGTGCCCACCGATGACTGGGATGAAGAGTGGGCAGAAGACGAGGCAGATAACGACGCCTCACGTGCAGTGGAGCATCATCGAGAGGACGAAGAAGAAGACTGGGGAGGCTGGGATGCTGACGAGCAGCACACCGCCGGATCCACCACAACGCATGCTAATGGCAGACCAACAAAGTCATTGGATATTGAAGAAAACGAAGGTGCTGGTTGGGATGACTGGGACGAGCAAAAACCCACCACCAGTGCCACACAGGCGCCGAAATCCAAGCAAGCTCCGCCAAAAACCAACGGCAACAGCCTTCCGACCCGCAGCAAGCCAACTCAGCACGAAGTCACTCTCCGCGAAACCTACACAACAACCGCCCTACCTGACGAAATTTACGCCAATATCACCACCCTCATCAGCGACGCACAAACCCTCCGCTCACCGTCCTACTCCTCCTCCCCAATCGCACCCGCAGCACCCATCCTCTACACCATTCCCACAATCGCCATCTCCGCCTTCCGCGCCCTCGCCCCACCCGCCTACGAGCTCCTCCAAGGCGGCAACATGCTCCTCTTCAACGACAGCAACGGCCTCTCCTCCCAACTCAAAGCCCTCCACTCCGATCTCAACACCTCCTCCGACCCTGGCCTCTCCCGCCTCAAGCTCCCCTGCGACATCCAATCCCTCGAAGCCTTCGCCCGCCGCAACTACAGCAAAGCCATGGAAGAACAACGCACCATCCTCCGCGACCTCATCGACAACGCCCAGGGCTTCGCCAACTGCACCACCCCGCCCTACAAAACCGCCTGCGACGACGCCGTCAGTATGACGGTCGCGCACCTCCGCTCCACCGCGGAGCTCTGGAAAACCATCCTAAGCAGGAACGCATGGCTCCAGGCGCTCGGCTCGCTCCTCGGCACCGTCATCGGCAAGATGCTCGTCGACATCGAGGAGATGAGCGACATCGGCGCCGAGGAGAGTACTCAGCTGAAGCGGTACATCATGGACGTGTCGGCGCTGCAGGAGTTATTTGTACACGAGGGGCGGGAGACGGTGGGGCTGTACGTGGGGCAGTGGTTTAAGTTCCAGTATCTGGCGGAGGTGCTGGAGAGCAATTTGGAGGATATCAAGTTTTTGTGGCGGGAGGGGGGGTTGAGGGGCGAATTTGAGATGGAGGAGGTGGTGGAGTTGGTGGAGGCGTTGTTTGCGGATGGGGAGAGGAGGAGGAGGGCGATTGGGGAGATAAGGAGGGGTTGAATCGTGGGGTTTCATGCATAAATGGAGATTGGGATTTGACGATGTCTTAGGAGTCAACGTGAGAATCAATTCATGGCTTCTGCTGTGTCTCCATCGCACAACGACCCACGAATCTCCGCCCAGCGCTCTCGCCTGCCAACCACTCCGCAGGCGCAAACAGCTTGAACATGCCCACCCTCCATAGAGTCGGCACACTCGCCCTCATCGCATCCTCCAGCTTTATCTTCTCAGACTCCTGCGCACCCTCTGAAGCGTAGAGAGCGTCGTATCGCTTGACGTTGGCCAGCAGCGCGCCGATGGTACCTGTGTGGATCTTCTCGCCCGACGGCAGCGTGACGGTGGGCATGGCGGTCCCAAGGGTGGCGCTGTTGATTTCTTGGAGGGTGGGCGGGGGGTTGGACATTGTGGTGATAATATTGAAGAGGGCTGGGGCAAAGGGGGTTGCGCGAGAGAACGGGTTGCTTGAGGGTGGGTGGATATGCGGGTGCCGGAAGTCACTTGGGCACTGAGAAGTAGAGGAGTGGTTTTGAAGCTGTTGAACGGGCTCAAAGACAGATGATACACGGTTTCACGACTTTTGCGCCCTTTGTATCGCAATGAGGCCGTGTCATCACCGTAACAGCCCGCACTCAGATCCTCCGTCCAAAGCTCCGGAAGTCACTTTCTACAACACCGACATATTGTCCCGAGTACACCTCCATCTATCACCATCTCAACGATCAACCAAAAGTCTACGCCAAGTTTCTGGTTCAGTCCACAAAGCGCTCACATCCTTCGCACGTGACGGACCAGCATTCTGACGAGATGGACTCGTGAAGAGCTCCCCGAACCAGCTCATGAGCTCGTACCACACCTCGTGTCAGCAGACGCGTGCCCCGCCCCCGCTTTCAGCCTCTCTAGGTTACTTGAGTCTCTTCTCTCGTATCTTCCCTTGACTACCGTCTCTTCGCCCGCAATTCATCCCATCCCATCACACTTCACTACAGTCGGCTCAACAGCTCCAATTCAAGCGCAGACGCAAGCCTCGCCCCACCGCTCGCAGCATCATCACCTTTCCCAACAAATAAGACTCGCAATAGAGCCGCGAGCGGCCATACCAGAGACACACATATCAAGCAAACAGCAAGCAGGTGTGAAAGACGAGATCATGGCCCACCCCTCCTGCCCCAAATGCGGCGAAGCCGTCCAAGGCACCAAGAAGGAGTGTAGGGCGTGCGGTGCTGTGAGTTTTCTTCACTTTCTCTCTCCACGACCCCCCCCCACCTAGTTTCTCCTCCAACTTGTCCCGTGGGTTGAATGGCAGCTAACGAGTGCAGTCGTGCCCTCAGTAGACACCCTTCCCAGCTTCCACGAAACGATGGATGCCAATGGATCACGAATGCATGAAGGAGGATCAGTGAGATGGTACGGATTTGAAGGAGGTTCTTTCATGTTCATTTGGTGGACGAGTTGGGGGGGATAAGATTTGTGCGTGTGATGAACACGAACGAGGAATGATAGATGAAACGACCGACACGCCGACTTCTTGCTGTGTTGCTCATCCTAAGTATGGCGGTCTTCGTGCTTGCGTCTATTGTAGCATGTCGTGAATGTCTACCAGTGTCGAGAAGTACGAACACATGTGCCTATGGGTGCTGCAGAAAATGAATCACGTTTGCTGTACGCTTGCTATACTCGAGCTATACTTTCGCTTTGCTACCTCACAATCCCTGCTTCGTCGCTCAGCAAATCTTTTCCCGTCTTGATGAGCGACGAGAAGATCCAGCGCCCGCTCAAACTAAGTCCTCATACACGCTCATTCTGCCCATCACGAAGCACACCAGGAGCACATCACAACAGACCATATTATCATGAGGAGAGAGGAAGACAAGCTCCCAACCGACACGTACTAACACCTCCTTTCTCGATCATCCGCATGCCAAATTAGACTGTAACTGCTCCCGTCCAGCCGTGCGATTCAAGAGCATACACGCTGAGCAATGGCAGGTAGGAAACCGGCGTCAAATGCTAAACGAAGGCGTGACTGTAGAAGAGCGGCTGCGGTGTTCACGCTCCAGCTTGACAAGCAAATTCAGTGCTATGCTGAAATCTCACTGGTGGGGAGAAGCGAAGCTTAGAGGGTGTTTGGCTGGTGGGAAGCGGTGCTGACATTGAGCAGCTGCATGGGCTGACAAGTGGCATTTATACGAATAAGGCAACGATCGTGCGATTTGCGGTGCCAGTGTTTGGGCTCAGACAGATAAGACGTGAGTATTGCTAAAGGACAGCAAAGCAGCTGGGATGAGAAGTCAGTGGTCGAGACGATTGGTATCAGGCAGGTGCGGTAGTATTGGTGAGGAAGGAGCATTGAAGAAATCACTGTGCACTGATATGGCCTATACATAGGCAGTTTCATCTTATTTTCGAAAGTTATGGGTATAGGCTGAAGCGGTGGTGAGTACTCCAAGGCCGGTCATTGGATGCTCACAGTCATGCTCGCTGAAATGCGTCAGCACGATAGCCTCCCCTAGCGCAACGATGCAGCGCCAGCCCTTCCCAATTTGCACCATCCCCAACACCTTCGCAAGCCATAATGATAATCACATTGGACCACCAAAGCTCATCACTCCACCCCGTCCGTCGACGCACTCCCCACACTGGCTCGACTCTCCTTACTCCCCCTTCTCCGTCCACTCCCCATCTTCTCCAACGCCCTCCCCACAAAGCTGCCGCCCCTCTCCTTCTTCGGCCGCTCCTGACTGTTCACCTTCCCCAACCCCTCTTCATCCTCCAGCACCGCACTGCCCTCCTCATTCTCCATGACCTTGTGCTTGTTTCCCGCTCCGCCGCGCCCGGTCAACACGGTGCTCTCGACCTGGGCGTCTTTGCGCTTCACGGGCTCGAGGTCTTGGGCTTCGCGCGATTTCTTGGAGTCGCCGGAGACGATGTTGCCGGAGCCGCCGCGGCCGGTGGTGAAGCGCTGGTTCTTGATGGTGGGGGTTTCGAGGTCGGCGTCGTCGGAGGTGGTGGGCTTGGGCTTGGAGGAGCGCATGTTGCCTGTGGTGTGTAAGTATTTGCTAGTTCTGAAGTGGGCGAGGTTGTTTTGTGCGATGCGGTTGGAGAGGACGCAGGTGGGAGTGTGTGAGACGTACCGGCTCCGCCACGGCCTGTGGAAACGTTCGAGATCGTGCCGATGGACATTATAGCAACACGCGTATGCGGTTGACCGTAGTGATTGTGGTGTTCGCCGAGTCGATGCGAGGAGAAGTCTTGCAACGACGAAGAGTTTCTTTGATTGGAAAACTGTAAGGCGTGACAGACGTGGGTGATGACGACGACCAAAGAATCTGGTTTCTTGCGCTGGTGGACTTGAACAAAGGAAGTCGCAACGTCCGCTATTTGACTCCTCTCAGTCAATCGAAATTTTCAAAGCGGGGTGGTCTTCCCGCCACGTATGGCCTCTTGGAGCCATCATGAGCGTGTGACCTGATCTCGATGCCAAGCGGCCTTGCCCAAAGCAGAAGGCAAGGTGGACATCTCGTCACAACGCTCGGCTACACGCAATAGCATCGCTTTCACTTTTGCTGAAGGAAAGGTGTGGTTTGGAGTGATAGAGGAGGAAGAGAATGTTTACAAGAAAACAGAGACGCGTACCGGGTTGCTAGACGCGTTGAAAGCTTTGGATGCTGGCAAAAGTGAGAGAGACTGATAGCAGAGATAAGACGAGAAGCGATGTGAGTGGTCGGATTGGAGGTGTCTTCCGGCTACTTCCGACGTCGGATCCGGCCGAGTGGGAAGGAGCTAGGGACTTGGCGCTCGATTGAGTGTCGCTTAGGAAATCTGGAAGCCGTGGAGATGTGCACCAACAACAAAGAGATTGAAGCGGTGTAGGATCCATTGCCTGGAGACATGAAAGAGCACTGTTGAAATGCTTCACAGCAATGAAATTTCCACATCAAACTTGTACCCGCTCTCCCGCAGGAAGCAGCACTGTGTGGTATCCAACTCGTCCCAATGATCGTACAGAATCCGTCCAAGCCCGCTATATGTGAAGTATATGTCGTAAAAGTCGTAAGCCACCAGCGCCTTGCAAAATGCCTACCCCAGTATACCGTTTTTTGTTCAGATCATATAGCGATACTCCAACGCTCGATCACCCAGATCCACCTTCTCATTCTGATCCGTCAACGCCGCTTGGCTGGTCATACCCTCGCTGTTTTGGCTCCTCATGATCTTATCTCGTCGCTTGTTCTCATTCCACACGCCGAAGAAGTAGATGATGGCCATGATGATTGTGAAGCCATCGAAGGCCAAGCACATGCTGTACGCTGGGATGTACCTGGGCGCGTCCTTGGCGATGAAGGTGTAGACAGCAACGATGCCGCCGGCTTGGCCAATGCCGATTTGCCATGCGCTGCCGATTGCTCGTCGGTGATGTCCAGCTAGATTCATGTTGAACCAGCACACGGTCGTCGGCAAAGCCATGTAAATGCCCATGATAAACATGAACAACATGCCGTATCGCAGGTGAATGTCCTTGTAGTTCGAGGCGAGTAGTGTCGCGGTTCCTATCCCGGAGACAACCATACCGATGACGATAAATGCAAACCGATGGCGCACCCGGTCAGACACGACGGCGGTAGACATGCCCAGCACCCAAGCACCCGCCCAAGGTGCGACACCGTACAGCTGCGTCTTCAATGGCGAGTAACCAAAGCCTTTGATGATGGTCGGCGAAAAGAATGAGTATGCGTAGCCCGGGGTCGCACAGCCGAAGTAGAGAAGACCAGCAGCCCACACCTTCCAATCCGAGAACATGTCCTTGATGTCCCTCAGCGCAATAGGTCGGTCGGCGCCACTGGGACCCTCATTCGCGGCCAAACGTCGCTTGATGATTGCTTTCTGCTCGGTGGTCGTCCACTTGGCGTGTTCCGGGAAGTTGGGAAGTAGGAAGTAGAACATGGGTCCCAGAGCTGCGGTGACGGCTCCCTCGATGATGAAGATCCAGCGCCACCCTTCGTAGCCACCTTGACCATCCATGTGTCCAATCCCGTACGCAGCGAGACCGCCGAAGGCGCCCGCGAGCGCAATAGAGTTGTAGAAGAAGGTGAATCGCTTCAGAGCCTCTTCGCGGCGATACCACATGGATATGACGTAGAAAGCTGGGTCATCCTCATCAGCTTCAGATTCCTCATCTCATGAACAGATGTATTCCCGTCGGCGCAAGCTCGCAAGCTGAGTCACCGAAAGTCGAGGAGAATAGCTTACCTCCAGGAAACATTGGCACCTCGCAGCAACCAAGTATGAAGCGCACAGCTACGAGACTACCATAGCTGTGAACGAAGCCTTGACACATACACACGATACCGAACAGCATCGTAAATATGGACACTTAAAGGAACGTTAGTTATGAGAAGCTGCTGACGGTCGTCACAGCTGAACTTACACCACACGGGCGGCGAGAACTTCTTCAACATCATGTTTGACGGGATCTCAAACACCAAGTATGGAATGTATTGAACCACAAGCTATTCACGATTCATAAGCCACAGTCGTGAGGCCGGGGAAATTCGCGGGGTGTGGCACTTACGCAATTGTTGTACTGATACTTCTTCAATTTCAGCTCCTCTGAGAGACCAAACGATTCCGCGTTGGCGATGTTGACCTTATCCAAGAAGGCAAGCGTGAACATAAAGCATAGAATGGGTAGTACACGCCAATCTATCTGAGCCAGTAGCTTGGCCTCGGCCTTCTTGTCCAGCTCGGGGACGGCAAGGTCATCGTCGTAAAGAACGTTGTGATTCACATTCTTCTCACTGGGGTAAACTTGGCCAATGCTGGAGTCGGAGCTCGTTGGCGGGGACACGCCGTGCTCGCTGGAGAAGATGCCAGGAGCTTTGGCCCCGTGTTCGGCGGCGCGAGTCTCCGTAAGAGACATATTGGCGGTAGCAACAGCTGTACACTAGCGAGCGACCACCATGAGAAGCACAAACAGACCACCAGACACAGGCAGCAGCACAGCGAAAACGAATGAAGCTGTCAAATTGATGCGGCGTAGTCGGATGGGACAGGACCAGAGGGAGTGGACGAGGGCCGGGTTTTGGGCGGCAGTTCAATGGCAGGCCTGTCAGTGCGCTCGAGTCGATCCAAGACAAGTGCAGGCTGCGCTAGACCCAGAAACTAGCACGGTTGCACCCTGACGTCCAAAGGCGACACCCGCCGCCGCTCGGAGCGTCGTTCCTCGACCACTCAGCGCCTGTGGAGCTGCGCACCTGCAAGTCTTAACGTTAACGCGCATGCGGCTCCTGTCTTAACACGCGGAGGGGCGAACGACGGAGCTTACCTGTCATTTGGCGGTGACCAACGTTCCTGTTTCCTTCAACGCTTCCAAGGTCTACAGCATAAATGGATTTACAAGGCTCGACTAAGGAGTCATGGCAGTATTGTTGCAATCTCAGAATACCGAAGCGGAGCTACTCCGCCAGCGAGCCGTCCTTTTTGTTGCAGCGGAGATGAGACGACAGATTCAAGGAGAGACCTGCCAAGTCGGTGAGGTACTCAAGCAGGCAAAACGTGAGGATGCGGAATAGTGACATGGTTCCGGGAGAGGGGTGTCGCTTTTGGAAGCCGAGCCTGTGCTCAAAAAGCCGGTCCAATTGCGCTCCTCGCCGAGTCCCACAACTTTGCTGATCATTTTGTTGACGTGCGCTAATCGTTCCAGCAATAAGCGTCCGCGTGGGTTTCGAGTCCCACTCTTGTCGAGCGGTCCGCACCATTTATCGCGTTAGCCGCTGTGGTTTTGGACGTTCCTGGCCGCACGAGGACGTCCCAAGTGTTCAGGCTCACATCTAGGGTTTCATTTGGACCTCACACCAGGCCGAGTCTTTGTCCAAAGAGTGACTGCGACTGGCAAAAGGTCATCGCTGACCGCAGGTTGAATAGACTGCGACCATCGCGTCCCCGCATCCTTGGCAGCTGCAGTGGCTTCTTTGACCCTTTGCTGATCGCAACCGTTCAAACCTTGCGGCGAGGCATCTGCACCAAGCATCATGAACGGCGCCGGATGTTACTCGGTTCCGTGGTTGTGCCTTTCGCTACTTCCAAGGTCGAGAAGGCACGATAGTGTGTAGAGCTTCGTTCGACGCACGAGGTGGACACAGGGTGGACGATAACATCGAAGTCACTGTCATCAAACAGACTCCAAGTTCACGTACGGACTTGTAGGTGATGCATTAACATTATGGCTCGACATCAGGCTCTTCGAAGTGGGCCACGCGTCGTTTCTTCTTCTTCTTCTTCTTCTGTGGTTTCTCAGGGTCTTGCAGATCCTCTCCTGCAGCTTCTCCGGCAGCCTGAGTCACCTTCTTTTTCTTCTTTTTCTTATCTCGAGGGCCTTCTGCAAGTGCCGTCTCGGCCGAGCCATCCTCTTCGTTACCGACGTGTCGATCTGCAGCTTTCCCGGCTGCTTCCCCGCTAGGCGCCTTCTTCTTTTTCTTCTTCTTGACGACCGTTGTCTCAGACTTGGCTTGGATGCGCTCTTGTGCCCTTTGCATCTCCAGACGCAATCGCTCGACCTCCTTCATCGCCTGCGCCATCTCCGCCTCTTCAGCTTCTTGTCTTTCGATGTCAAGCTGGGACCTCTTGTCAGTCGTGTTTGACTTTTCGCTGAGCGACAAAGATCCTAAGCCGCTCGAGTCTACTTGTAGAAATGATCTATTGGCAGTAGCTCGCGGGGCAGTTCCGTTTGCTCCTCTCGCCGGTGTTGAAGGTCTGCTCGTGCTGGATGGCTGGTCAATGTTCTCGTCCGTGAGAATGTCAACCGTCTTACGAGGTTTCTCCTGCTTCGCCTGGAACGAAGCGTTCGATCTTTGTAAGGGTCGTTGGCTGCTATCCTCGCCAAGATCAAGCTCCATGATGGGTATTGAGTCCACGTCGAGCTCATCACCATTGCTGGATCGAAGTATGTCATGCACAGGCGTCGCAGTGCCTGAGCTTCCGCGCGTGCTGGATGATATATAGAACGGATCGTCGCGCAAGTATGCCTGCCGCTCTGCTCGCTTCCTTGCAGCGTTCTCGGGGTCGACCAGGCTAGTGCTGGCTTGCTGGTATGAATATGGCTCGTCAGCTACTTGCAATCTGTTTGCAGCTGGTTCACCGAAGCTTTGCTGAGGCTTAGATTTTCTGTAATAGTACTCGTAGAAGTCTGGATCTTCAGAGATGTCATCAAACGAATCCGTTACTCGCAGAAGCAAGTCAAGATGCTCATTGATTGGCTCGGATAAAGTAACCTCTTCAGGCACCCCAACTTTGCTTTGTGCGTCTGATGCGACTGGCTTGATCTCTGCGCCAGAAAACAGCGACGGTATGGCTTGAGAGAGCAATAACGGTGCTTGCTTATACTCCGCTTCGACGACGCCCGGGTCATGACTTACGCTGGCTTCGTTCGCAAGACGCATCAGCTCCAGAAACTCCACAGCAGTCTCTTGCGTCTCAAGCTCCGGATGTGTCGTCAATTTCTCGAGAAAACGGATCATCCTCGACATGAGTAACGTGACCATCGCCCTCCGTTCTGCAGTCCATAATTGATTGGGGTCGCTAGTGAGAAATGTAAAGATCTTGATATTAGCTTGAAGGAAAATGTTGAGTGTTGCAGAGGGCAGCTGCACCGCGTCGGCGTGTATGAGAGCGTCCAGGCAAGCTTGAGCGTCGCTGAGGTGATCTGGAAATTCGCCCGCAACCCAAGCAGCTGGTCCAAACACAGCACTGCTAGCTCCTACACCAGCTGGCATTCCAAGAGATCTTCGGCTGCCGCAAAGTAGTATTTCGGCAGCTCGTACAGCTTGTCCCCGTGAACTTCTTACTCGCACCGCGACATTGCGCACTTCTTCGCCGAGTGCGACTGCAATGCCCTTGCCGTCAGAGTTTCTGTCCTTCGCTGCATCTGCAGGAACTGACGGGACGTGGCGGACCAGGTTTAGCAAAGTACTGATGTACCAGTCGAAGTCGTTGATGTTGGCGTAGTTGTTCCGTGAGCACATGTCGAGGATGTTCTGAATGATGTTGATCCTGTAGTCATCAGGCAGCTGGGCGGCTTCCTTCGGTTTTATCTCTCGAGGCTTGATGGACTTCGTTGCGTATTCGTCATCCGAGTCAGCGTAGGGTTCAACGCCACTGTGCATCGCTCGGTCATTCTCGACGTCATCTGCTTGAGAAGCCAGGGGAGAAGCCTGCAATTGTCGCATGAGGCGGTCGACAACCACTGTCAGGTTTTGCGCATTTACCATGCCTGCAGCAAGATCCAGCGCACGATGTCGTATGGAAATGTCAGGATCATCAATGCACTCCAGTATGGCGTCTTCGTGGAGTGAGACTAGATAAGGGTGTAGCTCCACGATCCTTCCGAACGCGAGTAAAGCCACGTATCTCAGGTTTGGATCGCCTTCGACCGCCAGCATCCCACGTAATTTGGTCACGCAAAGTCGTGCAACCTCATCGCCTTCTGTGGTTCCAGCAGCGCTTGTGAGGAGGCCGCCAGTAATGATGCCATTGATGCACTCATACAGCAAAGACATTGCTGGCGTTGTCTGCATGATCGTGGTTAGCGGAGGAAGCAATTTCTTCACAAGCCGTGGCTCCAATGGCGTCAGAGTAGCAAAGAGCTTGATGATCTTGATAGCCATCCAATTATTATTGCTTTCCACGAGTAAGTCAAAGAGCCGCGGAGCGAGAGGCAAGAAGTCTTGAGGTCTGCGCCATCCAAGTTCGCATACTACATTCACGACTGCTGCAGTCACGCTGGGATCCTCCGACTCGTCTTGCAGGCGCTCTTTGATCTTGGGCCAGGTTGGCCGTAATGTCTCAGGATATATCAGAGCCAGTCTGTACAAGGTCACTATGGTCTTCTTGCGTATGATTGGATTTGAATGAGATAGTCGTGGCAGAAGATCAGAAAGTAGGGAATTTGCCATGGACATGTTGAGGACGTGCGGTATTGCAACAAGAGGCAGCGATATTGTCGGGGCCATCGGAGATCCCAGATCTTTCTTCAGTTGATTCTCCACAAGCACGAGCACTTCTGTGTCTGATCGAAAGCTCTGAACTGCTGCCAGGTATGCGACGCGCTTCTGCGGATATTTTTGCGACGACATAACCTCCAGCACATTGAAGGAGGCCCACGACATGTCATGCCCAAACATCTCGAGATAGGTCAACTTCAGTAGTGCCGTCGCTTTTAGGTCCATGTCCTGGCCCTTGATCTCGCGCCTGCATTCTCGAATGCTATCTTGGATGTAAGCGCGCTCGTTGCCTTTGTGGTTGCGCAGGCCTCGAATGAGGTCGTAGAGGCTCTTTTCGAACATCACGTTGGTCGCCTGTCAGCAGACCAAGCTGACCCAAGCTTGTCTTTTGCTGCACAGAGTCTGTTTCGTCTGAGCTGTTCATTGACTGCATCTCGACGATAAGTTTGCGGCGGTCGGAGGGAGCATCTGTACCATCCGCTCGGAGGTGTGTGATCCAGAGAGCCGAAGTGAATTCTGTACGGTCACGCAATGCTTGAAAACACAGAGCAGTCGTGGACCGCAGAAGGAACGATGCGGTGGACGTCGTGATGGCCGATTTCGAAGTGCCAAGACCTCGAAGATGTCACCAACGAGATTGCGGCTCCGTCTCCATCTTTTTGATGCGATCCTTCTCCGTTCTCAACCCAGCATGATACCATGATAACGCAGCTGAATTCATAAGCGGTCGATATTCCCGTCCTCTATAATGTCCGCAGACCTCCTTCGACCGCCTGCACATCTGTCACAAGCCGACGCCCTACACCTTTCTCAGCAAGCTCCCTCAACCCTTCGCAAGCACTCCGGTTGGGCTCTACCATGGCCTCTGTCGCTGCTGGCGACCAACGATTCCCCCGAAAAATGGGCGATACATGAGAATCTCCTCTACTCCTGTCTCCGGACCGGCGACGATAAGTCAGCATTCGCATGTCTACAGAAGCTGAAGGAACGCTTCGGCGAAGACAACGAGCGAGTGATGGGCCTGGTTGGGTTGTATCACGAAGCAACAGCGGCTGATCAGAAGGGTCTTGCAGTGGTACTAAAGTCATATGAAGAGGCAATAAAAGAGAAGCCAACCAACATGACCATACGCAAAAGGCACGTTGCATTGCTCAAGAGTATGGGACAAGCTGATGGCGCGACTGCGGCACTGGTAGATCTCCTCGATGTCAGTCCGGTGGATGGAGAGGCTTGGACTGAGCTAGCTGAGCTTTACCTCAGTCAAGGAGCATATTCACAGGCAATATACAGCATGGAAGAAGCGCTGCTTATCATGCCAAACGCATGGAACTTGCACGCCCGACTTGGAGAGATTGTCTACATTTCAGTCTCCAACACGACCAATGATAACATGCTCCTGAAAGGCTTGACGCGGTCTCTCAAGAGCTTTTGCCGAAGTGTTGAGCTTTGCGATGACTATTTGCGCGGATACTACGGGCTCAGATTAACGACCTCGAAATTGCTGCAGGCCCTCAACAAAGCCGACAGCAAAGCTGTTGTCTCCCGCGACGCTTCCGAGGACGACTTCGCACCTCCTGGCGTGGCCACCGTGCAGCGCTTGAATGAAGTTGCGACGAAGAAGCTGGCCGAGATCGTCCGCAAGGCCTCGTTGAAGACGAGCCATTGGGAGGGTTACGAAGAGGCGGAAGTCACTGCAGCGCGTGAGCTTCTTGACAGAGATGGTGCCTCCATTACCCGTTGATGTTCATATTATTCCCATCCGATTCTCCGTCCCAAGGGGTATCTATGCAAACGCTACCGAATAGCCAGCCTCAATAGCTGACTGCCTGCGCGAACACCTTAGCTGCCAACTCTGACAGCAGCTTGGCCTTGTCGCCTTGTGGCAGTTCCTGTGTTGGGTCAGCATAAGCTTCAGTCAAGAGATGGGCCAGACCATACCTGAAAGACTGAGTACACTGATTTCCCTCGCGAATCCCGGATTGCGCCCAGTCTGTTCCCTGCGACAGCGCCAGCGAGTGCACCGGGTGCATTGGCGACAATGAAGCCCATACTAGCACCAGATATTCCGCCAATGATACCCCAGAATCGACCAGTTGGAGTGTGAGCCTGGCCCTCGGACATACCCTCCTCATTCATCATCTCCTCAAATACACCACCAAACTGCTCATTGCTGAAGCGCTCTTCATCAGCCTCGTTCTTCGCTCCTCCAAAGCCGAAGGACGACCACGGGAAGCCGCCCGGTGGCATCTCTGCACCTGTCTCTTCATCTGGATCTGGTGCCCCACCACTGAACATCCGAGTGTTGTCATAGTCGCGTCTTCGCGTCGGGTCTGAGAGGGTATAGTAGGCGTCGTTGATCTGTTGGAAGCGCTTGGTCTTCTGCGCGCGCTCTGCGGATTCTGCTGGAACGCGGTCGGGGTGGTGCTTGAGGGCGGCTCTGGTTGCGACAGTCAGCAAGCGCGGTCTGTGGTCGTGAACGGGACACATACTTCTTGTACGCCTCTCGAATCTGCTGTTGACTGGCCTTGGAGTCTATCTCAAGCACTTTGTACAGATCTGGAGCTGCAGTGTTCAGTCAGCTCCAGGACTAGAAAGCCTGAACACGGTCAAAGCACGTACTAGGAGCCATTGTGATAAGTGTAGCCTTTGTCTAAACGCTCGTTGATCGGCTCAATATCTACGAAGGACTTCTTGGTATCCTGTCTGTTCGTGAATCTGCAGAACGATGCCTGCGCGCTTTCCAACATCGACCTGGCCGTGCACTCCAGTGACGTAGTGAGTGCCACGATCTCTCTAGACGACACCCAAGAGTAGCGCAGACTTCCCAAAACTCCAGCAACGCATCACGAAATATTCTTGCTCCTCATCAAAAAGCCACAGAACCTGCCACGACCACCGCTTTGACTCTGATAGCGGCCTGCGTTGCCATGTCATAGCAATATGACTCGGATTCTGGAGATCGACCTCTTCTAGGAAGCCTGCACTCCTGCCCGTGGAGTGGAGGCGTCGACATAATGAGAGAACAAATCCACATTTGAGGACTTTGCGGATACGATTAGAAAGTGTTGTGATAGTGTGATTGATATTCGGAAATTGAACAGCTTCTTTAATGTCCACATGAGTCTTTTTGTTGTGGTTGTCGCTTGACATTGAGACAGGGTGGTCTATCTATGCTCGTTTTTCAATACGAAAGTGTTGTGTATCAAGATGTAGCCTCGCACGCCTCAGCCTGCATATGGAATCCAAGAGTATGTGTCATGAGCTCATGTTATCTGGACAAATGCCTTCAGATCAAGAGTCCGGACAAGTGAGCTCTCTCATCTACTAGGGATACGAATTTCGTCTCACATAAGCCGACTCTGCGGTCCAAACATGCAAGAGCCTCTTCGAAGCATATTGTGCGTGAAAAGCTACCGTTTATTGCTGAGAAATTCGCACCTCCCACACGCGCGCGCTGAGTGTCGAGAAAGACGTAAGCTCCCTCCTCTCAGATTTTCACATGGGGTACATTAGCGTTCACACCGCTCCACCAACTCTGGCTTCTTCATTTAAAGGGTCGCACAACAACCGAAGTATCGCAGACACAAGGTTGAGCATACGTTGTATTAGGGCCTAGAGGTCTACTCGCTCCATGTGAGCATTTAGGAGGGGGGCACGTCTAAGCTGGTAGGCATGGTCTCTGTGAGTGTTTGAATTTACCGACATGCACCTTCCCCAGCAGCGGTAGAGCAGGGCGATATAGCAGACACTGCTGCCACTTGAACCGGTGTCTCTATGACGTCTCATTATCTGCTCAATTGTCCTCTTTCATTCCGTCCATCATTCTCGACATGGCTGTCAACTTATCTTGGCTTGCCGAGCGTGGCCAGAATGCGACCCTTTTGGAGTCTTCTCAAGGCACACTCGAGCTCAGCCAAAGACGGAGTCGAAGTTTGTGCGTAGCGAAGGAATGATCATGTCACAGACCTCGGTAAGTATATCATAACAGCTTCCTGTTGACTATGGAGAGTTGTACGAACGAAGGATGCTGAAGCAGCGAACAAATATTGGAGCTTGATCGACCTTGACCAAAGAAGCGCTCGACAAAGGATGGCTTTCCAGATCACTACGACTCCGTTCGCTTGTGATGCTTGGGTACCAAATGCCATCTGGATTCCATCTCCCGTTTGATACGCCTGAACGCAGTCTCATGATTGTCGATAACGAATGCCATCTCCATCGCCACTACGAACATACATAGCTGTGAGAGTGTTAGCCCCGGCGTCCTTCTGGATCGGGCTATACCATCCAGCCAAACATCAACCATTGATACTTACGAGAATATCTTTGTCAGTATCAGTCCCGGAAATCGTAAAGGCGGCGCCGTCCATCATTGATTTTCCAGGAGAACCCGGCGGATGCAAGCGCTCCAGGTCATACGTAGGCCGATGCGCAATCATGCCCAAAATTGCATGTCTGCCACCCGCCTTCTCATACCACTTTAGACCAAGCTGACTATTCCGCGATCTCCACCATTCGCCATCGCGGGTGAGACTATTCGATCTACCATAAACCACATCATCGACGAGCACGCTATCAAGCTGCGATGTGCCCTTGGGCGTTAATGTGTAGCATTCCTGACTGCCCGCTTTGAAGACTGCAACGGTCAATAGGTGCTCTCAGCTGAGTCGAACCTCGATCTCACCTGTCTGCCAGTACGTGTAGGATTCAGATCCTATCCGGCGAGGCTCGCTCTTGAGAACGAGCTCCCAGCGCTTCGAATCCACCAACTTCCATATCTCCGACGCCCTTTCTCTGCATGATTACTTTGAATTACGTACGTGACCTTTACAGCGGGGACTTCTGGGACTTCTTGGACTTCTTGGATTCCTTGAATTCCTTGGATTGATTGCTGAGACGGTGGCCTCTCCGGATTCATGGAAGGGTATCGAATGAACCTCTCGAGAGTCGTTGCTGATTGATGCTTTGAGGATGACGCCACTCCGTAGAGTATTCACGATTACAGAGCCAACCAGCCACAGCCTATCAACGTGGCGGTAAAATAGTACTGCTGCTTTTGTACACGGTGTTCACGATGCAAGCTGCACCGTGGCCCTACGCGACACTCGAAACAGCGAGTTTTAATGGAACTTCGCAGTGATGTACTGTTTGCTACCCGCACCGCAGTGCCATTCTGGAAGTTATTCTACCCATTCTGCCAAAGCAGATGGCTTTTGACTGGGTATAGAGCTTACGACTTCAATGATCAAAGGGCAAGGCCTGCACTCTACGCAAGTAAGGTATATCCAGAGCCGGCTGACTCTCAGTCCAGAATCGTCTACTACGCGGGTGTCCCCAATCGTAAGAGCAGCACGCTACGTTGCAGAGATTGAACATCGCGACGTCTACCAGCGTGGTACACGCAGTACCCTCGATCCTCCAGCAGCATACTCCGTATGGTTAGTAGTAATCATCAACGCTTGCGTGCTTCAAGCCAAGTGATGCCTGTAATGTTGTGCGACCGTGTGCAGCGCGATCAGCCACAGACTCAGCACCCTGGCAAACCTCAAGACCCTCGCCGGTCACATCTTGATCATCAATGCAGGGCAACGATGTCAGGACCAGCGTCAACACGACATGGCTTGCCCTTGATCATCATCAAGTCCTCAACATCACCACTGGGTTCAAGGATATGCTCTTCGAATTGAATCAGTAAGACTTACCGAGCGGATCTTGAAAGACGTGCTCAAATCTCGAGGAACGCTACAAGGCCCTTGGCGTCACGTCTAGACCGAGAAGAAAACACATCAAGAATTTGCACGAACTTGTACATTCCAGAAAAGGACCAAAACACAATCTCAAGCAGATAAAGCAGCGTTTCAGATACACGCCTCCCTTGCGTTGGCAAATTATACGCCTATTCAGATCCCTCGCACATGCCCCATGCAGGTAAGAAACCACCCAGATTGCCTTCCATCACCTCGAAATCATTCAACATCTTTTCGGAACCCCTACTCAAACCGCAAATTGTCAAACAAACCCTTCAACGCTGACTACAGCACATTCCCAGCGCGCCGGCCAGGTCACATCGCCAGCGCCTGCAGAGCGCATCCCCAACAGCCGCCGCGCTTCCAAGCTCGCCAAGCACGCACAGATCTCGACCCCTGTCCTGGGATTTCCTCCTGTAAACCGTGTGCGCGCGCCCGCTCGCTGCAAAGTGCTGACCCGCACGTCGGCGCGGCTACGCCGGATGCGGTAAGTCGGCTTTGATCGACTCGGCTGCCTTCTTTGCTGCGATCTGCGCGGTGCGTCGTCATCGTTGTTGTTGGGTTTTGATGATTTCGTGGGTGAGCCTTGCGAACTCAGGCCCTGAGGTTGTGCTGGAGATACTGGTCCTGGTGGTGACTGCAGGTGAGTTGTGCGTATCTGGGGGACCTGCAAATCCAGAAGGTGGACCCCGCCAACCCACCAGAAGCCCCTAGCGCGTCCCCATTGGTCTGCGTGCTGCTCTTTTCGGTCGCGACGCGCAATCACTAATCGCCGATGTCACCGCCGTGGCAGCCTTGTTCCTTTGCGGAACCCGAGTCGCGGATACTGGATCGCTAACTCGTGTCCTCGGAACGACCACCGTCACCTCGACATTCGAGGCACAACCAACTTGTCTTGACAATGCACCAACAGCAAACCGGTTCCAATGGCCAAATGTTGGTCAAACAGCAGATCAACGTCATACCTGCCCAGAGCTCCCTGCCCGCACTGAATGACACGTTCTGCAGATCAAGCTTCAGTCTGCCAGCGATCGCGCATGCGCATGCAAGTTCGTGGTTTAGAACCGCACGCCCGTTTCACATGCGTGCGTGTCAGCCCTAGCCAGCTGTTTGCCTGCAGTGACCCGTAGACGCAGATGCAGTCGTTGGTCGCAGATGCAGTCGCCACAAGCTAAGTAGGCAATGGCCCCGGCTGAGAGCGGGGCATTAGCTACCTGCCTGCCTGCCTGCCTGCGGTGTCGGTCGGTGGGGTTGAGGGATTAATGACTGGCGTTGTGACTGCTGTGAGGTGCTCGTTATTAAACGGGTGTTGGTAATAGGTATTTGCTGGCTAAGGAAGGCGAGGAGGGCGAGGCTGAGAATTGGGAGGAGGTTCGAGCTTGAGCTTGAGCTTGCGTGGACGGATGCTGAGGTGACGGCGGTGGTGAGGTCTGCAGCTCCCACGGGGAAGTCGAGAATTGAATGGACTTGTGGGTTTGATGTATGTTGTCAACGTGAATGGGATGAATGCGACCAGCTCGTGCAGTTTGTCTGGTATAGCTTCACCGTGAAGGCTTTTCCTTCTCGAGACAGTCTTGATGGCTTCGCCGACCTGTCAGTGTAGGAGCTTGGGGTCAATTCAGGAGTCTCGCCGATGCTTCTCTGCTTTCGAAGGCTCTACGGGCATGACTGGCATGTGGATGCTGCTGAAGAAGGGTGGGTGAGCAGATGGCGAGAGGAGCATTCTCCAGCCTGGGTCATGGAGGTCGTGATGTCACCTCGACGTCGCCGGTGCTTCGGGCAGTATGAAGAGAGATTGCGGCTGGTCATAGGGGAGTGGTGTGCTGGTTCTGGTCAATATAGTGAGGTGATGCTCGAGCCTGGGATCGGGATGGGCAGCAAGATTGATAGATCTACAATTGAATGAACACGCTCTTCAACGACGACGTCGCCGGCACCTTGGTCATCGCGAAGAGGGATCGTGGGGCTGTTAGGGAGGGGCCAATGCTCTTCAAGAAGCGTAGTAAAAGAGAGAACGAAGAGCATTTTCTAGTTTTGGTCATGGGGTTGTGGTTGCCATTTGTCGACGTCGCCGGCGTCTTGGTCAACCTGGAGAGACGTTGCGGGCTGGTCAGGGAGGGGTAGAGTGCTGCTGAGGAAGCGTAGGAGAAGAACTGTTGGGGAGCAGTTTCTAGTTTTGGTTATGGGGTTGTTGTTGCCATTTGTTGATGTCGCCGCCGTCATAGTCTGCACGAAGAGAGAATGTGAGCTTGTCAGGGAGGCAGGTAACGCTGTTGAAGTGGCGGATGAAATGACCAGCAGCGTTGTGAGAGGGTGCAGGATTGGAAGACTTGAGACAAGACGACGAGCACGATTGTAGGTTAGCAAACCTCTCCAGCCACCTCTCGAGAGCTTCGCCAGCATCTTGGTCGGGTTGGAGACGCTTCGGGGACTTGCTACGGGTGAAGAGAAGGCTGTTAAAGTGTGCAGACGCAACAGCAAGCAGCGTTCGGCAATAACAAAAGAGTGGAGGGCTGCTGAAACGGGGAGAAGAGATAGCCAGCAACACTGAGGATCAGTGAGTGTTTGCAGCCACGTCTCGAGAGCCTCGCCGGCATCTTGGTCGGGTTGGAGACACATCGTGGGCTTGCCACGGACTAGGAGCCTGCTGGTCAAGCAAGAGGGAAAGTATTTCACTGAAAACGTATGAGAAGAGTAGGGTGTTTGGAGTGAATATGATTAATCACTACGTATATCCAACTTCAGTGTCCAAGACAAGGCGGGTAGATCCAAGTCAAGGTGAAGTGGTGTGTCTGCTATGCAAGTCTTGTGACCTCCTCCGCTACCATTAAATGTACTCGTCGTTGAATTACCGACATGAATGTCAAAATCCCACCAAGCACCGTTGCCATGCATAAGGAGTGCTATCATCAATCAGACATGGGCGAGCCAAGAGCACGAAGCGCCGGGGACGCCGCTCGGCAGGTCATCGTTCATGTCGTTGCGATCGTTAAAGGATTGTAGAGGGATATCCTGGTCAGGTTGCGAAATGCGTGAATGCTTGAAGCTGCCGACCTACAACAGTGCCAAACCAACCACGGCGACACCGGCAGCGGCCATTCCAGAGAAGCCGTTGTGAGCAGCGGCGCCGGTGTATTGGGCTGGGGTCGGGGTAGCAGGGGAGGCAGCGTAGGTCGGTGCCTGAGGCTGGTTGTCTCCGATCTGGGTGATTGCGGCGGAGGCAGAGGTGGGAGCCTGCGGCTGGTTGTCTGAGATTTGTGTGATGGCTGGGGCGCCAGTAGGAGCAGTGGGCTGTCCATCGGCCTGGGAGGAGACGGCGGGAGCACCGGCAGGTGCAGTGGGTTGGCCGTCCATTTGCGAAGACACGGCGGGAGCACCGGCAGGTGCAGTGGGTTGGCCGTCCATTTGCGAAGACACGGCGGGAGCACCGGCAGGTGCAGTGGGTTGGCCGTCCATCTGCGAAGACACAGCTGGGGCACCGGCCGGAGCAGTTGGCTGACCATCCATCTGAGAAGAGACGCCAGGAGCACCGGAGGTTGCGGTGGGTTGGCCGTCTGGGGATGAAGCGACGCCAGAGGCAGCAGTGGTGGCGGTAGCCTGACCGTCAGATGAGGAAGAGGCACCACCTGAGGAGCCACCAGCAGAGCCGGAACCGGTGCCACCGATCACATCGACGAAGATGGGAGAGCATTGAGGAGCCCAGTTACGGTCGTAGATATTGTTGAAACCCCCGGAGTTGCAGGAGTACCAGATCAGGGAGCCACCATGAGCGATAGATCCGGTGTTTTCAGGTCGGTGACCTTGTCCAGCGCAATACGAGAAACCGGATGTGTAGATGGCGCCGGTCTGAGGCGGATTGTCGAATTGGAACTGGAAATTGTCCGCAATGTAACCAGTATCGCCCAACTGGGATGTCATGACGCCACCCTTGATGGAGAGGATAAGTTGTGAGTCGTCATCCTGACGCTGTGGGTGAGAGTTAGTAAGGAACTTCTGATCAATTGATGATAGAGGAGAGAATGAAATGTACCTTCTGCTTGCGCGAACCTGGCTGTCCGGTCGCGTTCACGGTGGTGATCTGGAAGCCATTGGGAGAGTCCAAAGAGCAACCAGCGGCCGGGGCGTCAGGAGCTGGGATTTGGGCAGTCACGCCCTGTGGGATGGCAGTAGCCAAAGCCGAGGCGGCGAAGGCGATAAGAGTGATGGAGAACTGCATCGTGAAGATGCTTGTTGATGGAGGAATGTTGAGGAACGCTATCAACAGATGTGCGTGAGGGTGGGTTACTCAGCGAGTGATGAAGATCAAACTCAAGCGAGAGTATTAGCTAGGCCTTTGCGGATGAAGTATTACTAAGTACTTGATGATTGTAGCGAAGGTGGAGAGAAAGGGAAGAAGAAGCTCGAGAGAGAGAAGGGCGAGGATATGAATTTGTAGGGAGGAATCAGGCTCCGGGGCTCCTTGGCAACGAAATTACGCACTACCCCTGTTCGGGCATGGCGGCGGCGTATTCTGTGTGCCCGCCATTCGATTACTCGTTTGCTCGATTCACGCTCACTTAACGGCGCCGCTTAGCTTCTCCCCCAGCCCACAATCTACCAGAGACTACCCCACCATCCTACCGTTGCCCTTAATCTTTTTACCGCCCGGGCCTCTTTACACATTGTCTACGACTTTGTAGCAGCCACTCGCGGGGAGGAGAAAGCCCGTTGCTGTTGCGACATTTTACCAATTCGCGCTCAGAGACGTCTTCTTGGAAAGTATTGTGAACTGTGAGTCCACGCTCCTGCTCTTCCGCTTTACCCTCCTACGTGTAAAGCCATTCTGGCGTGCAGGTTGCGACGCGACTAACCATTCTCGTTCATTGGTCGCAGACTCGACCCGTGGTCGGAGGACTCTGCTCCTACTCCCAGCAGGCGGCCCAGCCTCCTTCGTGCATTGTCTGCCTTCTTTATTTCGCATATTCGGCAGTGGTGAGCATGATTGTGAGTGAGTGGCGTGCAGATACTTCATGCTTGCAGAGAAAATCGCGCAACGAGTGGGGTACCTTGTCAATTGTACTCGAGCCATCACCTTTTGGCCCATGACGGCATCTTCACGGCTCCGACGAGATCCAGTGCGTCGTTGCGTGCGTAAGCTTTCCCCGCCAACACCTGCTATCATGATGCATCTGCGTATACGCTTTCAGCCTTTCTTGTTCTTCAATTTACTCAAAATAGTAATATCCAGCTTGGACCCCTCTTGCGGATGCCTGCCACTCGTTACTTATCATCCTGGCCATCCTTTCTGCCCCATACCCGCCGAGCTAGGCGAAAGACGGCATCTGCGAGGCTGGGAACACCAGATACAGACCCTACCGACTGCCTGGGAAGAAGATGAGACGTCCTCTGTTTTGCCAGCCTTGCACGTTTTCTTCACTGCCAGCCATGCATCTTGATGCGCGCCCTCTTCTGCTGTCGGGGGCGCGCACAATCCAGCCGCACAAGCGACGGCTCGTGCCTCGATCACGCAAGCGACTTCGTTGCTATCTTCCAGCCATCGTTAATCGCTTCCATACGAGGGATTTACTGATCCTCATCCGGCCTCGTTGTTGAGACAACAGCGAGTCAAGACGTTGCCTAGTCCAAACGAGGCGGGTTAGCCGCCGTACCGCGAATGAGGTTGCTTGCGACGGCGCCGCGTTGGCTCGAACCCAAGCCCTTGGCTGTCACTCGATCCTCCAAGATTCGTCTCAGAGCGTCGCAGATCCGATCTTGCTTCATTTCCTTCTTTGCGCGCTTATGGGATTGGCTCTGCGCAATTACTGCACGAACAGCGGCAATTATTCACAGTCTCCGAGTATTGAGTGGCTCTGAAACTCTGCAAGTGTGTGTTAAGGTTGTCTTTAGACGCCCATGCCTCCGCAAGATGCAGAAGGTCTTGCACCAGCGTCCAGTCAGAGATTCCTCGTCAAATCCATTCGGTTGACAGCAGCAACGGCAGTATGCAAGATCTTCTTTCCCCAGACATTCAGATTGTCGCACGTGTGGATGTTGAAATTGTGTGCATTCGTCTCCTGAAACGGCGCCGGTAGGAGCAAGTAACATTGCGTCTACGTAATAATGTTCGTGATCTCCCTCATCTCGATTCTCGGCATTGTCAGATTGGTCCTCTTGTGTTTGGCTCAGCTGGCGAGCTTATCGCACATTGGCTGCGGCCCGTGCTTGTGAGCCTTCTGACGAAGTTCGTTAGGGTATTAAAGTCTTGCTAGCGAAGCGAGAGGCACACCATAGTCTTCGTAGCTTACAAGCCACTGCTACGCTGACACAGGTAGAACATGTGTCGCAGCAGGAGGAAGCGGGTGCTTCGGCACGCACTGACGTCTGCAGAAACGGCACCACAGCATGGCGAGCGTGTGCGCCTTGACGAGCAAGTCGAGGCCGGATTCAACTTGCTACGCAACCGCGCGCTCGACATTAATGAAGCTGAAGGAGTATACCAGTGACTTGTGGAAAGTCGTTGGGCAGTGCACCGACTGCAATTGTGGATAAGAAAGTAGACGTGCGAAGCAAGCAAGAAGTCTAAATTCTTGAAACGGGGTTAAGCGCGGTGAGCTCAATGAAGTAGAAGGAGCAAGCCAGGAACGGCAGAAGCCCTCGACCAAGATCGCGAAGAGGTAGGAGCGATGGAAAATCTCGCATGACTCCGGTGGCAAGCGCAAGTTGAAGAGGAAGCGGCCAACAATAGGTATCTAGTAATATTTCATCGAGGTCATAGCTGGGTATATTGATCATAGTCTCGTGTCTTCGTCATGTGTGGGAGAATCCACTGTCGGTGGTATTGGAGTCAACCACGTCGGCTGAGTCTCAGCCGTTGAAAGACCACGTCTTCAGCATCTCTTCCAGGGGTGACGAGCCCCCCAGCCAATCGTCAAGATCTTGTATCAACTCCTCTTGCTGTTGGAGCTCCATGTCCTCTTCGCAGTAGCCAGTAGATTGTGGATTCATGTTCATGGTCACCCAATGGTTTCGCGAGCGAGGCTTGTCACTATGTCGCGAATGGCGCTGATTTTCGGGGGCGGTGCGGTGACTGGAGCTTCGTGACGGCTGTGGTTGCTCGATCTCTGAAGGGCCTTCGTAGAAAGACGTGTACAAGGGAAGCTTTGGAGCGGCGTTTGAAAGCGCTTGCGGCTGCTCGCACGTTCGGCGAGGTGACGGCGGGGTGTAGACGTGTGCTTGACGGTGCTGTTGGCGGGATGTTGACTTCCGCGAAAGAGGAGGAGGGCCAAGTTCGTTGTCGGTGGAGGAGAAGGAGGAGGACGATGCCGATGTTGAGCCACGACTGTACTGGTCGTCGAAAAGGTCCTCTCGCTCCCACGTGAGGCCATTGACGAGCTTTCGCAGTGGTTTGCGGTGGAAGCTAGGTTGTTCGCCGTCTATGAAGTCCTCCAATTGAAAGCCAAGCAGGCCAGGATAGAGCATTTCAAAGTCGTCGGAGATGCTTTTGCACTGGATTTCTCGTCAGTATGGGCCCTGCAGGAAACAGAGCTCAAGTGCCGTGTGCCACATACGTCGTTGGCGGCGAAAGGCCGATTGCGCTCTTGACGGAACATGTTCATGGAGGTGGGAGATAACACTGGAAGCAGTTGTGGGTGTAGATTGGCGGGCACCAGCTGTTAGCTTTACATAGGACGACGGACTCTTGAATTCGGCAATCAGCGCCCTGCATGGCTTATATGTTTCTCCCTGAGGAGCGTGCTCAGAGATGCAACCCCGTGGCTAATCTGTGCCGTGGGTGCATCAGAGCAGAAAGACACGTGCGTAGATTATGCATGAACTCTGTCGCGAGCAAGCCACTGATAGCGTGGCGCTTTTCGGAGGTCACTTCCGCGCTCGACGTACGATAGGTCAGGATTGCCGAAGTGGCTCATCTCGCGAGGGAACGTTACGGCCCGGAGGTGTCGAGGTGCCACGCGGGTCTAGGGGGCATCTGCCGAAGCGACTAAGCAAATCATGAGATGGACTTGTACCAAACGAATTTTGGGGGAACGTTGAGTAGAAGCCAGGCTGTGTTTCATGCTTTGGTCGCGCAAGCTTGTTTGCTCCATGTCAAACTGTCTGAGTCGGATGGCGCCGAGACAGTTTTGAAGGGCGTGTGCGGTGACCCGGAGTGAGCGGAATGGGTCTTCGGCGTTTGATGCAACGTCCTGAATTCTGCCCAAGCAAGCGAGTTGGTCAGAGATCAACGACGGCCATGCAGGTCAATTGTCGTGGGCCGCAGCGCGTGCACGCGTGGGTGAATAGAATGGCGTCAGTGGAGGCCACTGCTGACTGGGGCGGCAAGGGTCTTGGCATCTACACAAAAATCCTGAATTGTTGGTAGCAGTATGCTACTAAGTGTTCAGAATTGGTCCAAACGCTCCAAATCTGTTGTTGTATGGTTGCGCCGCCCAGCCAGCCTATCATACACGTGCTCGGACACATTAGAAATACAAAACCGAAAAGAGGCTGCGGTTGTGCTCCATCAGCTGGCGCTTGTTCTGATCCAAAGGCCTTCCTGGCGTCCGCTCAACGCTCGAATAACATCACTAGTCGTTTGTTGCTCCATCGCGCTCATTCAATTCTTGTTTGGTCCGTTTTGAGTTCCGTTTGGTTTACCTGGATCGCCTTGGCCCGTCTCTTTCCCCTTTTTGAGTGACAAAAGCTTTTGCAGCGCCTGTAGCGGTATGTCAGCGGTTCCGTCATACAACAGCAACGCGTAAGAAGGAGCTCGCTACGTAGAGACGCACTTGCTGACTGAAATCGCCATCAAACTTAGACCTTTTTTTGTTGCGGTGCTTGTTTGTGCCATCGTGCCAGATCACAGTGATGGTCCCCTTTGAGCCTTGGATTTTAGCCTTCCTGCAGGTCGTAACATCAGCACGCCGGCCATAGAGCCTGGTTTACAAAGGGGTGTATCTCACTCAAGCACCGGAAACTGCACATCATGACGTAGGTACTGCTGAATTTCCCTTCTCTTATCTTTTACCACCTCTTCGCTTAAAGAATTCCAGATGACGACGCCCTCTAGACATTCTTTATGCTCATGGGTCTCATACTCGACTGAAGCGTGAGCTTGCATGCCATCTTTGGTCTTGACTCCAGGAGGTATAGCTTCATGGTGATAGATTTTTCCCTTGATAAGTTTTGCCACTACTCTCTCCGCCCAGGCAATATAATACCAGCACATACTGTATGTCTTCGTTCAAGACAAAGCACAGAATAGCATCAAAGCTCTTACTTTGGATAGCACAACCTCATGTGTGAGACAGCAGCGATATACTGACAAGGGTGAAATGCGATCCAAAAAGTAACATTTGCCGACCCGCAACGTTGCCAGATTCGCTTCAAGTGAGGGTGTGCTTGGTAGAATCTAAGGCCACGTACACGGTCTGCTGCAGAGGCACGGGCATAGGCAGTCGCCATGTTTTGGAGTGTGCACCTCAGGCCAATTACATTGTGCCAACAATCATGGAGAGCACGAGAATAGGACAAATGTTCTCTCCCAAGCAACGCTCTTGGTGGTGCGCGGAGTGCTGCACCATGTTTTAGAACGTACTCCTCAGGCCAATTGGATCATGCCAGCAAAGATGGAGGGCGTGAGAATAGGACAAATGTTCTCTCCTTACAAATGTTCTTGGTGGCAGGCCGAGCGCTGCACCACCGGAAGCGTCGTATTACATATCTGACAACGGCTCGCTTGGATCGCAAATGCGATGAACACAGTCAATTGAATGTTTGAAGCTGAAATTGAGCCATGCTTCGAAGACAGCGAATGCACCAGCTCAACACAATGTGAGTGAAAGCAAGCCAAATCCGATAATGTACTCTCCCCATTATTTTCCACGCCAATTGCTTTTGCAAAGTATTTACTTCGGCTCGTGTCGAATTCCCCGACACGAAGTGACAGGGTTGGCCAGCCGCGAATACTGTTGTGTGCAGGATCGCCCAGTCCAGATGGCCATGCCAAGACACGGGATGCCTGGTGAAGAATTGCCTGAATAGGCATATATTGGGATCACGTGATGGACGCACTCATATCTTCCATCTCATCCTCCTGTACCTACCTTCCTACCATGTTAGTCGGAATATGATAAAAGCCATATACCTTATCAGATTATAAGCCCGGCAGCTTCAACGCAGCAAGGAGTTATCACGATTAACTTCTGATCGAATTCCAACCATTAGCGGCGTTACTATCGTTGTCGACTCGAAGTTGCCCTCTACCGCTCAGGGGGTGATACTATTACTATCGATAGCATAGCCCAACGGTAAGATATCAAGACCCAAACGTTATCCTAACATTACTAGCGTGCCTCTTTACCCCTAAAGCACAATCTTCTTAAGAATTGGACCTTTAGATCTACCTTACCGACGTCGTTCGAACTCGCCTCCAGGCAGTCGAAGCGACGCTCGAGTATTAATTAAGCTAAAGGCCTTATAAGCTAAACCAATAGATAGCAGAATTAAGTACTATTACAGATACTCGCCCGCTTTAAATTAAACTGAACTACGTTTATCTTTACCTTTGTCAAACGTAATTTTTACTATAAATACTAACAATTTATCCTTTTCTTACTACTCCGACAAAGCCTCTTAGTAACGTATAAAGTCTCTAAATAACTTTTTACGCTTCTGTATTAAAGTTAACAATACTCTCGATACTACAGGCCTTAGAGTCTTTATTCTATACAAGACTTCTAAGCCAGAACAAGAGAAAGAAAAGAAATACTATAAAAAGAAGACTTAACACCAATTATAAAATTAATTAAACAGCAAGGCCAAGTAAATAATTCTACGGTATTTATCTATAAATATAGCTATTATCGTTAGCAGCTACCTTACCGCTTAAAATATATAGAATTATACTTACAAGTAATATTAAATCTTACCTCTTTCTAAGATATTTAAGCTTATTAATTATCTCTTAAATATTAGCTTTAACAACTTAAAGAGCCTAAAGAACTATATTAACTATTTTCTAAAATATAGAGAAGAGATTTGTACCTTAGAAATAAATAATTAGATATACTTAAAACTTTATAACAGTGTCTTATTTCTACAGAAACTAAGGTTAAAAATAAAACTTAATGTAGTTGTAACGCCGGTCGCTGGAAGAACCGAACTAAGGCTTACTTACCTTGTGTACTTATCGACCTTAATAGTAGTTGTCTCGTATGCTAGAGACTAAAAGGTAGGAGAGGCGAGATAGATTATAAAAGGTAAGAGGGGCTTAACTAAAGTAGATAGAAGGTAAAGTACGTTACCTAAATATAGTTAAAAAACTTATATTTAGATATTAAGTTAACAAACTAAAGTTTATTCTAAGGTTAGTTATTAGTCTAGCTATATAGTCTAAGGTACATAGAAAAGTTTCTCTGTATCTATTAACCCGACAATATCTATGTCGGGTTTATAGAAAATATAGGCCTTTATAGCTATCTTGTTCGATAATATCTACAGCGGGTTTATAAGCTTAGTCGAGAATAATGCTTATAGAGCTAAGATAATTAACGATAGTTAATACTTAAATATACGCTAGGCCGTCTGAGGCCGGTATCTGTAACACAATTTCCCCTCTTCTAGTTAAATTGTTCTCGATTAACTCTTAGCTTTTTAAATACCTATAAGTTACGTTTTATCCCTTCTTTTATAACTAATCTGTAAGTCGCTATATCTCGTATAAAGTCTGTTACTACGGGTTTTAGTAAGAAGTATAGCTAATACCTGTTAATTAAAGTCTATAGTATTAAAATACCTTCTTGTTCTAAATATATGTCGACTAAGGAAAAGTATATAATTTAGTTTGGGAAGGCGACGTATTTAATATATACTTAAGACAAGAAGAGTTATAATTTACGGGTATCGATAGTAAATAGTATACCTTATTGTTATCTTTATATAATATATAAAACTAACTTAATTGCAGCGCGTTTAGTTTACTCTTAATATTTCTCTTAGTCGGCTACCCTTTAGCGTATAAAACGTTAATTACGTACGTTAAAGTCTTAGATAGCAGCGCTAGTCGCGACTATACAGTATAACTAATCTAAGGTCCGGAAGTTAAAAGAAAAGGTTAAAAAGACTTGTACGCGGGTAGTAGCGAAGTTAGCTTAGAATAAGTTATTAAAGTAAGAAGAGTTTACTATATCGATAGCTAGTAGCGGTATATTTAAATGTTTGAGTAGGTTATCTATTAACTTTTAGAGTAACCCTTATTTAGAGTCGGATAGTAGTTTTATAACGTAGTAAGCTAATTTATTTAAGAGTAATATAAGTGCTAATAAGACATACTAGATAGTAAATTAGAGTATTAGTGCTACTACGACTAATTAATATTTTAGTTCTAATATTATTAAACAGTATCTTTATAGTTAGTTAGATTTTGTTTCGGTTCCTATTAATTTTCGTATTTAGAGTATTTTTTCTATTTTATAAGATACTATTATTTACTTCGGTATTGTTTATAAGCTCGAATCGTTTTAACCTTATACTCGGGTTCTTAGTTATTAGAAAGAATTTCTAGGTTAGATCGTTCTACTTCTTAAGAGTTAACTAGTTTTAACAGTACTATATAGAATATAGAATATATTCTTATTGTTTTTAGAAGTTTAAGTTTAAATGTTATAGATTCTAATTGCTGTAAGATTTTAAACGGTTCTGTCTTAGTATAGTTAAGTTTCTTACTTAGTTTAATAGTTCTTATATTTCTTATAAGCAAGTAAGCTCTTTCCCTCTCTTTTATGTCTGTATTTAGGGTAGTTCTTAACTTATTATACTATTTCTTTGTTTATTTGTTAATAAACTCGCTATTAGACTTTAACTACTGGTATAAGGTTTTTATACTTGTAGCTATCCGTATAGCTATTTTATTGTCTATAGTATTTTATAGTTATCTGCCCTAAAGAGGATAGTAGCCATACAGTATATAAAACAAAGTTATTTTCGTTGTATCGTTCTTTATATTATTATACGCGGTCTACGCAACTAATAGTAACTGTATCTAGTTGTCTTATTAATAGTTAATGTATGCTTAAAGATACTATTCTAGTGTCTAATTTGTTCTCTTTATCTATTTATCGGTTTATAGATAGAATAAGGTAGATATTTTCTGTTTTGTTTCTAATTGTTGTATTAGAGATATTTAAAATCGTAAGACAAATTTTTAATCTCTGTTAGAGATAATTCTTTGTAGTTAACCGTAATTAGCTAAAATAATTTAAAGGAATATATATACTAATTATTTTAAATTACTAGCTTCCTTATAAGATACAAAGTATACGTATTTTATTAGTTTGTTGTATATAACTAAGATAGCGTTGTAAGCTACTTCTATAAGTAGATCCTTAAAGATTAGTAACTTAGTAATAAAGTCTAGTAAGACTATATACTATAGTTTTTTAAATATCTTTAGTAGCTAAAGTTCGCTGTATAGTAAATATCTCGGGTACTTAGTTCTTACGTATACGTTATATTCTCAGATATAATTTTTAACGTAATGTTAGATTCTCGAGATATAGTAGGTTCTTATAATCTTCTCTATAGTGTTATTAATACCTTTATATTCTTTTATTAAGTTATTGTAGAAGTTACTAATAATACGTTAAATTAGATTTCTTGAGATATAGATTTTGCCTTAGAATTCGTAATAGCTCTTATTGTTCTTAACTAGTTCTAGGTATTGTTTCTTGTTTTTCTAGTAGGTCTTAAGGTCGTTTAGAATATCTAAGATTCGGCTGTCTAGTTTAATAACAAACTTAGTTGTTATAGTGTTAAAAAGATACAGAGAAGAAGAAGAATACTACTATAAAGAGTAGAAAGACGAGACTAGCTTAAGACTGGTACAATACTTAAGCTTAATACAGGTACAATACTTAGTAGCAAGGAGAAGCTGTTATTATATTGTCTGTCTTGTTAGCTAGAATCCTCTAGAGGGATTCTAGCTTATATATCTAAGTTTAGCGGCCTGTACAGAACTTACTAGATATCTGTTCTTTTGATAGAAGCTAGATAACCTGTAACTTACCGTATAAGATAATAATTCCGTTTATCTAAAATTATTAGTCTCTAAGTCTATTCTATATTGTCTTAGACTACAGGCTAGCTGTCTAGAACGAGTCGTACAATACTTCTTTTTGTTCTAGACTCGGGCTACTAGGCCCAATTCTTTAGATAAAAGGCTTATTCTATTCTAGACCGAGACAGCTAGTAGAACCTATTTAATATTCTAGGTCTCTAGGAATTTTAGCTAACTAGCTAGTTAATTAATTTCTAACATACCTCCTTAATCGACTAGTTGTTTTAGCCGGATTATAAGCTAATTTAAGTTCTAAACGTTAGTATTTTAGCTAAGTCGATCGGTTTTGTTAAACTATCTGCTAATTGTTCCTTTATAGAAACGTATTTAAGCTCTATTTGGCCTGCCTAAACGTTTTCTCTAACATAGTGATACTGTATATCAATATGCTTAGATTTAGCTTAGAAGGTAGGGTTTTTTGTAAGTTCTTTTGTTGAATTGCTGTCAGTAAGTAACAGTTTTATCGGTAAAACTGGGGTCTTCAGTCTAATTTAACCGGCTTGCCCGGGTAAATATATGCTTGCCTGGTGCGTTAGAGCCCGCCAAGTCTTTTTATCCGCAGACTTTTTAAAAGTACCCGCTAAAACGGTAGTAATCAAATTTTCTTCAAAAATTCTAGACAGTTTAGTAGCAATTAATCGGATAAATAACTGTTTCTTTATAGCTTCTTTAAGAGCTATATATTTGGCCTTATAAGAGCTTAAGGCAACTGTTTTTTATAGCTTCAAATTTTAGCTAAGAGCTCTGTTTCTGAGTAGAAAGATATAGCTGGTAGTCGATCTCCTGGTACCGAGGTTCCCCCCTCAATCTACGTTACAATAGCCGGTTATACTGTCTATTGAGGGAGGTTTGTAGTAAAGGTCAAGGTTAGAAGTTTTATCTAAGTAAGCCTAAAGGCTACTTAAAACTCTCTAGTACTCCTCGCTAGAATTTAATATGTATCGGGCTAGTAGGCTAGTTGTAAAGGCAATATCGAGTCTTATTTTTGTTGTTAGATACAAAATTGACCCAATTTGTTGCTAATAATTAGAAATATCGGTACTGCTAGCTTAATTAGGATTCGATGTTAATTTTGAGCCGACGGGTTGCGGTATTTTTTCAGGCATTCGGCCGTTTTTCTTCGAGTATTTGGTTAAAATTTTAGCTAAATAAGTCGACTAATCTAGACGAATTGTTTTTGCTGGGCGATCTCGAGTAATTTTAATTTCTAAGAACTTACTAACGTCTTCTAAGTCCTTAACCGTAAGAGTCTTATTTAGTTCCTGGTAGATTCTAAAGATTATTTTAATAGAATCGGATACAGCTAATATATTGTTTACGTAGACGATTAAAATTGCCTGCTTTCTAGTTCTTCGAATATAAACCGACTAATTGGATACTAGGGGTTCAAAACCTATGCCTCTTAGTAATTCTTAAAGATAGGCTTTCTACTGTTGGCCGGTCTGTTTTAGACCGTAAAGAGCCTTCTTTATTCAACAAACTTTATTAGTTCCGTTAGATAGACCAGTTAATTGCTTAATATAGACAACCTCGTCTAACTTTGCGTTAGAATAAGCTAATTTTACGTTCTATTGCTTTATTTCCTAGTCTTTCTCTACTACTAAGGCTAGTATAAGCCGGTAGATAATTAAATTTACTATATTTATAAAGGTCTCTATAAAATTAAGGCCGGGTCTTTGCTAGCAGCCCTTAACTATCTAGCAGGCTTTAAAAATCGGCTCGCTTTTTGAAAGGTACTTAATCTTTAGTACCTAGCGCCCTTTTAGCGCCTTTCTACCTAGCGGCAGCTTAGTTAATATTTAGGTATCTTAGTTAGCTAGCTCTTTAAGCTCCGACTGCATTGTATCTAGCTAAGAAGGCTAATCCTTAGATACCCTTATTTCTTTTAAGTTATTGGGCTCTTTAGTAACTGCAACTAAGGTCTATTCGACGTATTGTTCTAGATTATTGTAAAACTCGTTAAACTAATTTTTGTCGGCGTTTTTGTATATAAAATCTATTTTCTGAGCGCAATCGATATCTACTCGGCCGAGGTCTTCGGTACTTCTATAATTTAACTCGATAGGAAGGTTAGACTCGTCTAAAGCTCTAAATTAGTATAGGTTTTATCTAAATTTGTCCGCTAGTTGTTAAGATATAGAAACAATATATTGTTTCTTGTATAGAGAACTTCCTTCTTTATTGAAAGGTACCTTCCTATTATCTTAGAATTTAGCGGTTAGATTTAGCTTATTTTTAAACTTAACTTTTAATTGTTCTTTAAACTCTTTAGGAATACTCTTAGTTAATCGATTAACTGTAGATCTCTGTAGGTTACAAACAAATTTTTCTTTTTAAACGTAGACGTCTCTCCTCCAGTAAACCTTCCGGTTATTAGAGTCTAAGAGCTTATATTGGTTCAATTTGTAGTCTATTAGGATATAAGTAGTTGCTCTTGCGTCTAGTTTCTTTAGTTTAGGTTCTTTAAGATAAGTAACTGAGCCCTAGATTTTAATAGTACTGACATCCAGTTTTTTGCTGTATTTTGCTTCGTATAGGATAATAAACCCCAGTAATCTAGTATAAAGGGTCCTATTATAAATATAAATAGCTGCTTTTAGCGCTTCGCCCTAATATATCTAGAGTAGCTCGGCGGTATAAAGTATTGCTCGAACTTTACTAACAATTGTTTAGTTAAAGCGTTTGGCTCGTTTATTTTGCTAGAAAGTATATAGTACGGATATCGTTAGAATAGCTTCTTTTTGTTCTAGAAGCTATTTTACCTAGCCTTCTCGATATTCTTTTGCGTTGTCTAAGTATAGTCTTTTAAAAGGATACTTAGACTACATTTCTTTTTAAATAATATAGATAGATAGTGTATTAAAAACCTAGCCTTTAAACTATAGTACCTCGGTAGTCGTATACCGGGTTTTATTGTCTATAAAGCTAGTAAATAATTAACCTTTAAAAGAGGTTTGCGGTACAATTAGCTCGCAAATATTTAAGTAGACTTTTTCTAAATAATTAGCTAATTTGTTTAAAGTTTCTTAGCTAACTTTAGCTATTGCCTTTATTTTAAAGTAAATTTAGCAATTATCTTCTAATTTGTCCGAATAATCTGTTCCTAGGGCAACTTTTTTAAGCTGTTTTAAGGCATTTTCGCCTATATATTCTATCTGTTGATACTAAAGATCAGTTTTTAAAGAAATAGTATAAAGAGATTGAACTATATTAATAGTCTAAGCTTCTATTACTATTAGACCGTTAACATACTGCCTCTCGGTAGTTAGTTGTCCGGCTCAATCAACTTTTAGCTTGTTTTAGCTAAGAGTTACCTTATCTCCCCTCTTTCTAAGCTTATCGAAGCTTAGAAGGTTAATTCTAAATTCCTTAACAAATAAAACTTTGTTTAGGACAATTATTTTGTTCTTAAAGAATAGTTTTACTTTACCTGTCTGTAAGGCTCGGATTAACTTTTCTTCTCTTTAACGAATAATCCGGTTAGTTGGCCGGATATCCGTTAGAAGGTTAATATTTAAGCAAATATAGCTTATTAAGCCTATATTAAGGATTTAAGAATTAATAGAGTGATTAACTCCGTTTAGTAATGCTATAAAGCATTGTTCTTCTTATAGATCGAAACTCTGTACAGAAAATATAAAAAAATCGGTATTTTTGAAGCTTTTATTGGAATTTGGCCGGAGATTTGGGTATTTTTTCCAACAAGTTGCCGGTTTATGCCCCTTTTTGTTACAAAAGGGGCATTTTTCTTAGTTTTTACTTAGAGATTTTAATTTTTTTCCGGTCCTTTACGTCGATTTATTGTCTATTGCTATAAAAACCTTTTCTACTAGGATACTATCGTAGATTCAGCGAAACTCGTCTATAAGATAACTAAATAAGTCCTATAGACTTATATCGCTAGTCGTTTGCCGGTAGCTTTAGCTAATAATAGCTATCGTATGCTTATATTTAGAAGTCAGATTGTAAAGAACGTAGGCAGCTACCACCTTGTTAGGTAGTACTAGTCCTTAGGTTACTAAATCGTCCGTTAATTGTCTAATTTTAGTAAGATAAAGCTTAAGGTTTTTTACCTTATCTAGTGTAGTGCTAAAGAGCTCCTTACAAATTAGAAATTTAGAACTAAAACCTTTCGATTCGTATAACCTTTTTAGGCTATCTTAAAGCTCTAAAGAATTATAAATCTTCTTTATTTAAATAAGGGGACCGTCCTCTAGAGTTAGTCGAATAAGGGCTGCTGCCCTTGTCGACCGTTTCTAGCGGCTAGCTTTAGTAATATCTCTAGCTAAATAGCCAGAAAAGGAGATTATAACATTACTGTAGCCCTTTTCAGTTAAAAGGGCCTCCATTCGAATCGACCAAATGTCTCAATTAGTAGAGCCCTTAAGTTTAGGGATCTTGTGAGAGGAGTTTATAGCCGAATATATAGTCGGAGATTTCTAGAAAAAAAAAGGAAACTCTGTTCTAATAGTTAAATTGAGCTAAAAATTTAGAGTTGATTGGTGATAGGATCGTTCAGAGGTGCCGATAGGTGTCGTAGAGGAAAAATTTTCTAAAAAGGAAATTCAAAAGGAATTGGTGCTAACCCGAGCTTATAACCTATTAAAAAGGTACAGGAAAGAAGAAGAATACTACTATAAAGAGTAGAAAGACGAGACTAGCTTAAGACTAGTACAATACTTAGGCTTAATATAGGTACAATACTTAGTAGCAAGGAGAAGCTATTGTTATATTGTCTGTCTTGTTAGTTAAAATTCTCTAAAGAGATCCTAGCTTATATATTTAAGTCTAGCGGCCTGTATAGGACTTATTAGATATCTGTTCTTTTAATAGAGGCCAGATAACCTGTAACTTACTATATAAGACAGTAATTCTGTCTATTTAAAACTGTTAGTCTTTAAATTTATTCTATATTGTTTTAGACTATAGGCCAGCTATCTAGAATAGATCGTATAATGCTTCTTTTTATCCTAAACTCGGGCTACTAGGCCCGACCCTTTAGGTAAAAGGCTTGTTCTGTTCTAGACTAAGACAGCTAGTAGGACCTATTCAATACTCCGGGCCCCTAGGGGTTCCGGCTAACCAGCTAGTTGGTTAATTTTCAACACTACTTTTATTATAACGTCTAGTTTATTGTTTACGATCTCTACTTTAATTATATAACTATTGCTAATTAAAACTTATTATGTTTATAGGTTAATCCGTTAGAAAGGAATAATATAGAGACTTTATTAATTAGCCTTCTACAATAAAAAGTTAAGCGCTAATAAAGACTATAATAATATTCTAAGATATATTTACTTACGTCTACGATAACTAGTAGATTACCTTATTAAAGGTCTAAAATTACGTGGTTAGTACTAATATCTTTAACTAACAATATATAGAGTTTGTTCTTCTTAATTAGTATCGTTCTTAAGCGAGGATTCTGTACTATTAGAATCTATATTTTTGTCTTTAAGTCGTTGTATTGCTTATAACGTATCGTAGCTACTATCTTACTTAGCCCCTACGGTCTATTCTTTCTTAAATTTCCCTTAAGTTTTTAAATAAAGCGACCTAGATCTTTCTCGAATAAGATCTAGTTCTTATATCGAACCTTGTTTTAAAGATGTTAGTTTCTTTAGCTACTATCTTAATTCTAATTTGTCAGATTTATAGGTCGTATAATCGTTATTGTAGCACGCAGTCTAAAATAGTGTTTTATGTAGTGTAACGGTATCTCGTATCTACTGCCTTAGAATAGTATAGTTAATGTTGTTCTAGTTCTATAGATTTTATTGTTCCTCTTTTATTTGTTGTTCCTTTATTTTCTCCTATAACTTACTGTCTGTATCTTAGTTTCTATATAAGTTAAATAAGTTCTACTCGTTGTGCTTCTCGTTAAAAGAAACCTAGCGAGTGTTTTTCTAGTCGCAAAAGGTACTTTAGTAGATATTCTTTTGCTCTTTAGTTAGTTTAGTAACGTACTTATACTAGTTCTAAATAATCTTCTGTAGAAAACCTAATTCTTACAGAGAACGACCCTCGATTGAGTCTATACACCAATAGTCGGAGAAGGTTACTAGTAATTCTATCGCCTTATCGCGGCCGCTGTCTCTCTACGTCTAGATAGTTATATTGAACTATTATCGCGAAGAGTAGGGTTTCTAAGGTCAATTATTGTACCTGTTTCGTCTCGTACTATTCAACTGTTATTTCTTAGAACGGTATTCTTTAACTTAATGCCCTAGTTTCTCGCAATATAAGCATAGCTTGTTCTTTATTTTGTGTTCTCTTTTCTAGTTGTTTAGTTTCCTTTGGGGCCTTGTAAAGTTTAACTCTATTGAATTACCCCGGTCTTGTCGTAAGTTGTGCTTACTCCGAGTCTAGGCAAACTTGCCTGAGTTAGCTCCTTTCTTCTCTAACTGTCGTTTAAAGTTGCTGTCGTCGATTTCCTTGGCTCGTTCTATAAACTTTTCTAGTTCAATAAACTTTTCTCTACGGATATAGATAATTTCCTTAATATAGTTCTTCAAGCCTTTATAAAAGGCGTCGACTAGGGGTCCTTTATTCTATCCGGTTTGGTTAGCATATTGCAGAAACTTAGCGGCGTATCGGCTAGCTGGTTCTGTCTAGCAGAGTGTCTTAAGTTTATATACGGTAGTACGTCTAGAGTTGGTATCTCTATATATCTATTAGAGCTTTTGCTGAAACGCAGCAAAGCTAGAGAAGAGCTTATTAGTCTCTTTCTGTCGTTTGTTAGGTGCTTTATAGAGGTAGTCCTCGAGGTAAAAGTTAAACTATTTATATGTCTTACTATCTATATAGGATGCGGCAAACAAAACTATAGTACTGTTATTCGAGAACTAATCCTTATAAGTCTTAAAGTATATAGCCAAGCGTATTAGAAATAAAGTAAGTTTAGAACGTTTATTAAAGAAGTCCTTACTCATCTTAGTATTAACGTCCGATATCTTACCTGTAGCGGCTATCTTACTAGCTAGCCTGTCCGCAGCGTTGCGGCTATTGGGTACTAAAGTAGTAAACATAATTAATCTACTTTCTCTACTTTTATAGCGAGTCTATTAAAGTATTATTGAAAATTAACCAACTAGCTGGTTAGCCGGAACCCTCAGAGGCCCGGAGTATTGGACAGGTCCTACCAGCTGTCTCGGTCTAGAATAGAACAAGCCTTTTACCTAAAGGGTCGGGCCTAGTAGCCCGAGCTTAGGTCAAAAAGGAGTATTGTACGATCCGTCCTAGACAGCTGGCCTGTAGTCTAAGACAATATAGAATAGACTTAAAGACTAATAGTTTTAAATAGACAGAATTACTATCTTATATAGTAAGTTACGGGTTATCTAGCCTCTATTGAAAGAATAGATATCTATTAAGTTCTATACAGACCGCTAGACTTAGATATATAAGCTAAGATTCCTCTAGAGAATTTTAGCTAAAAAGATAGACAATATAATAACAGCTTCTCTTTGTTACTAAGTATTGTACCTATAACAAGCTTAAGTATTGTACTAGTCTTAAGCTAGTCTTATCTTTCTACTCTTTGTAGTAGTATTCTTCTTCTTTTCTGCACCGCTTTAATAGGTTATAAGCCCGGGTTAGCACTAATTCCTTTCGAATTTCCTTTTTAAGAAATATTTCCTCTACAATACCTATCGGCACCTTCAAACAATCCTATTACCAATCGACTCTAAATTTTAAGCTCAATTCAACTATTATAACAGAATTTCCTTTTTTTGGAAATCTTCGACTATATATTCGGCTATGGACTCCTCTTACAAGATTCCTAAACTTAAGAGCTCTACTAATTGAGACATTTAATCGATTCGAATAGAGGCCCTTTTAATTAAAAAGAGCTACAGTAATGTTATAATCCCCTTTTCCGGCTATCTAGCTAGAGATATTACTGAAGCTAGCCGCTAGAAACGATCAACAAGGGTAGCAGCTCTTATTCGACTAACTCTAGAGAACGGTCCCCTTATTTAAATAAAGGAGATTTATAACTCTCTAGAGCTTTAAAATAGCTTAAAAAGGTTATATAAATCGAAAGGTTTTAGTTTCGAGTTTCTAATTTGCAAGGAGCTCTTTAGCACTATACTAGGCAAGGTAAAAAACCTTAAGCTTTACCTCGCTAAAATCAGATAATTAACGGACAATTTGGCAACCCGAGAACTAGTACTACCCAACAAGGTAGTAGCTACCTACGTTCTTTACAATTTGACTCCCAAATATAAGCACACGGTAGCTATTATTAGCTAAAGCTACCAGCAAACAACTAGTAATATAAGTTTATAGGACTTATTTAGTTAACTTATAAACGAGTCTCGCCGAATCTACGGTAGTACTCTAGCAGAAAAGGTTTTTACTGCAATAGACAACAAATCGACTTAAAGAATTAGAGATAAATTAAAATCTCTGAATAAAAACTAAGAAAAATGCCCCTTTTGTAACAAAAAAGGGTATAAGCCGGCAACTTGTTGGAAAAAATACCCAAATCTCCGGCCAAATTTCAACAAAAGCTTCAAAAATACCAATATTTTAATATTTTCTGTATAGAGTTCCGATCTATAAGAAGAACAATGCTTTATAGCATTACTAAATAAAGTTAACTACTCTATTAATTCTTAAATTCTTGATATAAGCTTAATAAGCTATATTTGCTCGAATATTAATCTTCTAATAGATATCCGGCTAACTAACCGAATTATTTGTTGAGAAGGGGGAAAGTTAATCCGAGCCTTTTAGATAGACAAAGTAAAACTGTTCTTTAAGAACAAAATAATTGTCCTAAACAAAGTTTTATTTGTTAAGAAATTTAGAATTAACCTTCTAAGCTTTAATAAGCTTAGAAAGAGGAGAGGTAAGGTAACTTTTAGCTGAAATAAGTTAAAAGTTAATTAAGCCGGACAACTAACTATCGAGGAACGGTATATTAACGGTCTAATAGTAATAGAAGCTTAGACTATTAATATAGTCTAATCTTTCTATACTATTTCTTTGAAAACTAACCTTTAGTATCAATAAATAGGATATATAGGCAAAAACGCCTTAAAACAGCTTAAAAAGGTTGCTTTAGGAATAAATTATTCGGATAAATCGAGAGATAATTGCTAAATTTGCTTTAAAGCAAAGATAACAGCTAAAGTTAGCTAAAAAACTCTAGACGAATTGGCCAATTATTTAGAAAAAGTCTACTTAAATATTTGCGGGCTAATTATACCGCAAACCCCTTTTAAAGGTCGATTATTTACTAGCTTTATAAACAATAAAACTTAGTATACAACTACCGAGATACTATAGTCTAAAGGCTAGGTTTTTGATGCACTATTTATCTATATTACTCAGAAAGAAACGTAGTTCGAGCATCCTTTTAAAAGACTATACTTAAATAACACAAAAGAATACCGAAAAGGCTAGGTAAAACAGCTTTTAGAACAAAAAGAAGCTATTCTAACAATATCTGTACTATATACCCTTTAGCAAAATAAACGAGCCGAACGCTTTAACCGAATAATTATTAGTAAAGTTCGAGCAATACTTTATACCGCCGGGCTACTCTAGATATATTGAAGCGAAGTGCTAAAAGCAGCTATCTATATTTATAATAGGACCCTTTATACCGGATTACTAGGGTTTATTACCCCGTATAAAGTAAAATACGGCAAAAAACTAGATGTCAGTACTATTAAAATCTGGAGCTTAGTTACTTATCTTAAAGAACCTAAACTAAAGAAACTAGACGCAAGAGCAACTATTTATATCCTAATAGACTACGGATTGAACCAATATAAGCTCTTAGACTCTAATAACCAGAAGGTTTACTAGAGAAGAGACGTCTATATTTAAGAAGGAAAATTTGTTTGTAACCTACAGAGATCTACAGTTAATCGATTAACCGAGAGTATTTCTAAAGAGCTTAAAGAACAACTAGAAGTTAAGTTTAAAAATAAGCTAAATCTAACCGCTAGATTCTAAGATAATAGAGAGGTACCTTCTAATAAAGAAGGAAGTCCTCTATACAAGAAACAATATATCTTCTCTATATCTTAACAACTAGCGGACGAATTTAGATAAAAACTATACTAATCTAGAGCTCTAGACGAGTCTAACCTTTCTATCGAGTTAAATTATAGAAGTATTGAAGACTCTAGCCGGATAGATACCGATTGCGCCTAGAAAATAGGTTTTATATACAAAAACGCTAATAAAAATTAGTTTAACAAGTTCTATAATAATCTAAAACAATACGCTAAATAGGCCTTAGTCGTAGTTACTAAAGAGCCTACTAATTTAAAAGAAATAAGGGTATCTAAGGATTAACCTTCTTAACTAAACGCAATACAGTCGAAGCTCAAAGAGCTAGCTAACTAAGAAACCTAGATATTAACTAAGCTGCCGCTAAGTAGAAAGGTACTAAAAGGGCGCTGAGTACCAAAGATTAAGTATTCTCTAAAGAGCAAGCCGATTTTTAAAGCCTGCTGGGTAGCTAAGAGCTGCTAGCAAAGACCCGGCCTTAATTTTATAGAGACTTTTATAAATATAGTAAATTTAATTACTTACCGGCTTATACTAGCCTTAATAGTAGAGAAAGACTAAAAAATAAAGCAATAGAACGTAAAATTAGCTTATTTTAACGCAAAGTTAGATAAGATTGTCTATATTAAGCAACTAACTGGCTTATCTAACGGAACTAATAAAGTTTATTAAATAAAGAAGGCTCTTTACGGTCTAAAACAGGCCGGCCAACAGTAAAAAGCCTATCTTTAAGAATTACTAAGGAGAATAGGTTTCAAACCCCTAGTATCCGATTAGTCAGTTTATATTTAAAGAACTAGAAAGCAGGCAATTTTAATCGTCTATGTAGATAATATATTAGCTGTATCCGATTCTACTAAAACAATCTCTAAAATCTACTAGAAACTAAATAAGACTCTTACGGTTAAGAACTTAGAAGACGTTAGTAAGTTTCTAGGAATTAAAATTACTTAAGATCGCCCGGCAAAAACAATTTACCTAGACCAGTCGACTTATTTGGCTAAAATTTTAATTAAATACTCGAAGAAAAACGGCCGAATGCCCGGAAAAATACTGCAACCCGTTGGCTTAAAATTAACATTAAATCTTAACTAAGCTAGCAGTGCCAATATTTCTAATTATTAGTAACAAATTGGGTTAATTTTATATCTAATAATAAAGATAAGACCCGATATTATCTTTATAAATAGCCTACTAGCTCAGTATATATTAAATCCTAGCGAGGAGCACTAGAGAGTTTTAAGTAGCCTTTAAGCTTACTTAGATAAAACTCCTAACCTTGGCCTTTACTATAAATTTCCCTCAATAGACGGTATAACCGACTATTATAACGCAGATTGAGGGGGAAACCTCGGTACCAGGAGATCGACTACCGGCTATATCTTTCTACTTAGGAACAGAGCTCTTAGCTAGAATTCGAAGCTATAAAAAATAGTCGCCTTAAGCTCTTATAAGACCAAATATATAGCCCTTAAAGAAGCTATAAAGGAACATTTATTTATCCAACTAATTGCTACCAAACTGTCTAGAATTTTTAAAGAAAATTTAATTACTACCGTTTTAGCGGGTACTTTTAAAAAGTCTGCAGATAAAAAGACTTGGTAGGCTTTAACGCACTAAGCAAGCATATATTTACCCGGGCAAGCTAGTTAAATTAGACCGGAGACCCTAGTTTTACCGGTAAAACTGTTACTTACCGACAGCAATTCGACAAAAGAACTTACAAAAAACTCTACCTTCCGAGTTAAATCTAAGCATATTGATATACAGTATCACTATATTAGAGAAAACGTTCAGGCAGGTTAAACAGAGCTTAAATACGTTTCTACAAAGAAACAATTAGCAGACGGTTTAACAAAACTAATCGACTTAACTAAAATACTAACGTTTAGAACTTAAATTAGCTTACAATCCGGCTAAAATAACTAGTTAATTAAGAAGGTATGTTAAAAATTAACTAACTAGCTGGTTAGCTAAAACCCCTAGAGGCCTAGAGTATCGGACAGGTCCTACTAGCTGTCTCGGTCTAAAATAGAACAAGCCTTTTATCTAAAGGATCGGACCTAGTAGCCCGAGTTTAGGTTTAAAAAGAAGCATTGTACGATCTATTCTAGACAGCTGGCCTGTAGTCTAAGACAATATAAAATAGACTTAAAGACTAATAGTTTTAGATAGACAGAATTACTGTCTTATATAGTAAGTTACAGGTTATTTAGCTCCTATTAAAAGAATAGATATCTATTAAGTTCTGTATAGACCGCTAAACTTAGATATATAAGCTAGAATCCCTCTAGAGGATTTTAGCTAAAAAGATAGACAATATAACAACAGCTTCTCTTTGTTACTGAGTATTGTACCTATAACAAGCCTAAGTATTGTACTAGTCTTAAGCTAGTCTCGTCTTCCTACTCTTTGTAGTAGTATTCTTCTTCTTCTCTGCACCGCTTTAATAAGTATAACGCCGGTCGCTGGGAAAACTAAACTAAGACTTACTTGTCTTGTGTGCTAATCGACCTTAGTAGTAGTTGTCTTGTATGCTAGAGACTAAAAGATAGAAGAGGCGAGACAGATTATAGAGGATAAGAGGAGCTTAACTAAAGTAGATAGAAGGTAAAGTACGTTACCTAAATATAGTTAAGAAACTTATATTTAAATATTAAGTTAATAGACTAAAGTTTATTCTAAGGTCGGCTATTAGTTTAGCTATATAGTTTAAGGTACATAGGAAAGTTTCTCTATATCTATTAACTCGACAATACTTATATCGGGTTTATAGAGAATATAGGCCTTTATAGCCGTCTTGTTTAATAATGCCTACAGCAGGTTTATAGGCTTAGTCGGGAATAATACTTATAGAGCTAAGATAATTAGCGGTGGTTAATGCTTAGATGTACGCTAGACCGTCTAGGGCCGGTATCCATAACAGCAGTAATAAGAGACCTTCGTTTTATAGACCCAGTTCTAATTATTTACAATATTATTAATTAGATCCGTACTAAATACTAGTATAAAGGTATTTCTATAACAAAGAGTAGGAGATTAGGGCTATCTGTAGCTAAGTCTTATAACAACCTTACTGCTACTAACAACCTATTAGCTACTTTAGCCGCTTAGAGCGGATTAAATAAGAAAAACTCTAATAGGTATTCTAGCCGATATAACTTATACTCCGATTTAATATATAAGAATTTAGAATACTATAAACAGTACTCTAACCTTCTTACCAAGAAAAGAAAGAAAAGAGCAGATAAGAGCAAGTTCTTTAATATAGCTAGCGTCGCTATATCTATACCGTCAACAATAACGTCTAGTAGACTGTTTATACGGTCTAGTAGACCTTCCTACTTTAGTATCTAAATATACGATACTAGAGCTACTATCTATATCTATACAAATATTAACGCCTTTATAGCTATTAAGAAGCTTAAAGAACTAAGATAGATTAAGATTGCGGACGGTTTTACTTTTGCTACCCAATTTAGTAAGGTAATTCTAAATATTGAGCTCGCTGATAGCAGCGAGGGCGTACTACGTCTACTCGACGTTCTTTATATACTATCGGAGTCAATTAACATTATTTCTGCTTACAAATTAAAGAAAGGATACAGAATATATCTTAATTACTAGAATAACCGTCTTATAGTTAAATTTAAAGTATACGCTAAACTTACTATTATCGACAATCTTCTATTTGTCGTCTCTACCGAAATCGAGACACCGAGGCAGTTCGCTACTATAGCACTAGCGGTACTGACAACGCCGCTCTTATTAGAGCTTATTTACAAGCGTTTAAGACATTCGAGGATATTTATTATAAAAAAGATAATAAAGGAATACAATAAGTTAAAAGGCTTACTAAATGTCTTCTAATACGAGACATACTATATATTAAAATCTTAAAGAGCATAATTTAGTACCGTAGAACGATTCAAACGGCCTATGTAGCGTCTCTATATAGACACTATTAGCTAGATTACGTTTACCAATGACGACAACGTTTCCTAGAGAGCTAGCAAGTATACTGTTATTGTTACAGACAATTGTACTCAACGTAGATAGTCGATAATATTCTTATCGAAAGATTGTATCGCGGAGGGCATAATTTACCTATTTACTTACCTCTATAATCGCTACCTAGACTACCGCATTACAAAGTTCTATATTAACAGTAGTACAGAGTTTAACGCTATCGTCTCTAAGGCCTCTAAGCTAAAAATATAGATTAGGATATCTGCTCCTTATACGCCTAAGAAACACGGCTTAGTAGAATCGTTCAATAAGGTTATTCTTATTAAAGCTAGGAGTATAATAATCGAGAGTAGCGTTCTAGGTCGCCTCTAACCTAATACGTTAGTATACGCAACTTATATCTCGAACAGAATACCTTCTAAAAAGGAGAATAAATGTTTCTTACAGATTTTCAATAATTCCGAGGATAAAACCTTAATGCCGCTTAACTTAAGCTACCTTCGTTGGTTTAGTTACGTAGTCTATCTATATCTGTCTCTATAGACACGTACGGTAAGCTAGAAGTTCGTATCTAGAGCAAAGAAGCTTATTTTTGTAGGGTTCGTCGCCTAGACTACTTATATTACGGGTACCAGCTTTAGACGGCCTAGCGTACATTTAAGTGTTAACTACCGCTAGTTATCTTAGCCCTACAAGCATTATTCCCGACTAAGCCTATAAACCCGCTATAGACATTATCGAACAAGACGGCTATAAAGACCTATATTCCCTATAAACCCGATATAGACATTATTAAGTTAACGAATACAGAGAAACTTCCCTATGTACCTTAGACTATATAACTAAACTAATAGCTAACCTTAAAATAAACTTTAGTCTATTAACTTAATATTTAAATATAAGTTTCTTAACTATATTTAAGTAACGTACTTTACCTTCTATCTACTTTAGTTAAGCCCCTCTTACTCTCTGTAATCTGTCTCGCCTCTCCTGCCTTTTAGTCTCTAGTACACAAGACACCTCTTACTAAGGTCGATAAGTATATAAGGCAAGTAAGCCTTAATTCGGTCTTCTTAGCGACTAGCGTTATACTTTAATAGACTCGCTACGAAAGTAAAGAAAGCAGATTAGTTATGTCTACTACTTTGGTACCCAATAGCTACGACGCTGTAGATAGATTGGCCAATAGAATAGCTAGTACGAGTAAGATATCGGACGTTAACACTAAGATAGAAAAAAGCTTCTTAGATAAACGTTTTGAAGTTACTTTATTCTTAATACGCCTAGCCGTATACTTTAGAACTTACAAAGACTAGTTCCTAAACGATACTACTATAGTTCTATTCGCTACCTCTTGTATAAATAGAGATACTTACAAGTAGGTCGAGTACTACCTCGACGATTTCTTGTTTACCCCGATAAAGAGTAGACACAAGGACACCGACGAGTTCTTTGCTAGCTTTATCTTCTTTTAGAAAAAGCTTCGTAAAATCTTTAAATAGACTAACGCTAGACGCGTCGCTATTAGGAAGCTTAGAAACCTTAAGCAAATAGAACCAGCAAGCAGGTACGCCGCTAAATTTATATAGTATGCTAATTAAACAGAATAGAACAAAAAACCCCTTATTGAGACCTTTTACGAGGGACTTAAAGATTATATTAAGAAAATAATCTATATTTGTAAAGAGAAGTTTAATAATCTCGACAACTTTATATAACGGGTAAAAGAGATCGATAACAGTAACTTTAAAAGATAGATAGAAAAGAAGGATAACCCTACTAATAGATTCTATAGAACGAAGAATCGAGCGAACTTACAATAAGATCGAGGCGATCTAATAGAGTTAAATTTTACTAAGCCCCGAGGGAAACTAAATAACTAGGAAAGAGAACATAGAATAAAGAATAAGCTATACTTATATTGCGGAAAACTAGGATATTAAGTTAAGAAATACCGTTCTAAGAAACAACAGTTTAATAGTATAGAACAAAACGGGTACAATAATCGATTATAGAAGCCCCGCTCTCCGCGACAATAGTTCAATATAACTATCTAAACGCAGAAAAACAGCGGCTACAATAAGGCGATAGAATTACTAGCAACCTTCTTTAACTGTTAGTGTATAAACTTAATTAAGAGTTGTTCTCTACAAGAATTAGGTTTCTTACAGAGAATTATTTAGAACTAGTATAAGTACGTTACTAAACTAACTAAGAAGCAAAAAGATATCTACTAAAGTACCTTTTGCGACTAGAAAAACACTCACTAGATTTCTTCTAACAATAATGTTACGGGCACCAGCCCTAGACGGCCTAGCGTGCACCCAAGCATCAACCACCGCCAGTTATCTTAGCCCTACCAGCATCATTCCCGACTAGACCTATAAACCCACCGTAGGCATTATCGAACAAGACGGCTATAAAAGCCTACGTTCCCTATAAACCCGATATAAGCATTATCGAAATTAACGGACATAGAGGAACTTCCCTATGTACCTTAAATTATATAGCTAGACTAATAGCCGACCTTAGAATAAACTTTAGTCTATTAACTTAATATCTGAATATAAGTTCTTTAACTCTATTTAGATAACGTACTTTACCTTCTATCTATCTTAGTTAAGCCTCTCTTACCTTCTATAATCTATCTCGCCTCTCCTATCTTTCAGTCTCTAGCACACAAGATACCTACCACCAAGGTCGATAAGTACACAAGGTAAGTAAGCCTTAGTTCGGTTCTCCTAGCGACCAGCGTTATACTTTAATAGACTCGCTATAAAAGCAGAGAAAGCAGATTAATTATATCTACTACTTTGGCACCTAACAGCCGCAACGCTATAGACAGGCTGGCTAGTAAAATAGCCGCTATAGGTAAGATATTAGATATTAATACTAAGATAGGTAAAAGCTTCTCTAATAAACGTTCCAAACTTACTTTATTTCTAACACGCTTGACCGTATATTTTAAGACTTATAAGGATTAGTTCCTGAATAATAGCACTATAGTTTTATTTACCGCATTCTATATAAATAACGAGGCATATAAATAGTTTAACTTTTATCTTAAAGACTACCTCTACAAGACACCTAATAAACGATAAGAAGAGACTAACGAGCTCTTCTCTAGCTTTACTGCGTTTTAGCAAAAGCTCCGATAGATATACAGAGATACAAATTCTAGACGTACTACTGTACGTAAACTTAAGATACTCCGTTAGACAGGACCAGCTAGCCGATACGCCGCTAAGTTCCTGTAGTATGCTAACTAAACTAGATAGAATAAAGGACCTCTGGTCGACGCCTTTTATAAAGGCTTAAAGGACTATATTAAGGAAATTATCTATATTTATAGAGAAAAGTTTACTGAACTAGAGAAGTTTATAGAACGAGCCAAGGAAATTAACGACAGCAACTTTAAACGACAGTTAGAAAAGAAAGGAACTAACTTAGATAAGTTCGCCTAGATTTAGAGTAAGCACAACTTACAATAAAACCGGAGTAATTCAATAAAATTAGACTTTATAAAGCCCTATAGAAAACTAAACAACTAGGAACAAGAATATAGAATAAAGAACAAGCTATACTTGTATTGCGGAAAACTAGGGCATTAAGTTAAAGAATGCTGTTCTAAGAAATAATAGTTCAACAGTACTAATAGAAACGAGTACAACGATCGACCTTAGAAACCCTATCTTCTACAACAACATTTCAATATAACTACTTAGACACAGGAGAACACCCACTAGGTTACTTTTAACGAGAAGCACAACAAATAGAACTTATTTAACTTATATAAGAACTAAGATACGGACATTGAGTTATAGCAGGAAACAAAGGAACGACAAATAAAATAGAAACAACAAAACCTATAAGACTAGAACAACATTAACCGTACTATTTCAAGACAGTAGGTACGAGATACCGCTACACCATATAAAACGCTATTCTAAACCGCGTGCTACGATAATAATTGTACGACTCACGAATCCGACAAATTAGGATTAGGATAGTGGCCGAAGAAACCAACATCTCTAAAACAAGGTTCGATATAAAAATTAGGCCTTATCCAAGGACGATCTAGGTCGCCTTACCTGGAAACCTAAGGAAAATCTAAGGAAAAATAGACCGTAGAGGCTAAGTAAGATAGTAGCTACAATACGTTATAGGCAAGACAACGACTTAAAGACAAAAATATAGATTCTAATAGTACAGAATTCTCGCTCGAGGACGATACTAACCAAGAAGAACAAACTCCAATCTGTTAGAAAGAAATAATATAGAGACTTTATTAGTTAGCCTTCTATAATAGGAAGTTAAGCGCTAAGAGAGAAATTAACGATATTCTAAGATATATTTACTTACGTCTACGACAATTAGTAGACCACCTTATTAGGGGTCTAGAATTACGTAGCCAGTATTAATATCTTTAACTAACAATATACAACCTATAGACACAACAGGTTTTAACTAGCGATAGTTATATAATTAAAGCAGAGATCGTAAACGATAAACTAGACGTTATAATAAGAGTAGTACTAGAACACCTTATATAGGAATTCTTACAGCAAATTAACTAACAATAGGTTCCGATATCTAGATTACTCTAGAACGTATACGATTAACAGGAAAAAGACTAGACCGACTACTTTAAGAGCAGTAGTACCGGCCCGTTCAACGGTTAGACCCTCTAGGAGTCTAGCTCTGTATAAGCTCGGCTTCCTATAAAACATATTTATACACTTAGGCAACAATAAACTACAGAAATATTAAAATTATAATCGATTTAGACGCAACAGATAACTTTATCTTAATACGCTACGTTAAGAAGTACCAAATATAAATACAAAAAAAGAAATTACTCTACATACTGTCTAGATTTTAAGGAGCAGAGGAAAGAGTCGACTACAAGACTTCGCTAATAGATATAATAATTAAAAACTATTAGAAAGAAATTACTTATAATATTATAGATATTAACCAGCACTACGCTATACTAGGTATACCCTAGTTGTAACAATATAATTTAGAAGTAGATTAGAGAACTAAGAAGCTTCTCTTTACTAAATACAAGCACTTTAGACAAGAGTCGTTCTATAGAATAAATACCCTATAAGCTATTTTTAATAGTAAAGATAAGGAGCGCGATAAAGAACTTACGCGGGTTAGTACTACTATACTCCGACATTTAGACATCCTACGAGAAAAGTCTAATACAGTATCTCGTCTATAGCTAGCTACACGTAAGTTTAAATAAGAGACAACTGTACGCTAACGATTCTATACGACGACAAGTACTCAGTTAATTACTAAGATACCCGAAGAATACAATTAATTCTGACACCTATTCGAGGAAGCTAAGCCAAACTTAGCTCTCCCAGAATACAAACCGTAAGATTATACAATACCTTTACAAGAAGGCAAAACGCCAATATTCGGTCTAATATACTCTCTATTAAAAGCAGAAAATTAAGTACTCCGCGATTATTTTAACAAGAACCTTAAGAAAGAATTTATCTAAAAGTTAATATTACTAGCTAGATACCTAATACTCTTTGTACCAAAGAAGAATAGCAAACTACGACTTTACGTAGATTATAGACAACTAAATAGAGTAACTATTAAAAATCGATATCCTTTACTACGCATCGACAAAATAACAGACCGATTATATAACGCGCAATAGTTTACTAAGTTTAATCTATAAGGAGCATACAACCTAATTTATATAAAAGAGGACAAAGAATAGAAAACGGCCTTCCGTACTAGATACAAACTTTTTAAGTATTGTATTATACCCTTTGGACTAATAAACGCACCAGCATTATTTTAAGAATTAATTAACAACATACTTAGCGATTATTTAGACATATTTATAACTACTTATCTAGACGATATCCTAGTATACAGCCGTACACTAGAAGAATATAAAGAATATATTAAGAAGGTATTAGAAAGATTAGCGCGTGCCGATTTATAAATTAACATCAAGAAAACTTAGTTTTACCAACAATCCGTCGAATTTCTTAGATTTATAATTACTGAGCACAATCTTTAAATAGAAGATTCAAAGATTCAATCTATCCTAACCTAGCCTACATTAAAGAATATAAAACAATTATAACAGTTTCTTAGTTTTGCTAATTACTATAGGCGGTAAATATCTAACTTTAGCCGAATTATAGCACCACTGTCTTAATAGACAAAACAATCGACAGAATTCTTCTAAACGCAAAAAGAACAATTAGTATTTAAAGAGCTTAAGGAAGCTTTTAAGATCGGATCTATACTAGCGATATTTAACCCTAACCTGCCGATTATTATAGAAACAGACGCGTTAGACTATACAATTGGAGTATGTATAAGTTAAAACAATAAGGAAGAAAAGCTTAGACCAGTAGCTTTCTACTCAAGGAAAATATTACTTACAGAACAGAACTATAATATTTACAATAAAGAGCTCTTAGCTATTATAGCAGCATTCGAGATATAGCGAGCTTACCTAGAAGGAGCAAACTATACGATTATAATATATACAGACTACAAAAATCTAACTTACTTTATAACAACAAAGAAGCTTAATCGCAAACAAGTTAGATAGTTAGAAACTATAGCTCTATACGACTTTATTATTACCTACAAGAAAGGTTCCGAGAACAACAGAGCCGACGCACTAAGCTAACATTCAGACTACCTCAATAACAAGGAACACGTCGAGCACGCAATATTTCGAGAATAGAATAATAAGATTAGATACAATCAATTAGCTATAACAACCGAGTTTATTATTGAACCAGACAGCCGAATCCTAGATATCTTGAACGACTCTAAGACCTACTAGGAAAACGAGAAACGACACCTAGAATTAACTAAGAACAATAGAGGCTATTACGAATTCTAAGGCAAAATCTACGTTCCGAGGAATCTAATTCGAAGCATTATTAGTAACTTCTACGATAACCCAACTAAAGAACATAAAGGTATCGATAATACTATAGAGAAGATTACAAGAACCTATTATATCCTGAGAATCCGACACTACGTTAAAAATTATATCTAAGAATACGATATATACGCAAGAACTAAGCACCCAAGGTATTTACTATACGGTAAACTACAACTACTAGAGATACCCGAGAGACTATAGTATATAGTCTTACTAGACTTTATAACTAAACTACCAATATCTAAGGATCTACTTATAGAAGTAGCTTACAACGCTATCCTCGTTATATGCAATAAACTAACAAAATACGCATACTTCGTACCTTACAAGGAAGCTAGCAACTTAGAACAACTAGTGTATACCTTCCTACAGATTATCTTAGTTAACTATAGTTAACCGCAAAGAATCGTCTTAGACAGAGACCGAAAATTTGTCTTACGATTTTAAACATCCCTGATACAATAGCTAGAGACTAAATAAAAAATATTAACATTATTCTACCTACAAACAGACAAACAAACAGAACAAACAAATTAAACGCTAGAATAGTATCTCTAGGCGTATATTAACTACTAGCAGAACGACTAAGTACAATTGCTACTAGTAGCGCAAGCAGCGCACAACGACACTAAAAACAATATAACTAAGACAACTTCGTTCTATGCTTTATATAGCTATTACCCTCTTTAGAGAAGATAACTATACAATACTACCGAAAACGAGACAGCTACACAAATAGCTACAAGCATAAAATCCCTGTACCAGCAGTTAAAGTCTGATAGCGAGTTTATTAACAAACAAACAAGACGATAGTATAATAAATTAAGAACTACCCTAAATACAAGCATAAAAGAGGGGGGAAGAGCTTACTTGCTTATAAGAAACTTAAAAACTATTAAACTAAGCAAGAAACTTAACTATACTAAGACGAAACTATTTAAAATCTTACAGTAATTAGGACCCGTAACATTTAAACTAGAACTCTTAAAGATAATAAGAATACATTCTATATTCTATATAGCGCTATTAAAACTAGCCTACTTTCAAAAAGTAGAACGATCCAACCTCAAAATCCTTTCTAACAACTAAGAACCCGAGTACAAGGTCGAAACGATTTAAGCTTATAGGCAATACCAAGGCAAACGACAGTATCTCGTAAAATAGAAAGGATATTCCAAATATAAAAATTAATGGGAACCGGAATAAAACCTAACTAACTATAAAGCTACTATTCGACAGTATTAGAACTAGAATATTAGTCGGTCGTAGCAGCATTAATACTCTAATCTACTATCTAGTGTACCTCGCCGGCACCTAAATTATCTTTAAACAAACTAGCTTACTACGTTACAGAACCGCTACCTAACACCGAGTAGAGGTTACTCTAAAAGTTAATAGATAACCCGCTCGGACATTTAAATGTATCGCTACTAGCTATTAACGCAGCAAACTCTTCTTACTCTAACAACTTATTTCGAGCTAACTTCGCTGCTATCTGCGTACAAGTCTTCTTAACCTTCTCTTTTAACTTCTGGACCTTAAATCGGTTACGCTATACAGCCGTAGTCAACGCTACTATCTAGAACTTTAACGCGCGTAATTAACGTTTTGTACGCTAAAGAGCAGCCAACTAAGAGGAATATTAAGAATAAACTAAACGCGCTGTAACTAGGTTAGTTTTAGGTATTACAGAAAGACAACAATAGGGCATACTATCTAACATCGATACTCATAAATTATAACTCTTTTTATCTTAAGTATACACCGAATACGTCGCCTTCTTAAACTAAACTACACACCTTTTCTTAGTCGATATACATTTAAAACAAGAAGGTATTTCGATACTATAGGCTTCAATTAACAGGTATTAGCTATACTTTTTGTTAGAACCCGTAGCAACGGACTTTATACGAGATATAGCGACTTACAGATTAGTTATAAAAGGAGGGACGAAACGCAACTTATAGGTATTTAAAAGACTAAGAGTTAATTAAAGACAATTTAACTAGAAGAGGGAAGATTGTGTTACGGATACCAGTTCCAGACGGCCTAGCGTATATCTAAGCATTAACTACCGCTAGTTATCTTAGCCCTACTAGTATTATTCCCGACTAGGCCTATAAACCCGCTATAGGCATTATTAAACAAAACGGCTATAAAAGCCTACATTCTTTATAAACCTAATATAGACATTATCGAGATTAACGAACATAGAGAAACTTCTTTATATACCTTAGATTATATAGCTAAACTAATGGCCGACCTTAAAATAAACTTTAGTCTATTAACTTAATATCTAAATATAAGTTTCTTAACTCTATTCAGGTAACATACTTCACCTTCTATTTATCTTAGTTAAGCCCCTCTTACCTTCTATAATTTATCTCGCCTCTCCTACCTTTTAGTCTCTAGCACACGAGACACCTACCACTAAGGTCGATAAGCACACAAGGTAAGTAAGCCTTAGTTCGGTCCTCCCAGCGACCAGCGTTACAAATAAGTATAATAAGTAGAACTTGTTCGACTTACACAAAAACTAGGATATAGACAGTAAATTATAGGAAGAAATAAAGGAACGATAAATAAAAAGGGAACAATAAAATTTATAGAACTAGAACAATATTAACCGTACTATTCTAAGGCAGTAGATATAAGATACCGTTGCACTATATAAAACACTATTCTAAACTATATACTATAATAACGATTATACGACCTACAAATCTAATAAATTGGGATCAAGATAATAATCGAGAAAACCGACATCTCTGAAATAAGGTTCGACATAAGAACTAGGTCTTACTCGAGAACAACTTAAATTACCTTATCTAGAAACTTAAGGGGAATCTAAGGAAGAATAGACTATAGAGGCTAAGTAAGATAGCAGCTACAATACGTTATAGATAAGATAACGACTTAAAGACAAAAACATAGATTCTAATAGTACAGAATTCTTGCTCGAGAACGATACTAACTAGAAAGAACAAACTCTAATCCGTTAGAAAGGAATAATATAGAGACTTTATTAGTTAACCTTCTATAATAGAAAGTTGAGCGCTAATAAAAACTATAATAATATTTTAAAATATATTTACTTACGCTTACAATAACTAGTAGACTACCTTATTAGAGATCTAGAATTGCGTAGTTAGTACTAATATCTTTAATTAACAATATAAAACCTATAGACATAATAAGTTTTAATTAGCAATAGTTATATAATTAAAGTAGAGATCGTAAACAATAAACTAGACGTTATAATAAAAGCGGTACTAGAACATTTTATATAGAAATTCTTATAGTAGATTAACCGACAATAGATTCCGGTACCTAGAATACTCTAGAACGTATACGATTAATAGAAAAAAGACTACGCCGACTACTTCAAGGACAGTAGTACCGGCCCGTCCAACGGTTAGATTCTCTAAGAGTCTAGCTCTGTACGAGCTTAGCTTCTTATAAAACATATCTATATACTCGGGTAACAATAAACTATAGAAATATTAAAGTTATAATTAATTTAGACGCAACAGGCAACTTTATTTTAATACGCTACGTTAAGGAGTACTAAATATAAACATAAAAAAAGAAATTACTTTATATACTGTCTAGGTTTTAAGGAGCAGAGAGAAGAGTCGACTATAAGACTTTGCTAATAAATATAACTATTAAGAACTATTAGAAAGAAATTACCTATAATATCGTAGATATTAACTAGCACTATACTATACTAGGTATACCTTAGTTATAACAATATAATTTAGAAGTAGATTAAAAAACTAAAAAACTCTTCTTTACTAGGTACAAGTACTTTAAACAAGAGTCGTTCTGTAGAACGAATACCCTACAAGCTATTTTTAGTAGTAAGAATAAAGAGCGCGATAAAGAACTTATGCAGGTTAGTACTACTATACTCCGATATTTAGATATCTTACGAGAGAAGTTTAACGCAGTATCTTATCTGTAGCCAACTATATATAGGTGTAAACAAGAGACGACTGTACGTTAACGATTCTATACAACAACAAGTACTCAGTTAATTACTGAGATACCCGAGGAATATAATTAATTTTAATACCTATTTAAGAAAGCTGAGCTAAACTCAGCTCTCTTAGAATATAAACCATAAGATTATACAATACCTTTATAAGAAGGCAAAACGCCAATATTCGGTCTAATATACTCTTTATTAGAAGCAGAAAATTAAGCGCTTCGCGACTTATTAATAAAAATCTTAAGAAAGAATTTATCCAGAAATTAACATTACTAGCCGGATACCCGATACTCTTCGTACTAAAGAAGAATAGTAAACTTATAGACAATTAAACGGGGTAACTGTTAAAAATCGATACCCTTTACTACGTATTAACAAAATAACAGACCGATTGTATAACGCGCAATAGTTTATTAAGTTTAACCTACAAGGAGCTTATAACCTAATCCGTATAAAGGAAGATAAAAAATAAAAAACAGCCTTCTATACTAGATACAGACTTTTTAAGTATTACGTTATACTCTTTAGACTAATAAATGTATCAGTATTATTTTAGAAGCTAATTAATAACACACTTAGTAATTACTTAGACATATTTATAACTACTTATCTAAACGATATTCTAGTATACAGCTATATACTAGAAGAACATAAGAAACACGTTAAGAAGATATTAGAAAGATTAGTACGTACCGATTTACGGATCGATATCGAGAAAACCTAGTTCTATCAACAATCCGTCGAATTTCTTAAATTTATAATTATCGAGTACGGTCTCTAAATAGAAGATTTAAAGATTTAATCTGTTCTAACCTAGCCTACACCAAAGAATATAAAATAGTTACAATAGTTTTTTAGTTTCGCTAACTATTATAGGCGGTAGATATCTAACTTTAGTCGAATTATAGTACCGCTGTCTTAACAAACAAAACAATCGATAAGATTCTTCTAGACGTAGAAAGAATAATTAGTATTTAAAGAGCTTAAGAAAGCTTTTAAGATTAAGCCCGTACTAGCAATATTTAGTCCTAATCTACCGATTATTATAAAAATAGACGCGTTAGATTATACGATTAGAGCATATATAAGTTAAAATAATAAGGAAAGAAAGCTTAAACCAGTAGCTTTCTACTTAAAGAAAATATTATCTATAGAATAGAACTATAACATTTACAATAAAGAGCTCTTAGCTATTATAGCAGTATTCGAGATATAGCGAGCTTACCTAAAAGAAGCAAACTATACAATTATAATATATACAGACTACAAGAACCTAACCTACTTTATAACGATAAAGAAACTTAACCGCAGACAGGTTAGATAGTTAGAAACTATAGCTTTATACAACTTTATTATTACTTACAAGAAGGGTTTTAAGAACAATAGAGCCGACGCTCTAAGCCGACGTCTAAATTACCTTAATAACAAGAAACACGTCGAATACGCAATATTTCGAGAATATAACAACAAGATTAGATACAATCAATTAGCTATAACAACCGAGTTTGTTATCGAACCAGACAGCCGAATCCTAGACATTCTGAACGACTCTAAGACCTACTAGGAAACCGAGAAACGATACTTAAAACTAGTTAAGAACAATAAGAGCTATTATAAATTCTAAGACAAGATCTATGTTCCGAGAAATCTAATCTAACGTATTATTAGTAACTTCTATAATAACTTAACAAAAGAATACAAAGGTATTGATAATACTATAGAGAAGATTATAAGAATCTACTACATCCTGAGAATCCAACACTACGTTAAAAATTATATCTAAGAATACGACGTATACGCAAGAACTAAGCACCTAAGATATTTACTATACAGCGAACTTTAGCTACTAAAGATATCTAAAAGACTATAGTATATAGTTTTACTAGACTTTATTACTAAGTTACTAATCTTTAAGGATCTACTTATAAGAGTAGCTTACAACGCTATTCTAGTTATATACAATAAACTAATAAAATACGTATACTTTGTATCTTACAAGAAAGCTAGTAATTTAGAATAATTAGTATATACATTTCTTTAGATTATTTTAGCTAATTACGGTTAATTACAAAGAATTATTTCTAATAGAGATTAAAAATTTGTCTTACGATTTTAAATATCCTTAATATAACAATTAGAAACGAAATAGAAAATATCTATCTTATTCTATCTATAGACCGATAAACAAATAAAGAGAATAAATTAGACACTAGAATAGTATCTTTAAGTATACATTAACTACTAGTAAAACGACTAGATACAGTTACTATTAGTTGTATAGGCCGCGTATAATAATACAAAGAACAATATAACGAAAATAACTCTGTTCTATACACTATATAGCTACTACCCTCTTTAGAGCAGATAACTATAGAATACTACAGACAATAAAATAGCTACACAGATAGCTATAAACATAAAAACCTTGTACCGGCAGTTAAAGTCTAACAGCGAGTTTATTAACAAACAAACAAAAAAATAATATAATAAGTTAAGAACTATCTTAAATATAAGCATAAAAGAGAAGAGAAGAGCTTACTTACTTATAAGAAATATAAGAACTATTAGACTAAGCAAGAAACTTAACTATACTAAGATAAGACTGTTTAAAATCTTATAGCAATTAGAATCTATAATATTTAAACTTAAACTCTTAAAGATAATAAGAATACATTCTATATTCTATATAGCACTATTAAAATTAGCTAACTTTTAAGAAGTAGAACGATCTAACTTAGAAATCCTTTCTAACAATTAAGAACCCGAGTATAAGGTTAAAACAATTTAAGCTTATAAACAATATTAAGGTAAACAACAGTATCTTATAAAATAGAAAGAATACTCTAAATATAAAAATTAATAGGAACTAGAACGAAACCTAACTAACTATAAAGACACTATTTAATAATATTAGAACTAAAATATTAATCGGTCGTAGCAGCACTAACACTCTAATTTACTATCTAATATACCTTATTAGCACCTAAATTACCCTTAAACGAACCAGCTTACTACGTTATAGGACTACTACCCGACTTCGAATAGAGGTTACTCTAAAAGTTAACGAATAACCTGCTCGAATATTTAAATATACCGCTTCTAGCTATTAACGCGGCAAACTCCTCTTGCTCTAACAACTTATTCTAAGCTAACTTCGCTGCTATCCGCGTACAAGTCTTCTTAACCTTCTCTTTTAACTTCTAGACTTTAAATTAGTTACGCTATATAGTCGCGATTAGCGCTGCTATTTAAGACTTTAACGTGCATAATTAACGTTTTGTACGCTAAAGGGCAGCTAACTGAGAGGAATATTGAGAGTAAACTAAACGCGCTGTAACTAAGTTAGTTCCGTATATTATAGAAAGATAAAAACAAAGCATACTATTTGCTATCAATATCTATAAATTATAACTCTTCTTGTTTCGAGTATATACCGAATATATCGCCTTTCTAAACTAAATTATATACTTTTCTCTAGTCAATATATATTTAAAACAAGAAGGTATTTTAATACCGTAGACTTAAATTAATAGGTATTAACTGTACTTCTTGTTAGAACCTATAGTAATAGACTTTATACGAGGTATAGCGACTTACAGATTAGTTACAAAGAGAGGGACAAAACGTAACTTATAGGTATTTAAAAAGCTAAGAGTTAATCAAGAACAATTTAACTAGAAGAGAAGGAATTGTATTACAAATACTAGCCTTAGACGGTTTAGCGTACATCTAAGTATTAACTACCGCTAGTTATCTCAGCCCTACAAGTATTATTTCTGACTAAGCCTATAAACCCGCTGTAGGTATTATCAAATAAAATAGCTATAAAGGCCTATATTCCCTATAAACCCGATATAAGTATTATTAAGTTAATAGATACAGAGAAACTTTTCTATGTACCTTAGACTATATAGCTAAACTAATAGCTAACCTTAGAATAAACTTTAGTCTGTTAACTTAACATTTGAATATAAGTTTTTTAACTATATTTAAGTAACGTGCTTTACCTTCTATCTACTTTAGTTAAGCCCTTCTTACCCTCTATAATTTATCTCGCCTCTCCTACTTTTTAGTCTCTAGCATACAAGACACCCCTTACTAAGGTCGATAAGTATACAAGGCAAGTAAGCCTTAGTTCGGTTCTCTCAGCGACCGGCGTTACAACTTACGTCTACTAAATTGTCGATCCTATCGACTTTAAAGTCTATTAAAGTCTGTACGTTACTTTTAATAAGTCTTTAGTATTTAAGGACTACTTATAGTCGTTCTTTAACACTAACAATACCTTCTAAGTTACGCTAGATAACAATGTTCTAGTCGATATTCTATATAGCTACCTTTAAAAAGATTATATTATGCCTTATACTACCTTTAAAGAGCTATAAATAATTAAAGCCAGTATTTTAGATTAAGACTGTTTACGTATACTAACTCCGAAAGAAATTGGACGGAATAATTTTTTGTATAAAAATTCTTCTAACTACTATAACGACGACCCCTTTAAGGGCGGTAATCACCAAACTATCGACGGTAGCGTCAATAGCGATACCTCTGGGTATAAAATCGATGCCGGAGAAGCTGCTCGTAAAGAAACTAGAGCTCTATCTCTAACGGTTCAGTCTCAGCGTTGTTCCGACAGAAGCACAATTCGTCGAAATTATAATAATGTTAATAGAAACAGACTTCCTAGATCTACTTTGTACGTCTTTTTTATAGCTACTATTAATAAGCTTTTACTTAATTCTATATTATATAAAGAAGCTATAAGACGGCCGAATGCTTATAAATAGGACTCTACGTCTAAAGCTAAGCTAAAATAGCTGTATAATACTAGCACCGTTATACGTTGCTCTATATTAAGTACGCTTATATTTAAACTAAAACGCTACTTAAACGGAACGATCGATAAATATAAAGTACGTCTAGTCGCCCGCGGCTTTAAATAAAGGTACGGGATTAACTACTAGAATACCGCGGCGTCGACCGTAAGTACATTTACAGTGCTTATTCTCCTTACTATCGCTGTATAGCTTAGATAGACCTTTATATAGGTCGACGTTGTTGGTATCTACCTTAACGGCGTATTAAACTATAGAAAACCGCTATATATATAGTTTTTAAAAGGACTTAAGAAAGAAGATATAGTCCTTTGTATCTAAAACTTGCTATATAGCTTTAAGCAGTCCGCTATACTTTAGCAAGACAATTTCAAAGAAACAATATAGAAATTAAGCTTTACTAGCCTCTTTTCTAAAGTCTGTCTGTACGCTAATAAGAACCGTACCTGCTTAATACTTATTTATGTTAATAATATTAAGATTACTAGATTTAATTCTAAAGCTATTTACTAGCTTAAAAGGAACCTTAAAAAGAAATATAAAATTAAGAAAATAGATTAAACGACCAGCTCCTTCCTAGAGCTTATTATTAAGAATTTGCTATAAGAACTTATTGTAGCCCAACTACAGTATATCGACAAGATACTGCGTAATTTTAGCATAAAAGACTGCAATAAAATAAAGTCTCCCGGCAACGTTCAGCTTAAAGCTCGTATCGTCGGTACGGCGTCTTAAGGCAAGGTCGTTTTATACATATTAGCTACTAAATTATTACAATATCTTGTTACTTAGACTCAGCCAGATATCTTATATTAAATTAATATATACGCTAAATTTAATTATAACCCTAAACATATACACTAAGAGGCAGTTAAGCGACTATTTTAATACTTAAAGGGTACTTACTAGCTAGGCTTACTTTTTACTGAGCACAACTATCTTACTATCGACGCTTACAGCGATACCGACTATACTAGCGACCTAGACAACCGCAAGTCGACGAGCGGCTCCGTTATTAAGATTAGCGGTAGCCCTATCGTCTAACGCAGTAAACTCTAGAAGAAGACAGTCTTCTTCATTACTAAAGCTAAATACTATACTTTATCTAAATTAACTAGAGATATTCTTTAGTTAAACAATATACTTAAAGAACTTTATCTTACTAAATTAGCTAACTTACCGATTACAATCTATAAGAATAGCAATAGCGTTATTAACTTAGCTACTAACTATACTAATTATAAGTGCTCTAAGCATATTAATCTGGCTAATTATATCTATCGACAATTAGTCGAAAACGGCTCTATCTGTATTTAAAAGATTAATACTATAGATTAAGCTGCAGATAGTCTTACTAAGCCTTTGCTACTTTCGATATAAGCAGGCTTCATTCGACAATTAGAGCTCCGCGCCTAGCCGCACTTCGTACGCTGTTTCTTTTGTTACTTACTGCCTTCGGCAGGCCGTTTCTTATGTTCAAAACGATAATATTTAGCTTGTTATTTATCTATATTGGTGATCTTAAGGGGGTGTGTTGTGTGTAAGATCGCCTAGTCTAGATAGCTATGCCAAGACACGGGATGTCTGGTAGAGAATTGCCTGAATAGGCATATATTGGGATCACGTAATGGACGCACTCATATCTTCCATCTCATCCTCCTGTACCTACCTTCCTACTATGTTAGTCGGAATGTGATAAAAGCCATATACCTTATCAAATACGCCGACCGAGTCGAGGCGCAAACGCTAGCGTCGGTTTCACCTTCCGCAATACAGAAAATTTCCCCTTGTCGGCAATAAAAAAGAATTTGATCTACCAAAATTGTGACCCGGCTGATGCGATGACTAAACGAGGCAGACGAGGCAGTATCTTGTCTACCGTGTTCTCTTGTTGCAACAACCCATGCTCATAAGACCACCTGCACCTGCTGGTTATATTTTCTGTCGTCTGTTCAAATCATTCCCATCATCGATTAAGCTTCACGGTGTCGTTGCAAATTGGCATACCTGAGAACTTCAGTATCTTGGAGGCCTACGTCGGTGTAAGTCTCTTCTGAAAAGTGAAAAAGGTATCTATGAGTTCCCTTTGCCAGGTCGTTCTGTCGGAGCGATGATGAGTGTATTCACGTACAGCGTGATAAGAAAATACAAAGGAAAAGAGAAATAGTAAAAGAAAGATCGAGACATATCTCTTCAATTTAAGAAAAGCTACATGCCAAAACAAAGGTATAATCGTTGTAACATGCGCATCCAGTCAGACCTTGTCCTTCATTCATCAAAGATGCACTGCGCTTGCCTTGCAACCTGGTTCAGTCACAGCACGATACTCAAGGATGCGTATTATTAAAGACTGCTGACAAGTACGACGAGGCTACGCGAACGCCATTGATTGCAACTAATATCTCAAAAAACGCCCGAGCTAGTAAGGGGGAAGAAAGATGGTGAGGTCCAAGATTATAAAATACGAGGCGATCATTTTTCCTCGGGTTCCCCCGATTTTTTTGATGACTTGTGCCACAACGGAATGATACCAAACAAGTGGTGTCGATTGTCGTCATGACCGTTTTGGAAATGGTGTGAGTTCTAAGAGAAGTCAGTCATCAAAACTCTTTCCCGGCTCGCAGTCTTCGAACGTATATTTGACGTACCTTCATGTCCTGAATATCGTGCGCGGACACCTTGGCTGCAATTTTCGTTTTACCGCCGTGCTTGTTGTGGTGATCGTCAATCCACCTCACGTAGAAAACAACTTCTTGCTCTACTGTGTGCGACACTCCGCTGAGCCAATCTCCCTCGACGTCTCTGAAGGAAGTTATGAGTTGATACAATTCTGACGGGTAGTAGCATGCTTACACAATTAAAGCCTCGATGATATCCTTTGATGATCCATACCACGTCCGGTAAGGGCCTTTCTTCTTCGCCGCCTTCACATACGCAAGGCCTTCCTTATGCCAGGCCGCTGCAATTGCGGCAAAATGCGCTACTTGTGTTTTGCCAAGTTTGAATGTTATCCTTAGACGCACGCCATCAATTGCGTCTCCGATTGGCGCCTCGTACTTCCATACTCTCGCTTTCAGGGCTTGAATAAGGCAGGGCACACACATGGTACCGAGAGGTTGCGACTCTAGGAGGGATTGCGACTTTAGGAAGGATTGCGACTTTGGGAACTATTCACGAGCAGGACTTTCCCTATCTAGGCCTCAAGAAGAGCTGTGGTGAGACCTCTCTGGATATACTGGATCGAGTCGGGATTTCGGCTTGATCCTGTACTGTTGCCAAGCCTTAAGAACTTGAAAAACGTGAAACATTACTGAACACGTATGGGCCGGGCAGGCCGAGACGGCTTGGCAAAATGTGAACACATATCGCGTCTGCCGTAAGACGACAGATTGAAGTTGGGGCCAAGAAACGAAGAGCAAAAATCACCACGATACCTGCCATGCGAATGTTTTCACGTCGTTGACAATGCTTCAGAGCCTTGCTGGTTCTGTGGTAGTTATTTTGACGGGTAGAGCGTTGGCACTTGGCGCAAACTCATACAGGTCGAATTTCTCCAAGTTTGAAATATCTTGTGTGCGCGTTGCCGGGAATCGCAATTGCGGAGTTCGTCGCATGGCTAGTATGGAATCATGCCATACGGTGTTACTGTATAGATGTCCGGTTATCATGTCTAACGGCGCTGGTCATCCCGCGCTTGCGTCTGATGGCGCTTCCGAGCAATGTATTGTGAGTCTTTGAGGTGCGCATGCTGTATCCTGATTAGCAAGCATGGCTGCAGATGTTTCGTCCGCGATCGCTGGCCTTGCGACCTTGTCTCGCTCTTTCATGCATCGTTTGAACCGGTTCAACGTACCTTCATAATGTATGTCCTCTTCTCCCATTCAACAGTCGGCTGAATCGGCTAGTCGCCCTTCGGAGGCCCACCGCTGTTATCCTCAATCAAGATTTTCCATCTCAAACCGTGCTGCTGCTGCCCATCATCTTCAAAAGCCACTTTGTACGACACAATTTTTTCCTTGACTCCATTTGTCTTGTTCCAGAAAGCCCAATTGATCGCATGTCCCTCATCGCTGCAGTATGCATCAGCTTCTTACCAGTATATACCAGCTAACATGCGTTGGACTCACACGATCACTAAACGCGAGATATCCTTACCCCATTTATGAGTGCTTATCATCTTTTCGATCTCTGCCTGGCCTTCTTTCATCCAGACCCCTTTAAAGTGGTCGATAGTAGATTCTTTTATTCCTGGCGCATGCCATCCAGTGATATGGAGACGAGGGCGCTTCGGATTCGGGTAAAACTTGGGGATCAAGTTGAGGATACGCTGATCGTCTAATTTTGGGTCGGGTTTTCCGTTCTTCGTTTGCTGGCGATGGCGCGCTCGGTATTTTTTGCAACAGTGGATTAAAATCCATCTTGCTTCCTTCCTGCCAACGTACTCTGCAATGCACGGTAGTACAGGACACATAATTCAGCTCTCTGCGGCAGAAAGCGTGCGAACCGAGTGATTTGCCTGTTGCAAAGTTGGTGAGGAAGTCTGAAATGGAGAAAGGGCCAGAACATCTCTAATATGGCCAGTCGTGAAAGCCACGCTGGATATGAGGCGAGGTTCGCATGCAGAATCCTCGCTACGGAGAGCGTTACGATCGAGTTGGCGAAGGGCGCATTCCGTCCGGGTTTGGAAGTTCTCGCCCCCAGCGGGATCACGCAGTGACACAGAGGATCCATCCACCTGTCTTTATCTTGCTCGTGGAAGTCTTGGGGCCACGGTCAATTTGATCGGCTCAGCCTGGGTCCGCGGATAAGGAGTGCTGTACGTGAATACGTCTTCTGTCGCGATGAAAGCCCATCATCGACTGCGTTCAGCAAGTTCTTTGGTGTGCCAAGGACAGTCCAGGTGCGGGCGTTGTTCACGGCTGACAGGATCGGCTACTGTCTCCTGAAAGCTGATGCGTCGATAAGGTTCTTGGGCATGCGGTGTGACATGATCAGAGGTTATGCTGACTGCGGAGGTAATGTGACGAAGCCACGACTTGACATGTTGACCGTGTGGTAGCGACCTTCACCATTGATAGCTTGGCGTGTCAAGGACGGTCCAGAGGTGAGTGTTCTTTACGGCGGACAGGATCCACCAGGGTCTCCTGGAAGCTGGTGCGTCGATGACGGTCTTGTATGTACGGCGTGCGATTGACTGAAGTTCTGCTGACTGCGGAGGTAATGTAAAGGAACCATGACTTGATATGTTGATTATATGTTAGGCACCATCAACATTGATGGCGACCTTCAACATTGATGGCGACCTTCAACATTGATGGCGACCTTCAACATTGATGGCGACCTTCAACATTGATGGCGACCTTCAACATTGATGGCGACCTTCAACATTGATGGCGACCTTCAACATTGATGGCGACCTTCAACATTGATGGCGACCATCAAAATTGATAGAGACCATCAACAGTGATAGTGACTTCCACTTTTGAAAGGTGACCGTCTGCGTTGATGGAGTTGTTCGGTCGCCCAATATGACCCATCTATGAGTGTGATTTGACAGCCTGCAATATAGGATTATTTCAGTCATGGCTCGGGTATGCGCCACAGTTACTCTCACTGCTCCGTAGACATTGTGTTAGCCAATTATCCCATTTTGTTTTTCTTAGACCAAGCCGTCGTCGAGCCTGAAGACGCCGTCATCGTCGAGCTCGAGGAGGCCGTCGTTGCCGAGCGTGAGGTCGTTGTTGAGCCTGGCTTGGAGACCAACGACAAGTCCAGAGTCTCGTCGGTTTTTGTTACAGACTTTCCGGTCGATTCCACCGTCCACTCGATCTTGACGCATATAACATCGCCCTTGGGAGTGCTCTTTCTGTCACCCATGTCAGCAACCCATGTTCGTCCAACCCTTGTCCAGAACATCCGCTGATACAAGGTGCTACTCACGTGATAGTCCCACGCCAGGCATGGTGATGTGAGGCCGATTTGGAACTTTTCTCTGCATGGTCAAGCAGCCGAACATGAATCTTGTCGATGTATTTCCCGACAGCATTTTTATCGGCATGTAAGGCCACTTCCTCGCGAAGGCCGACGAGCTTTTGATGTGGCAAAAGCTCTCCACGTTTGGCGTGGTAGATGCGATGCTCTTTTCTCTTCTATTCATGTAGAAACAATCTGTATATCCACAATGCAGGTACGATAGGATTCGCCATGAATCTGTACTCAAGTCAGTGGACGAGCAGCTTTGAGAACCGTCAAAAGACATCAAACACATTCGGGGCGAGTGCTTGTCTTTGAACTGCGTCGCATGGCCACGTATGCGAAGAAGCGCGGGATGCTGGGATGGCATACCATCTCGCTTGGGTCGTACTTCATGAACACGCGCGGCGATTGGAGACACCCTTGGTCGAATGAGATGCCTTCAGTGCGCGAGTTCAACGCACCAAGCCGCCTACAGGAGCGCCCTGCCACTACCGTTTACCAAGAACGGCCATCAGACGTCGACATGTCCTCCTTGGCGCAGGAAGATCATGCAGGAACCTAACGCATATAGCATACAGTCCCTCGACGGTGTTCTCAAGTTGACAGGCTGGCAAGAAGCTGATGTACGATCACGGTTGGATCTTGTCCCCCTTCGCAGCCGGGGCGAGCTTGAGGGTACAACAGCATCAGCAGGATGTGACCTTGAGCACTTGCACTAGAAGTCACTTTGTGCTCGTCGCATATTCTCACGGGCGTAGCCGCCCGTTTGTTCATCGTTACGAATGCTTCTTCAGAAGACCAAAGCCTTCTGAAAGAAAATTGCGATAACGTCAGGATGCCGTATTGTGTGCATCTCAGGTAATGTTGCCGAGCAGTTGAGGGCGGTTTAGTTCGGGGCTTCAGCCCCTAAGCTGTGCCCCTCCAAACCCCCCAAAAAGCTTTTCACTCACAAGGGTGCGGGGTCAAAACCCCCAATTTCCTCGGCAATCTATCCTGAGAGGCACAGTAATTAGCGCGAGGCACTCTTTGCGTCAGACTTGGCAAGTTGGCATCACCTTTCGGGTCCGTGAAGAGTGACAGCGGCTTCCAGTACTTGCACTTTCAGACCTGATGCTTCCTCCCTCCACTCCCTACTCGATCTTCTCTATCCGTGGACTCACATACTTTAAACTCCAGCGCCCCACTTCGTTCCGCACATGGCATCATCTAAAGATGCTTCGGGGCGTGAGCATTGCCATCATGACTGCGCAAGCTCGTCAAGACCTGTAGTTGCCTGCAGGACATGACTGGTCAAACATCTAAGCGCCGGGGTGCTGTGCCTCATACTTGCATGAGTGCGTGGCAGAGCCTAACGCGCCCCTCGTTTGCCGCATTTGCCGCATTTGGCCTTATTTTCGAAGCACTCCTTGCAATGCGTCTTCGCTTTCTTGAACGCGAGGACTGTGGAGTACACTCTCCCTCTTGGGCGTCGCCAGTGTCTATACCCTCGAAGATAAGCTTAGAATCGTTCGCCGTCTACTATGCTGGATTTTGGCAACGCGACTGATGCCCAGAGATCAATATGGAGGGATCAGCCAGATACACGCGGCACTCGGGATATTCTGGCGTCCTGTCTCATCACATTGTCATTGTGTCTCTGGAGCGCTCTCCACATGAACGTTCCTGACGAAAGGGAGGGCTGGTGGCTGCAGACAGCGAGGAAGGCTAAATGGCTCTTGATAGGGCTTCTGGCGCCAGAAATGGTACATGCAAGCTTCCGTGACGTACTGTCGTCGTTACTGAAGTATCCAGGTCGCTTTCAATGCGTATCACCAATGTACGCGAGCGATCGAGGTCCAAGCCATGGTCGAGAGAGCCTGGCCGTTCGAGACTGTACCTCCCGGATTCCACCCGCTGGACGTTGAGGCTTATCTGGCAGACGTAGATCTTTCAGATCTTCTAAACGACGATGCTGGCAACGACGCTGCTGTGTCGGTGGATAGACGTTCAGATTCAACGAACGTCAATGCAGGCAACGAGTCCGCCGTGTCAGAGCATAGGCGGTCAGGTGCAACGAACGCCAATGCAGGCAACGACTCCGCCGTGCCAGAGCATAGGGATCTAGGCGCGATGAGCAGCCATGCTGGCAGCAATCTTGCTTCGTCAGAGCATAGACAGTCGATTTCAATCAACACTCATGCTCGTGACGAGTCCGCTATGTCAGAGCATAGGCGTATAGGCTCAATGACCTGCGATAATGATAAGGAAGCTGCACAAGGCGGTCGCTTTGCATTCGCTCGCCTGTGGCGCGCTCTATGCGGCCCAAAACGTGTGCGCAATGCTCATGAGTCCTGGAGTGTTGTACAAAGCTACCTGGCTATTATGGGTGGATTTGCGATCAAAGTCATTGATAACGATGGTACAAAATTGCTCCCGGATGGTCGATCGCATCTTATTGTCAAGCCGGAATCTCTGTCCTACATTTTCGATCTTGTGCCAGAAGCGAAGCGCAGCATAACGAGGTCTGACATACAAGACAAGAGTAAAGCCGACGGCCTAGCAAAGACACTGATCATATTGCAAGGTAAGTATGACTGATCAATAGGAAATAAAGCTCGACCTGACACATCAGGTACCTGGTTCTGTATACAGTGCGTCGTGCGCATGGCTCAGCAACTTTCTATAAGTTTATTGGAGCTGAACACATTTGGTCATGCTATTTGTGCTTTTATCATATATGTGCTGTGGTGGAATAAACCGCAGGATATTCAGGAGCCAATCTGTCTTTCAGGCCCGCACATGCGTGAGCTTGGAGCACTGGCACATCTAATCACAAGTTGGTATGCGAGGACAATGGGTACCTATGAGGGAGAGAAAGTATGCCGCCTCACATACGAGCCGGCCGCAGGCGATTCCAATCCACGAGGACAGCTGCTGCAAGGTCCATGTGAATATTCCCATGACGAGGTTCCTGGCACAGTCAGCCAAGCACACGAGCAGTACGTCGCTTGTAAGATCTTCCAAAGCCACACTGATCACTCACGAAGCCTGCAATAGGAACATACCAACAACAGCAGCCAAGATCTCGAGAGCCGCCGCTAAACCTCATGGGAGAACACGTTTGTATGATAACCAAACTCTATACGGCTTTCAAATGCTCCCAACGTCCGAAAAGAAAGATTCGGCAAATATGGCTTCACGCTGCGGAATTTTGAACATGAGGCGTCCTTATGTTGACCTGAGCAACAACGATATACACTGTTTTCAGTTGGCATCTATGGCGCTTCGAAGATATCCCAAGATCTACATTGAAGGGCTGCAAATTGCCCAAAAGCGGGCTGTTAACATGCCAACACTTGAGTCGGGATCCAGGCTCTACCCGCTATTACGCTTGGCAGGCTTCCTCTATGGTGGGCTTCATCTCCTCGCATGGAACGCCGCATTCTCTTCAACTGCATTGTTGTACACCTGGCGCACTGCAAGCCTGCTGGTCATGTCTTCAGGGGCAATATTCTCATGGATGAGGCTAAGCGAGATTGCCCCCACCATCTGGCTAAGCCCACAAGAGTTTCTAGACACGGCAGACTCCGAGGATGAGTCTTCGGCGGACGGCTGGCCCAACAGGATGAAATCAGTGCTTCGCCAAGCATTGGAATATTCCGTTCTGGAAATGCTCGCGAACGTCGTCTGGGGGATTGGTGCGCCATGCCTACCTTTTCTCTACTTCAGCTCAAAGATATTGATCGTAGCGTACGTTCTGGGACGCGGGTACCTCGTGGTGGAGTCTTTCATCAATCTGGCGCATCTCCCAGACTCGGCATTCCGGCAGCCAGAATGGGCTAAGTACGTCCCGCACATATCTTGAGAAACAGCTCGAGAGTATAACCATGAAGAGCAAGCTCAACGCATGGATCAGAACTAATATTGTCGCCTACCTGCGACTCTATTCCACGGCGGGCTTTCGTTGCCAACGCTTCTAATGTTGTGTTTGCTTTAATGGATTTTGTTAAGAACCGCAATCACGACGCCGATCTCTTGATTGGGTCCGCACCGGGAAGCTATGACTTGGAGGTCTGCACTCGATGTGGTGGATCATCCACAGGTGAAGGCCTTCCAGTGGGCTCCCGAGATCAAGGCAGGAGCGCTCGACTGGGTGGTGAAAGCGGTGACGTCAGGCTTTCTAAAAGACGAGCGCCCGGGACCTTCCACACCCCATACTCTAAAGGTTGAGAAAGAATGTAGAGTACTAGAATGAGCATGCAGGAGCTAACGAAGATAAGAAGAGAGTAGACATGGGGAAGGATCAATTGGTAAGATGATAGTCCACTCAAAGTGAGAGCACGTCACGTACGGCAAGAAATGAGAGTCGTTTTATGGATATCGATAGGACGCTCTCGCGTTGGGCTCAACTTCTTGTCGAGGTGTCTGTAGTACAACCGGAGACGCTTAAGAAGTCCGTTGCGAGAAAATCGTATCATTTGACATTCCTGATGTAGAAGAGATGCGTGAACAGTGTGGTCAAGACCGGATCAGGCATCCAATGTTTAGCCGAAATGGACCCAGATAACGATACACATCATGCACCGAGCCTTGAGTCCCGACGGAGAATGTAGCGGAGTAGCCACTAGCATGAGTTGAGGATACTGATCGTATGTACCAGTTAGTGAAACCCACAAAGTGATTACTACCGACTTTTTTCGCTACATAGTCGATCATCTGGCTGGTAGCTCGCAATCAATGATGCTCGCGCCCTCCCAAAGAGGCCACCAGATCTTGCAAACCCTCAAGCTGTGCGCAGTCAGCAACATCTCTTCTCGAATGAAAGGAACGCAGTATGACTCACCCCGCGCTCTCTACTAGCCTCCGCCAATCGTTCTCAGTCCGCTCGCCGGCGCCGAAATTCCTGCCAACAACTTTACCTATGTTTCCTGCGGTACGGCTCAGGGCAACCCCAAATCGTCACCCCATTTCAAAATGGTACTGCCCCCAAAAATAGAAAAATAGGGGCCTGAACCCCCAAATTTTAGCGTTAAGAAGATAGTACTTATTACTACCCGCACCCTCCTCACTCGGTCCTATCGGACATAGAATCCTACGCTATTCCGCTTCAGGTTTCCTCATTCGTCGGTGCTAGCTGAAGCTAGGACCCCACGCTTATACAAAATCTCCGGTCACACGAGATCGATTCGCTTATATTAGCTACTTATAAATCGTAACAAGCTCAGAACTCGATAATCTGCTTACTCATCGATAGCTTGGGTTCCAATCTTATAGCTAGCTTGCTTTTTTTAGCAGTTAGAGCCCTAACTTGTCTCGTTCCTGCGTTCTCTGCGCACTGAGCTTCTCTTTAATCGCCCTCTCGATCCCGCTTTCTAACTATTGTTCTTAAAAAGGAAGCCGTAACTACGCCTTCTTTCTGTATCTAGCGATTATCGCCCTTCTTGCGCTTAAGTTCCTTACGTCTGCGCGCTTCTAATTAATAGAATCGAGATCTTTAAGAGCTAGATTCCGTTCAGTTATTGTACGCGAACTAGTACGTATAAGCTAGTTAAATACGTTCTAAGTCGGGTAAATCTAACGATTGGGACCTTATTGGTACTGTACTTAATTTACGATCGAGTTAACGTATTAATTTAGTTTTTGTACTGTTTAGAGAGTTTTAGGCAGCTTTTTCTAATCAATATCTAGTTTCTAATAGGCTTTATACAGGTCCGGTATCTAATTAAGTACCTTACTTATATCTAACGGCTAGATTCTTGTTTTAGTAAAGTCTAAGCGTATAGTTACCTCTTTAAATATATTTTTGTATATTTTTAGAAGCTTATTAAGAAAGTCTGTCTTTCTAAACTTAATTGCGTCGGAACATACTATCTAATCGAGTACTTACGCATAGTAGTGCTTCTTAACTTAGAAGATCGATACGTTAAGCGGCTACATTAGATATATTATATGCGCTAAGAAGCAGAAGATCTTAATCTTATAATTGTCGACATACTGTATAAACTTTACAGTAGCTTAGCCGGTAAACTAATTTAAAAGAAGCAGTTGATATACTTTCTATTGCCTCTTTAAGGTAGCTTTGTTAAAGTGCTGCAGGTACTTAAATATAATATTATTATTAGTATAGCCTAATTTAAAAAGAGCAAGCATCGTCTCGCCTTTAATATCTGTTCTAGCCTAGTATACCTAGTAAACGACGCCTAGAAGCACTACAATTAGGTCTAGCTTCGATTTAGTTACAGAGATTGTCTTAATTAGGGTAACTAGTATATAATCTATTGCGCTTAGAGCTACTACTCTTGTTATATACGATCGTACTACAACTCAATATAAAGCTTCTATTCTAACGTAAAAGCCTACTTAGTCGATATTTTAAATATTATACGGGTCGATTGTATACTTCTATATTAGCTCTTTAAGCTCTTAATACTACTTTTAGATAGTATCTCGGTTCTACGCTAGGTACCGCGTTATTTCTATTGGCTTCTAGCGTACTAGCTTATACTAAGAATACCGAGCTAGCTATCTTTAGTACTAAAACTTTAAAACTTAGAGAAAAGGTGCGTCTATACTTATATTTAACGCTCGCGCTAGAATTAAATTAGCCGCTAATACAATTATACAACGGGTCGAAGTAAGGTAGATCTTCTTTAAGCGATTAATATAGCTACAGAGAGCTCTATTTTAGGCAGTTGTAAGCCACTTAGGGGTATTATAGCGCTCCTAGATCGATCCGCGCTTCCGAAAGCGGGTATAAAGCGTTGCGTATAAGATATTATTATCGCGAGCCAGCTGCTTAAAGTTAAGCTTCTTCTTTAATTAATTGGTATATAGAAGCTTCTAAATCTTCTGTTCCTGTTTCTGTAGATCTCGTGCTATATCTAAAAGTTTGAAGCGTAGAAAGATGGTAGGGAGGTAAATCGATCTCGTGTGACCGGAGATTTTGTATAAGCGTGGGGTGCTAGCTTCAGCTAGTACCGACGAATAAGGAAACCTGAAGCGGAATAGCGTAGGATTCTATGTCCAATAGAACCGAGTAAGAAGGGTGCGGGTACTCACACTTACTGTCTCCTAGCCTTTACCTGTACCTAGGTCCTCTCGCAGGTACTCTATCTCTACGCTGCGCTACGGAGCGCCCCTCTCGCGGACTCCTCTTAGGTATAGCTCGACCGACGTTTCAAAAGTTTTACTAGTCCTCTAGGGGAAGGGGTATAGTTTATAGTCCGCGGAGGTATTGGTGAGTCTAGGGCTGCCCGGTAGAAATGGGGTGACGATAAGGGGTTGCCCTGAGCCGTACTGTGTGTCCTAAGATGCCACGTAGACTCCTGATACGCCACCAGTCGTGTTCGAGTACTTAGACTTGGATACCACCACTAATTGGAGCCCTAACAGAACGCCTTTAGTAATACCTACTATAAGTTCAAAAGGGCGCAAAGACGTTAAGACGCTCGTAGAGACGCTCAGCGTTATAAAAGCGGCCGTAGGTGCTTTAGGGGTAGTTGTAGGTGCTATAGTAGTGATTGTAGGCACTATAAAGGTAGTCGCATACGGCGATTATAGCCAGTAGCACAAGGCGGTTGTAGGCGGTCGCACGGAGCGATGATAGACGCAGTAGGGCCGTTAAGCACCCGCTTAAGGGGTCGATACGAAAAGAAGGCCGCGTGCTTATAATCAGGAGCCGGGTGTAGTATAAAGTTTGGTGGTGTCCGAGGGTACTAAAATACTGTTAGTGCCACCCGAGGTGTTCTGAGGTAAGATTGATGGCATTGCAGGAATCTGCCGCGGCTCGCAGATATCGGCAATCGCTAATGTCTGTTCGAAAAAACCGGAAAAGTATTGCTCAATACCTGCATAGAACCCGACTACTACCAAAAAGGTGAAGTACAGACCACGCAATTTGTCACCATGTGATGCTCTGCTTCCGCGCTGAGTAGGTGTGAATGAGCCTTCAAAAGCATCAGGATCTGCCCGTTCAATTCCGTCTCTGGAAGCTGTGTTACGGTGCTCTCAATAGAGTGGATTGCATGTAGCAAATATTTCAGATGAGTACCGCAAGCTACTACTGTGTTTGGCAGCGAAGATAGTGCAAAGAGCTGCATGGCGGGAAGACATCCTGTACCACATCTGCGAACATTGGAGAAGAGTGAAAAGTATTTCATACAAGCCAAACTATTAGCATTGCCAATGTGACAGCAACCGGCAAATAGAGCAGTCAATTCAATTTCCTTCGAATTCGATTATACAGTTGAAGAAGTTTCCGTAGTCTCCGCCGGCTTCTTTGCACCGGTGCCACCACCTCCTTGAGGGCCACTACCCTTCGAGCTATCTTGCTTTGACCGGTGAGGCCTTTCGAACTCGAAACTGCTTTCGTTGTAGTGTCGTGCGAATATTCCTCGATCGAGTTGGATCATTGTGCCGAACATGCCCAGCTCGAACGAGAACAGCGCGCTCTCCCATTTAACAGTGACCGTGACCTTATCAGATTTAGTGTCCCGCTCAATCTTGCTGATTACGTATTAGTATGTTTTATGAGCGGCTGTTTTGCGTCCATAGACTTACGTGACCACCGCCGTGTGGGGTCCATCGTGGTGTACTTTCTTTTTCTGTTTCCCTGGGGCCGGGTTCTCAATCTCCTTTTTCATCTCATCCAAATCGGACTCCGTATCTGTCACCGGTTCCGACTCCGAATTGTGCTCTGATTTGGTCTCCTTCTTTAGCTTGGCTTGCTTTTGCTCGGTAGTCTTTCTGCCAAAGCAACCCGTGTCCTGCGGAGTCTCTCCCTGCTCTCGTGCCCGCTCTCTTATCACTGGTGCCATTTCCTCGTCAACCCAGTAGCGCTTGAGATCATTGACGATGTATGGGTCGATATCATTGAGTTTTCGTATCTTTTTCACCTTTTTCCAGCCTAGACGGGTGTTGATCTTTGCTTTGGGACCCAGCACCAGCTTGATGCTGTCCTTGTTCGATTTGTCTTTCCACTGACAGATCAGCTTTCCCCATTTCTTGATCAACCAGCCCAAGATGAGATCTCCGGCGAGGATGACCCAACCCAAGCCTGGGATGCAGAGCAGGATTATCTTCTTGGCGGCGTGCTCGCCGAAAATCTTTAGGACCTTGTTACCAAACCGCTTCTTCTTGCTCCACTTCTTTGCGGCCTCATCGTCACCGCTAAGGTCTGACATGGTTCAAGATGAAATGCGAAGATAGGGTCAACTCCAAGGGTCTTCCACGTATGAGCGCAGAGTGCTATCAGTATTGGCGACACCACTGAACTCTCAGCAAGTAGGCTTGTCTACTGATGGACCAGGAAGCTTTGCGACTGTTAAGACGAAGATATAGAGCACGCATCCAAGAACGACAAATGGTTTGAAGCGGAGGAAACGGTGGAATAAGTCAATGTCACATCTGTTCCAGCGGTAAAGATCAGAACGGGACCGCAACGTTATACAGTAGACGACACGTCTACCTTCGGGATATGGAGATGCGCAGGGCGCCTGAAACGGCTGGATGAGACGCCATTGTTGCATAGGTGTCGAGAGAGTGGCCGATTGCAAGTACGGAGTACTGCTAGCAGCAGCCGGTTCGCAGGATCCACTGAGTCAGCAGAAGACAAGGGTAGGTGTTGCAGTAAGATGTTGCCCTAATAGGACTGTAGGCGATGTTCGTTGTATGGATGAGTCCATATATGTGTCCAGCGGATTGCCGCAAGAGGATCAGAAATGAGCCTGACAATGTCATGACCCCATCTTGAGAGCAGTTATGACAACGAACAGAGCAGGCGGTATTTCCACGTTGGTGGACTATCTTGAGGATAAGCATCACGGCCCCCAAGCAGCCGTGGCTCCTTGCCCTTGTCTTGTCAGCAAGGACGGCGGTCAGGATCGATGACATCGCCGCAAGAAGACTGTCAGATGGTCACCCTCTCGAGGGATGGTGAGTCTACCCCAGCTGAGCAGACATCCAATATTGGGCGTCTCGTCTCAAGCAATCTATTTCTGTCGGCGAGAGGGTCTCAGCAATGTTGGCTATCCAGTTACAAAACACCTCAGCGTCCAATCGTCTCGGAGACAGCACGCGCTTCTGCCTCTAACGGAGGATTCTGCAGTCGAATCGCGTGTCTGGCTGCTAAAGTATACTCTGCTTAGGCGGGGCCACGAGTTTGACGCTCGGAAGCGTCGGAAGCGGGAACGTCACGTAAAAAGAGGCCGCTAATGGGGCCATCTACACAAATCCAGCAAGTCCCGGGTCCATCAGAAGGACTGAACGAGTCATCGCTGATGTCCGGGCCAACGTGTAAGCTCTGTAGTGTAAGCAAATAGGGGCGTGTAGATAGGTGGCTCGAGGGAAGGGGCCACGTAGAGGTGTTGAGACGGAACAATGTCAGCAGGATTGAAGTTGGTATTCAGCTGAATACTGTAGGTGAGAAATGCTATAGTGGTATTGCTGAAAGCATAAGACTGCAAGAGGTTGTCGTTGCAACGAAGACTTGGTAGATGTGCCTTCGGGCTGAACCTCGGCATGAGCCAAGCGTGCCAAGACACGCGCTAGCCACGCGTGCTTTCATCAGCTTGTTTTCATATCTCGTCGCTGCTACTTACTGCAGTACATGCCTGCCTCGAGGTGTTTTGTATATTAATTTGAGACTCTCTTGATCGAGCTGTCTCACTTCCATTCCTCCACATTGTTGCTCAACATTAATCTCCAGCGCACCGTCTCATAGGGAAGGTCGGGCTGGCATTGAATGGCCAACTTCAACAGACTCATCCCAAAAGATCTCCCCAGTTCGTACAATCAACGGCACTTGCCTTGGTAACCGCGGCGATGCTCCTGTCAAACTCCCTTAGCAGCGAGTCACATACATCGACATAGTCTATTTGAGCGCCCTCTCTTTGAGCGCGCAAGCGGCTTCTTGTCATTTTAGTCAGTTGGCGTTGTCCGTCACTGTTGCGAACCATTTCTTGCGACATGACGTGGGTAAAGCCTCAGCAACGTTCGTCAGTCAGACCAGATACACTCGTAACAGAGAATTGATCGAAGAGTGCCAAAGATATCGATGGGGTTGTATGCGCTCTCTGCTCGGCAGTATGTCATACACAAAGGATCAAATATGCCGACCCAAGGTGATTGTTTGTTGGGAAGTTCATCCATAGAAGCCAGAGCGTGTGAGGGTAATGGTGGCGATTCGCGATCGCGCTTCTTGCCGCACCAGCGCGCGTACACACCTTGCGCCCCATCTTGCGCGTAACGCGACACCTTGTCTCATCGGTCGGTGGTGTAGAAGCGATTGGATAGTGAGTAAAAGGGAACAGTAGGTGATGCAACGCCAGGCGGGGAGCAAACTCGTGCTAACAGGAATTCTACTGAGCACCAGAAGCGTCGTACACCACCTCAGAGTACATTTGGAAATATTATCGCTAGTGACGATGTGACTCCGCACACAGCTCCATTGTGGGGTCAGCACGGTTGCAGTCATTGATCAGTCGAAATCGCACCATCCAGGGACTAACGTCCTTCTCGTCGCTGGGGACAGCTCAGGTGGCTTCCACTTTTCGGTCTCCTTCTTAGGCTCCTTCTTATGAGACCCTTTACCATGGACATCGATTGTGCCCTCATAGAGTAGAGACCCCTTTGGACCATAGGCACGACTTCTGCAGAGATGGTATGTAGCGTGTGTCGCTACTGGTTTATCCTCGGGCTGGGGTTTGCTTAAAGCTGTCAGTGGATGCGTCATGAGGAAAGTAAGGAGATGCAACCTTCACTTACAATAGCCTGATATTGTCGATGTCTGGGGGCCCACTTCCCGCCAGTGGGTTGAGCTTGTTAGTGAAAAAAGCGAGAATGCCAGTGTTCTTGTGGTAGTGCTCGTGATAAGCCTTCTCTATGTCGTCCCATTGCTCAGCGATCGCTTTGATGATGTCGTCCCACCTATTTTTCTTTGGAGGAACACTTCTGTCTTCATAGACTTTGATGTCTTCTGCTGGGTCGTCTTGGTGTATCTTCACCTTAAGCTTCCTACCGTGTGCCCTGTGGTTACGAAGGAGCTTGGTACCCGTGCCCAAAAATCTGAAAAACTTCGGATCAACTGCTCTTACCTCCGCCATGATAGAGAAGCTAGATGAACGGGTCGTAACCGGGTGTACTACAGTACGCTGGTGTTTTTCGTGCACAAAGCGGACGTGATGACGGAATAGAAAGAGTAAAAGTTATGATGACTCAACAAATACTAAGCAGACAACTCTTGATGCTGCGTCTATGATATTGCACTGCACAAGCAAGCGTGACCTCATTCCTTAACATGAAGCCACCTTGAACAGTTACAGATGGAACTCAGCCGCGACGAGGCATAACACGTTACAGGACCGCATGCGCGACAGCACGTGCTTTTGACCGTATCTGCAGCCGAAGTGGACAGCTCTACCGTTGACGCTCATGCGAGGGACATCCGATGAGGCGGCGTGCTGTGCACCTTCAACCCAAATAGGCAAAAGGGACCCCAGAACTTTGGCTACACCAGACACGCCCCGTTGAAAGCGTGGCACGGCCGCACGGGGCCCAATGGTAAAATCATCTGATGAGGCAGTCGCATTCTGCGATGAAGCCTGCGTGCCGCGTTCTGAAACCTTACAAGGGCACAGTATGAGCGACCTTATGCAGAGTGGAGTAGGTGAGCCGCGTCCTCAGCTTTTCAGGCGCCAGTGTATGTCGCATCTGACATTGGATGTGAGCAACTCTCTCTCTTTAGGACATGAGCGGATGCGCTGCCAGCATAGGTACTTACTCGTCCAACGGCCTACGTTGCGACCGACACCTGTAAAATACCCTTGGTTGGCCCGCGACGCTCTGGGGCTACGACGCATGCACCAATCGACCACGACACATCAGCGCAAGGCAAGTGCGAGACCCTCAGAAATCGCCGCCGCCGCCTCGCATATCAGACCACATGTAGGGAGTAGGATTGGTAATATGACAGATATGTCACGTCATCCGCGCTCAACGCTTGGAGGCTCGCAAGACCAAACGAGCCGTGGCGGGCGGGAGCATACCACGGGGTCGCCGACTGATGAAAACATTCGCAATCTACATTATCGGCGAGAGGCACGTATTGTGCGCTCGAATTGCAGGTGGTAAGGCGCACACTGGCGGAGTACTCAATATGAAGGGGAGGATTCTCTGATACTGCAAGTGGTGATTGTTACAGAATTGTGCCAAGACTCACGCGTGCACGGACGTGACGGAGTTCGGACATCCCGTCGACCAGCCACCTGTCTTCTCGGAATGTCTATTTGCCATGCTCCGGGTCTTGTAGCTGACGTCGAACACAATTCCGGCCTCGAGCAATCGACAAAAATAGACGGAACCCTTCAGAAGGATGCTGTACTCCGTAACGCGTTCAGTAACCCATCACGGCCGGTACAAAGTCAGAATGGAGACAGTCAAGCGACCCCGTCTTGCCCGATCTTGTTTTCCATAGGCTGTCAGAATTTGTCATTGCCTATCTCAAGCCACGTCGACCTCATCTCACATCCTGACGAGATGCCGACAACGCCGGGGCTGAAGTGTCAGGATACGATAACATCCCCTCGATCTGCTGCGTGCATGTGTTTCTGCGTTTCTTGCGAGTCTGCTTCAGCCAGCCGAGTCCTGCGGATATGGTTGCAAGCATGCGCAATCTCGTCACAAAGCAAGGTGCCCTTCCACTGGACATCATTGCTTCAATGAAACACAACGACTTTGACCAGTCCCCAATGATTGCTTGTGGTCAGGCTGGAGCAGACTCGGACACTACTTTCCCGCGACTGGCGCAGACAAGGTCTCCGTTGCCGATGGCGACACTGCATCGGTGCTCGAGCCTGGTGATGGATTACCTGGCATCCTAGGCGTCCCAGACATTCTGAGGAAGATTGCCTGGGACGTGATGCTTGCCTCGCTTCTCGATGACGGGCGAGTGGGGTTCGATATTTGAGCGGAAAGGATGTTGGTGCCCTTCCTGCACATGTTCGCCGTCCTCCCATTTTCCGAGCTGCTCGTCGTCAAGGACCGCACCAGACATGTCCTTGGGCGTCTTTGTTTGAACAGCTTTGTATTGCGTGTGGCCTCCCTTCCCGTGGACATCTGTCCACAGTCCCCGACTCACTTCTATACTTTTTACTAACTTACCGGTATGGAAGTTGTACTCAGCCCTCCTCACTTTTCCTGTCTTGGAACATTCGACATTGCTGCAACATGTCAGCCAGCATCTGGACACCCGGCCGCGCGGTCTCTCCACCTCAGCCTGATCCATGTTACCTGTGAGAAGTAGGCTCTGTTCGCGTAATACAGGCCACGCATCTGTCGCTCGTGCCATATCTGACCACTGCGTCAGCAAGAAAGGTGTTGGAGCTTGAGCCTGAGCGCCGTCCGTATGTAAAGGGACAAAGGCTTCTAAGTATGCCTACTCGCACGATTCTCCTCGAAGAATGCAGGGAAGGGACTCTTCAACGACCTCTTTTGGTCATTGATCAAACTAAACAAGCTGCTAAACTTTTGTTAATAGACTTGCTCAAGGCTCGGTATGGCTAAGTGTCTTGGAATGGTCCGCGGAGGGGGTTTGCCTTTCAGCGAATGCGCGATGCAATGACTTTGAATGTCGCCGGTTTCGAGAATAGACGGCGTAAAGCTTTCGAGATACAGAGAACATATTGAAGACTCTTCAAGACGAAACAAACCGTCACTGGTATCTTGCGGCGCCCCAGGGGAGGTATCAACTCTGGTCTGAAGCTGCTCCCGGAAATATCAATGCTTACGGAGGCTTACCCGCCATCCCCAAGACAGCTGCCAAGAAATGTCCAGAGGTCACCTTCAATTACCCAAGAAATGCGATGAACCCAATGACGCCGCGAGTAAGAACTGATGGCGACTCCCGTCCCTCCCGATATTGCTATTTGTTATTGTCTGCTTACCTCTACAGCCGTCTCTATTCATGTTCCTGGGATTCGAGACTCACTTGGAAGTTGGCACGGGGACGAGACGGTTGATATGCCAACACACCTCCTCGACCTGCTGCTTACCTTCAAAGTATCTGGGACCGGCGCCTTGATTTCTTGCACGTATATCTCCAGATACCATGCCATTGCGTTGCTACCACTGGAAAGCGCCAGGTGCCAATGGTATTGGTGAGTCTTCCTTGGTCATCTTCACGCCCTTTTTGGCCTCGTACTTGCTCTCCTCGTTCTTCTCCGGCTCTGCAAAACCGTGGCTATTGAAGCCTTCCATTGGCTTCATGGTCTTATCTGTAGGCTTGATGCGAAAGAAATGTCCGTCGTGAGTGCCATGCCCCTCAGTATTGATCTCTCCTTTGAACACGCAATTTGCGCCTTCACCGCCCAACAAAAGAAGTTTACGACTCTCGCAAAGGTGGTATTCAGCAAGGCGTGCTTTGCCTTTGGGTGGGTCGGGACTCCTGTCATGAAGTCAGGCGACATCGTCGAAAGTTTGGCCTAAGGCCCCACACAGACTTACAGCAGCACAACACTCTCAATAGCCGGGGCCTTCCTGCTCTCTAGCCACGAGAGCCAGCCAGAGTGCTGATACCAGTGAGTCTCGTAGGCTTTGAGGATGGCGTCGAGGTTGTGGAAGATGGCACTGAGTATGCCATCCCATTTGCCCATGTCGAAGAGACTATGTGAAACATTCCTCTTCTCAAAGACGAGGATGTTGTTAGGATCATGCGGAATTTCCTTACGCACCTTTCTGCCCTGGCTGCGATGCGAGGTCCACATCTTGGTACCCCTTCTGAAGATTACCAGAATTTTGGGGTCGACATCGACTAATTGGTCGGCCATGGTGATAAAGTCTTGTTTGACTAGGTAGGGACTGCAGGTGCTGAAAGTTTAGCTGCGACGGTGAGAGTTACCGGACAGGAATGCTCAAGAAAAAGAGAAAGAAAACGTGAAGCAGATGTGAGGAGGACTCCTGTACTAATCACATCATCTCGAACGCGAGGGGACACGAGGACGATCCTGCCTCAAGCGCTTCTCAAAGAACACGTAGTCATCAATACCCAAACTTCCGAGACGGGACGCACCGTAGGATGTGTTCCACGGCGACGCCTTGGCCTGGTATTGCGCAGCAACAGTTGGCACACCTGAGCTGCACGGGCACTGTCGTGACAGATACATTCAAAATTCGCTGCATAGCTTGGGAAAAACTTGTGGCGCGTTCGATGTGTCAACGAGAGCTTGTTGAGATGGATTCGAAGGCCACGTTCACAATAGAAGGGGGGTGGGGCATCTGTGACGGAAGATGTCACAGCTGTATGATGCGCAAAGATTGGACACGTTGATGGAGCGCTCCTCCATGACAATCCCTCGTGGAGAACCATCGCCAGCGGAGGATCTTACACGATTGTTGCTTCATCAATGCTGCAGAGATGCTCTTCAAGCAAAACTTCCACGTAGCCATAGCTTGAAAGTCAGTAAGGCAGTTTCCTAGAGCAGCTCTGATCCGGGCGAGGTGCGGTAGCTGGCTGGTTTCGGAAAGACCGTGATATCCTTTTGGATACCGATGGCTCCCAGCCCCAAGCGCCAGCACGTTTCCTCGCCGACGCAGCTGCCATAAACAGGCGCTCGCCAGCGTTGGCGCTTGGGGCTGGGGGCCATCGGTCTGCAAAGGGGGAAAGGTCTTTGAATATGACTCTGACAATTTTGCTGGGCGAATGGTGGGGGAAGAACTCTGAGACATGCCCTTCCGGCCATTAATCAAGCCAAGTAAACTTTTCAAGCTTCACCGATAGTCGTGCGCACAACTCAGTATGCCCAAGGGACGACGGAGACCTGTTTCAGACGGCTTTGGGATAGTGAGGAACGTTGTCCCTGAGCGAACGCGCACAGCACTATGCCAATGGATTTGTATCGGGAGCGCAAAAAACCCTGTATGTGTAGGAGACTGTTGGCTTATGTAATAAGACGTTCAATCTCAAGATCTTACCATCTAAACGAGCAGGCACGACTTGCTGCAGTGTCCTCAGGCACCAGGTACACCGCGAGGCTGCAACACGACTGGCGACGAAACCTTGCGCATTAAAGGCGCACGGAACAAACTCCGATCGGGGCCGTCTCCTCTTGCACTCCTGGCACTCTATTGCTGGCAAAGAACCCCAAAGCACCTGTCAAGGACGTCGTACAAGGCTTTTGCAGCCCCAGCGCTAACAGCACTAAAATCGCAAGTTCTACTGTAGGATCCGCCACATCAATTCAAAATTCAAGACATAAGACTTTATGCAAATTTTGACATGTTCGTACCCATTTTGCGCCCGCTACAGACGTCGGCATGATCTCAAACAGGTACTAGTAGTGTTGCGTAGTATTAGAGACTTGCTCTTAGTGGTTTTTGTATACTACAAAGCCTTTATGCGGGCTGTATGCTGGCGTCGTCGCTGCCAAGACTTTTGAACCCAGACCAGCGTGCCAGCACAAAGGCCCTGCAGCAAACAAAAATTACTAGGAGTAAGTCTCCAATACTACGCGACACGATTAGTATCTGTATAAGATCACACCGACGTCTGTACGGAGTAGCGGGCGCAAACGGGTGTTAAAAGTTGGAACTTTGAGAGAATTCTGAAGATTATTTCGATGTGGCGGGTCCCGAGATACACTTTGCACTAGGAAGCGATTGTAGCAGCGCAAAATTGGGGCTGCGCTCAGACCACTAACACCGGGAAAACAACCTCGGGGGCTAAAAAAGTCCTGTAGAGGCCACCTTCACTTACCACGGAACAGAATCTTTGCAATTATCGGTGGTACGCAGTACTGAGACAAGATTCTCAATTTGCTGTATAATATCATATCTCTCCACAACGATTCTTCGCACAAGATCGCGAGATCTCCATGACGACTCTTGGCCCCGTGTCGACGGCATACCAGACACTTGTTTGATTGTTGCGTTCGTACACGAAACAAGGATGAGGATGCCAAGGATGAGGATGCCACGGATTTGTCAACCCCAAAACGCACCGAGACAAGCACAAGCCTTGGCTTTTTCTGGTGGTAATTGCCAGTCAGGACTTCTTTTGATGTCCGTTATCGAAAACAGTGTTAGAGCGTCATTTTATTGTGGAAGGAATCTTTACAGCAATCTTCAGCCTGTCAACCGATCCTGGAGCCGTTCACAAAGCGTGTGTCAATCCAATAGGGAAAGGAAAGCCCTGGTGGTGGCCAAATCCTCGAAAAAGATACGCAATGATACCTTGCACGGACAGCAGTTCTTACGGGCGAAGGGTACAGTTGGAAAAATGCAGCCCGATTATGTGAGCCCGTCCTCCCTCATGCTCGAGAAGAGAGCGCGATAAGGTTACGCAGACTCAACCTACTACTTATATGACCCGTCATTGCGCCCATGCCTCTCTCACTATGGCTACATCTCGCTATCTCATGCGAAACCGAGATGTCCAAGTTCCGCCGACTTCTGGCATAGAGACACTAAAGACTTGGAGTAGGGGTACCTCTAAACTTGGTTCCGTCGTGAGGAAGATCCTGACGCCGCGAACGGACGCGATTGTAGCTCGAGCACACAGTAAATCCACGGATATCCACGTAGCCGGCCTTCAAACCTTCCCTGAAACTCGCTATTACATCCTCACGATAGTCATTGGCTCGTAGAGTAATCTAGCTCCGCAAGGACGCGGTCTGTATATCTGTCCAATGCATTGCTGGCCTGCGTCATCGGTTGTTGCGCCTCAGATATCTCTCAGATAGACTGCTCCGTGTCTCCATATTTCCATCCTCCAACCGATCACACCGACCACTTGTTAGAGCGCAGCAGCTACGCTGCAAAGCGCTTGCACTCATCATGTCTAGCACTACCGTGTCGCAAGATGCCACCAAATTGCAGACTGTATACAACAAAGCCAAAAGCTCCCAAAGGAAGAAAAAAAGTCATGGTAAAAAGCTTTATATATCTCTTGATAGAGAGAATCCCAGCCCCGATTGTGGGACATTGATAATTCGTACCAGAGTACCCATCCCGCCAGAGGAGCTGGGAGCGGTGGTTGAAGCTCTTAAAAAAATCAAGCCTGAACTCGAAAAGACCGCGAAGCAAAGAGCTGCAGTGCTCAATGGAACCTCGCAGTCGACTTACTTCAACCCCGCTGAAATCGCTAGACGCAGCGCCAGAAAACTGAATCCCAGGAAAAACTTCGACCCCAAAGACCTAGTTATTACGTGAGTGGCGCATACTTTGCTCGGTATATACAACTAATTCACATTGCAGAGATTTTCGGCGAGGCGCTAAGAGGCAGAGATGGATTGACGTAGAGATCTTACCAGACAAGAAAGCAAAGGGACACCAAGTCCTTGCCACGGCCAAAGATATCGAATTCGAAGCGGATGAGTCCAACGAACCTGACTTGAAGATTGACAGCGCCGGTAAGCACGGCGTGAAGCGCATCTTCAGCTTCCCCGTTGGGAGGCCGCTCAAAAAATCGGCGACGTTTCCACTTCGCAAGCACAGCCAGGACAAGACGGCACAAAGCAAAGGCAAGCCAGCTGGTATAGCTAGAGCGCAAAGCGCGCCTCATATTGATGCTCCACAACATACCACCACGAAGGATGCCAAATCTCGGGCGCAGAGTGCGTCTGATGCCACCAAAGGCGCTGCTAAACCCAGGGCGCAAAGTGCGCCGCATGTCAATGCTCCAAAGCATAATCATACGACCAAAGCGGGTGCCTCTACATCCAACCCCACAAGCCAACATGCTGCGAAACAGCAGAAGTGGGTTGTGAGCGACCTCACGCACGACGAACGTGGCGCTCGCTATGGTAATCACAAGGTTGGAGAGATGGATTACTACCATGCTCGACCCGAAACAAAGACGACTAAAGACGGTCTCCCCTTGATGCCTGGCTCCGTGTTTTGAAGACCCTGATAGTACCCGACAAAGCGGCTATCTACGACAAAATTGGTAGCATCCCCAGTCGTGCAGCGCTCAGGGCTCGTGTCATGAGGCTTTTCAAGTGGCATCTACGATCAGATCGCAGAGGCTCATATGCTATCACCAGCAAAACGCCTCTTGGGCTACGATGGGGGCCTTTCGGGTAGAGGTATATGGAGATGGAAGACAAAATTCGCTTGAGCCTCTTTCAAGCACCAAACGCCCTTGCATTCTGTGCGATGAGCATATCTTGGCGCTCACGGAACCAACTCCGATCCGGAGCCACCGTCGTAAGACTTGGCACTAGACTCGCAACAGCTGCCCACGACGCGACTGCTAAGTATATGCTACAGGTCACCTCCACTTGACCAAGCAATAAGTTGCGCATTCCTATCGTTTCTTAAGAGCATAATCATTCACCACATGTATGGAGATCGCGAGTGACCTTCTCGAGATCATCTGGTTCGATTGCACTCTTTCCCGGCTCTCTGCGCTAGACTCCGATGTGCCGTAATGCCCCCTATGGCCCTGACGCAGCAACATTCATACACCCAAAATGCGGGTGCAGCTTGCAAATGGCGACGCCCACAACTACGTGCGCACGACGGGCTCGACAACCCTCGTCGTAATTGTAGCCAGTACGTGATGCATTCTCAGCGAACACATACTCAAGTCTCAAAGCAGCTTGAAGGCTCCCATAATCCGGAGTCTGAATCCAGGGCGAGACTCGCGTTTTCGTTGAAGCCAAGCAGTGACTGTGCCTTACTGACATGATTGGGAGTAGCGCTGACGAACCTTTTCACTAGTCAAGACGTCTTACTATCCTGATGCGAGTAAATCCGAGTGTCGCACAACGTTGTTTAGCCGCGGACCCTCTGTGCTGACGCCTGGGTGGGTGGCATTGACAAAGAATCCGTCCGCTACAGTGTGCCCCACCCCCTCAAAGCAACGAATTGTCTAGATATATACGACCAGGCTCAAGCTTCCAACGAGAAGACCAGACAGATATCTGAATCACGATAATCCTACTCGACTTCACCATTGCTCAAGGAACCACCACGACACATTCGATCAATCAGCGAAGTTGGTAGAGCTCTATAATACATCCAAGTCAAGATAAAAATTGAAACAAAGACGGAAGCATCATGGCATCCAAATACGGACTCAATCACGTCCCCCACAACCCGCAGATGACCTTTGGCATTGAGTATGTACCCAATCAGACGTCAATTCTTGTCTCGAGACATGTGTGTACTGACGCTGATCTCTAGGCTTGAATTCAACCTTGTCTTCGATGTGCGTCCGTATGAACGCCAGGCCCAATTGGACAGCGAACGCCAGGGAAAAGATGTCACACCAGAAAGTATATTCGTTCAGAGCATCAAAGACAAATTCACGCAGGCTGGCATCTCACTCCGCACCATGATTACGGAGGAGAACCTTGATGATGATGAGCAGATGGACTACTCCAAATGACGCTGATGGGAGAGGATCTTTCCCTTACAAGCGAGGAAGAGGCCAAGATCAAAGCTCTCCCAGACGAGTGGTGTGAGTTTGGATGCGAGCTTGTATCCAGGAGGATGACAGACCCGACGACCAGCGACTGGGTCGCAGAGGTGAGGTCTGCACTACAGATCATCAAAGGACTCGAGTCGCCCTCGGTGACAGTACTGACCAACTTTGACACGGGTAAGTCCACAAGCTCTTAAATATCCCCTTGAGCAGAGTATGCTAATCAATACAGGTTTGCACGTACATGTGGGACTGGGCGGTGAGCGCTTGACCATAGACAACGTCAAGAACGTACTGATGCTGACTTCAGCCTTTGCGCCGCAGTTTGATATGTTACACGACGCGACTCGCATGATGACTAACCCTACAATTCCGTGCACGTCTCTGCTGATCTTTGGCCAATCTATCGACGAGAACCTCTCTCTTCGCGGCCTGCTCGACCGCATTGATGCAGTCAGCACCGAAGCAGACTTGCGCGGCCTCTATAAACATGACTTTACCACAGGGTATGCTGGAAATGCCACCACGAATTTGGCCAAATTCTCAGCCGTCAACATTCTAGGACTTGGGTTTGAGGACCATTACGAAGCAACTAAACAGCCCCGTCAAACGATTGAATTTCGTCAATCGGCCAGCACCTTGAATGCATCGGAAGCGATTGCCTGGGTAAGTACTGTCTGTCGCGTATTCGCGATTTGCACAAACCCCGACGCGTCAGATAAAATCAAGACGCTAGCCAAGCAGAAGGCTTTCGACGCCAGCTTCAGCATCTTTCACTTGCTCAAAACGATCGGTGTCGCTCCAGCCGCAACCTCATTCTACATTAAGCGCTTTAGCAAGCCTGACAAGGACATCCTTCTCCCCGCAATCCGTCGTGTCGCGGCCCTTCAAAAGGCCAGCAGCCCTCTCGCAACCATTGTCAGACGGTTCTCCATCAACAATTTGATTGCTTCGCTTCCTAACCGCGTCAAGTTTGACGTCATGAATTTTAGCATGTGTCCGGCGCAAGATACGCAGAACGACTATGGCGTTTATGCGCATGAATACGTGCAGGGACGGGATCCAGAAACGGTGTATGCCGCCGCCGTGGAACAGCTGACTGAAGACCGGCTTCCTGCTCGTGTAGTCGAGTTGACCTTTAATAAGTACGCATGGGAAGAGGGTTGCGAAGAAGAGATGGAGCGAGTGATACTTGCTAACAGCGCCGACTATGACGAAGATGAGGATTGTGACGACGACGAAGAGCAACCAAATGGAGAAGAGAAAGATGAGTAACGAAGCGGAGGTGCTTAAGGGCAGTTCTTGTGCGGATATCAAGACGTTATTGTAGTTCAGATTATGCGTGAGACGCTCAACAGCAGACCAGTAAATAGTTGTATCGTAAACGCCAGCACTAGCCAAGTGTAAGGCAAAGGTAAGATGCGCCGACCTCCAAGGACGCGTTTGCGCAAAAGTCAAAACAGACTCGTTTTGCAGTCTCTGCTGACGCCCCTAGTTGATAAAGTGAACGCGTGCATGACCGTTGAACGGGCAGCTGCCGTCTGCGCGAGTCCTATCCTGTACATCCTGAAGTATAGAAACCGAAAGACAACATAGACTCTTCAGAGGAGCGTTCGTAAGTGGGATAGATTGACTCAGGGCGACGTCGGCGCACCAGCCGCCAGACATCGCCTTTGCGGCAACAGAATGCCATGTATGGATACTCTGAGCATTGTCTCTTATCATCAAAATCTTTACTCTATTACACCACGACTAGCTCACTGGCACTACCCGCTTTAACTAAGTGAGGGGTGGAGGGGAGCGGGCAACGACGCTGTGCAGGGGTGTTGTTCCGAGAGCTGTGGCGTGATGGTATTCTGGCGCCATGCGCTCGGTGTGTCTGTGGCTCAGGTCAAGCCGTGCAAAGTCGTTGATAACAATGGCATTGTGGGGCGTTCTTTGTCTATTGCACACCACAGCTACATTGCTAATGTAGAGCAAGGCGCTGAAGTCGAGTTTCCCGAAACAGCTTGTGAATGAGAGGAGCCCCACACACAATGGATTTGAAGCGCTTCTGTTAGCTCACTGTCGCGGTTCGAGAGAGACCTGGCAAAAGCTTTACAGACGCAAGTCCGCCAACTGGTGCAAGCAAGACCTCCTCACACTGATCTTGAATTTTGAAAACCTGACCTTACCCTCGCACCTCTATTTTACTCAAGCAACAAGCTTTCCTACGATGTCTGACAGCACAATGGAATGCCCCTTCGACACCAACCACCCCTCGCTGACTCTGGGATTCTCCGTCCAATTCTTCCTAGTGTTTCCTGAGCACTCCCTATCACATCTAAATCAGATACCGCCGCGCTATACCCCAGATCGCTACAGCCTCTACTGCGATCACCCACCACCGATCCAACCACAACCAACTCCTGAGGACCGCGCACGCTTCGCCATCGAGTACAGTCTTCACCGGGTAAGCGTGCCATTCCAAAACGCCCCAGAAGCCTTCTTCCACCCTGACGCTGCTCCCGACTACAACACGTGGTACCTCAAGCAAGGCCCCCACACGCTCAAGCACTCCGAGCAACAAGCTCACAAAAAAGCCATTGTCGCGAACCTCACCAACTACACCGTCGCGTCGTGCGAGCTGGTCTCCCGTAAGTTCTCCTACCACGATGATGACTGGCGCGCTGAGATCGCCACCGTAATCGCCGCTCTCCGAAGCCTCGAGGACGCCGAGACCGTACTCATCACCAACGAGTCCTGCGGCATGCACGTCCACATCGGCCTCGGCAACGAACGCTGCACGCTTCCGGCCATCACCAACCTCCTCCTCCTGTCCGCAGCGTTCGAGCGCTCCTTCGACGCCCTCCACCCCGTGTCCCGCCAGCAGCCACCACAAGTCCAACTCGACGGCGACCGCAAGGTAAGTCCCGACACCTGGCCGCTGAATTTCTACGCCCAACTGAAAAATCCAAACGCAGGACTGAGGGGCCTTCTCTTCGCCCTTAACCACGCTACGGCTGCGGAGTTGCGCATGCTCTTCTCTTTGGACACGGGTAAGTTGCCCTTCCTAAGCCGTGCTAAACGGAGCTTGGAGCTTATGGCGCGCAACAGCCGTATCGATATCAGCCGCGTGCAGTGCATCTTCAGCCCGCAGCACCGCGTCGACCGGACAGCGGAAGAAGTGAAACGCGACAATGCGCTCGGCAAGGAGACTGTCGAATTTAAGCAGCACGCCGCTACGCTTGAATACAGCGAAATCACCGCCTGGATCGAGGTGTGCGCGCGTCTCGTCTCCGTCTGTGCGAACACTGCACAAGGTACCGACGACTTCATCCGCCGCGTCATCGCCGCGGATTTGACGAACGGCTCGCTCAGACCGACGGAGTTGCTGTGCACGCTCGACGTCGACACGAAGGTGGTCATGCACTATCATCGCCAGCTGGAGCGGTCGGACGAGCAGGCCGTCTTTGACGAGCGCTGTAAGCTCGCGACGTGGATTGAGAGTAGATCGCCGTTGGCGCCGCTGGTACGACGGATGGCGATTAATAAGTTGAAGGACGGCTTGCCGAGCATCCGAGCGATCGAGGGCGTAGAAGCTAAAGAGGAGGCGGGACACTACGGCATTGACCTGGAGGATGTTCTTGAATACCCCGGCGGTAAGTGCGCGAGCCAGGATCTGGGGTTGCAGATACCTGGCCCTGGGGAAGAGGACGATAGTGTGGACGCTGAGAGCGAAGAGAGCTTTACAGAGGACATTGACGAGGCGATGATAGACGATATCGACGAGGCGATGGGAGAGGGCGGTCTCGAAGAGATGAATACGGAGGAGTTGATCAATCTCCTAGTGCCGGAGATGGAGGACCCGCATGCGACTGCGACGGAGTTTGAGGAGCGCTGTGCAGATTGGCGACGCCAGCAGCGGGCCGCTGAGCGGTGCTGGGCATGTATTGATAAGGTGGATGAGGCGGGGACGCCGTGGACCAGGGCGGACGATGAGGTGAGTGATGATTCTGTCTATTTGCCGCTGTTGTAGATGGGAGAAGGTATGGTAATAGATATTAATGAGGAGTATGTGTTGGAATATATGTCTATGGAGAGCAAGTATCAGAGTGCACACATAACCTGTTTTGTTTCCGTAAAAATGGTGGCTGATAGCGGGTGCGCTGGGCTCGTCCCTGGGTACTTCCTTGGAATGGGCTCTTTAACTTGGCTGCTCTAATCTCTTACCTCCAGACTAAAATTAAGTGTCCGTGCAGCCTTCTTGAGAGCGTTCGTGTCCAGACACGCTTTGAGGCGGCGCCGGCGCACAGACTGCCTGATACCGCTTTCGGAGCAATGTAGTGTAATGGACGCTCAAGATGCAACAGCAGCGGCGTCGCTTGTACTGTACAGCGTGCACAACTCTGTCGCAAACCCTGACCCAGTCTTCATAGGCGATGCAATCGTCATGCGTACCAGAAGTACTTAAATAACGATATAGTAGCTTCGACTATCTTCCCGGCAGCCTAGAGCGCCTGCACTATTGTTCCAACACCCTTCATGCACACGATAATGGACTGCGAGGTGAAGTCGCTCGAGAAACATGTACGGAGGGAAGGTAGCCAGCATCAGGGCCTTGAACTGACATCGTGGCTTCCGTTGGGGCGGGCAGATTTCGCTTAGGACTGCTAACGTCTGAAGTCCGCCTCTTCATCACTGTGCGAGCTGAGGTGTGAAACAAGGGCGAAAATTGAAATGCGACTTCCTAGCTTGGACAGGCGAAACATGGGGCGTATTCTTCATTCGTAAGCTGCAAGAGTGATGATTCTCGGCTTTGACGAAGGGTGCATGGCGAGATGGTGTGAGACTGCTACGTCGCTGAGTATGTCTTTACTTAATCTGGCGAAGATTCTGATAGGAAGCGATCTTGGTGCGACTTTGCACATTGATGCTGACGTGAAGCAGCAATACGAGGAGGCGTGGTACTCTTCGTGGCTAGTGTTGTGCCAGACCCAGACCAGTAGCGTGTTGGTGTTCCCCGATGCGAAAGCTGGCAAGACGCGATATGCTGCGCTGTCCTGTTCAGGAGCCTGAAGCGTCTTGCCTGCAAACATAAATAGCTGATTAGATTGTGAAATCGTCTTCCGCCTGCCCGTTATATCACCACTGAAACTTCCGCTCGAGGACTTACCTTCATCATCACAAGGACCCCACCAGCCCACAACCACTGTGATAGACTCCCACCATGAGCAGCGAAAACAACAGGACAGTCGCTAAAGATACCAACGAACACAAGTACCTCGGTCTTTACCGCATGCATAAGCATAATGCGGACAGCGGTAACGAAGGGAAGTCCGAAGGGGAGTCCTTCCTCGGCGACCACTTCAAACGCCTGCAAACCTGGCACAATGCATCGCAGCAGCAAGGAGGCGGCGTCCAGGAATCTCAGCAGAAGCAGGTGGAAAAGCCGGACCAGAAGCGGACTGAGGGGTCGAGGTAGAGGCGGCAGCGTGGGGTGGGATGCCTCGCTCGTTTAGAAGGTGCTTTGCACGGTTGGAGAGGATGTCTGGCCTTTGACAGTGAATATGTGGAGTGGCATTTAGCGATAGCACCCTCATTCACTCTGTTAGCCTGACTTAGGGAAGAGCTAACCGGCCGAATGGTCGATGTGTAACAGTCGAGATCTTGCGGCGATAGGGAGACAGAGCCCTTGTCTTGGCGCCGTCAAGTCTCCTGTTAGTAAATTGGCAGAGATACTGCCAGTGCGCATCGTCAACAAAACAACAAACCATTAAGCCCTTGCGGATATATTAATAGCAGCGTTTGTTCAGCGCGTTTGCCCGGGTTGCCGTTCGCGCCTTCCTCCGTCCATTCAAATAAGGAAGGATCATTCTGGTTCTTGACATCGTGACTCTTGACATTCAGAGTCTTGACATTCTGATCCTCGACATTACTGCACAGCTATTGTATATGCCCGCACTTGCATTCTTATCAAAGACGGTCAAGCAATCAGCTTCACTGAACCAAAGCTTACGAGATGGCGTTGATCGATAAAGTCCTTGAAGCACAGCAAGAAGTGTATGGAGACCTTCACAGCATCCCAGACGCGGTACGTTTGAACCAGCAATGCTTGCGACTATTTGGCAAGGCTATGTCCAACATGCTGAGACACAATATAGGCAGACTGGGATCCCCCAGAGCGCAGCGATGGCCACCGCGGCCGCTACCTTTGGACAGACGCCTTCGGTGTGATCAATTTCCTCACCTTGTTCAAAGAGACCGGAGAGCCGAAATACTTGACCCTCGCTCGTCGCCTTGTCGAGACGGTCCACGACGTCTTGGCTCGTACTCGTGATGGCAAGAGCCGGCTGCCCGGTGCCAGCGACGAGATGCCTCTTGGTGGTGGGCTGCGCATTGGCAAAGAAGACGTGTCTGGTCCAGATTGTGACGGCCAATACCATCATTATCTGACATTGTGGATGTTCGCATTGAACCGGCTGTCGAAGGCCACCAGTGACGCTCGGTGGAATGACCTCGCTGTGCAGCTGGCCAAGAGCATTCATCCAAATTTCTTCGTTGGCCGTGGTACTGACAACGCGCGGATGGTGTGGAAGTTGAAGATAGATTTGTCGGAGTCGCTGGTCCATTCTCAGGGTCGCATGGATCCCATTGACGGGTACATTACGTTCAAAATCCTGCAAGGTAAGCGCACAGCACATGACACCTCATCTCCAGGTCTGTGGCATCGGGAGGTTTGGCTGGGCGCTCTTACCGCGAAAACTTTAGCAAGTCGATACGAGCTGACATTCTTACATAGCCTCTGCTGAAAAGCCAGTGTTAGAAGAAGAGATTCACGATTACTGGAGTATCGTAGCCAGACAGATACCGCACCCGCCCGGCTACGATGCACTGGATCTCGGACACACGCTCTGGATCGGCAACTGGCTTGCTGAGACATGGGTAGTGGACCTTCGCAAAGTGTGCGCGCGCCAAGCATGTACGTGGCTCAGAACAACCACCTCAGACTGGCTCTGACCGCGCTCATCTCATAGCTGACATGTAGCAGGGGAGCTTTTTCAGATAGGTTACTTCGACGCGCAAGAGAGCGGGCGCATCGCTTACCGAGAGTACGGCACCTGCTTAGGAATCGCATGTGCAGCTCCGTCTCTCGAGAGCTACAGACAGCGTCTGATCGCTTACTGGGAGGGAAAGAGGCCATTCGACAGCTGCAAGGCTATGAGTGAAGTGATGAGAGCAGCAGCCATTATGCCTGGAGGTATGTGGACGTTCAACAAAGTCTTACAAGGCCTTTGCTGATGGCATGTGCAGCTTTCCAGCCTGGATACTTCGGCGATGCGACTGTGCTGTGAGATGTCTGTTGCAGAGTCTGGCGGGTGACCAAGAGACTGCCATGCCGTCTAGCGGCAGAATTGAGCGTCTGTTTCGCATCGGATCGGACTGTTTGTATCCCATGCGAGGCTTCAGAAATTTAGAGTGGTTAGGGCGTCAACATCTGAGTTCAGAGAGCCCGCTTTGGTGCGGCAAGAGGAGTGGACCAGTCCAAATCCTCGATCTCACCAACGGATTCAGAATCACGCCAGCGTGACTGAATAGCTCTTCCAGATCAGAATTACGCCAGCGTGACTGAATAGCTCTTCCAGATCAGAATTGATCTTCATTGCTTCCACATCGTGCCTCTGCCAGCGCTCACAAGCGGCGACGTGCTCCAGTGCTTTTGGGCCGTGTCGGAACCGAGAGATGTACAAAGGGCGTGGCCCGCTGCATTGCCGAGACTTGTCATCGAAATAAGCATCAGCCGTGCCGAGAAGAAGCAAAGCGAGCTGCCTCCCTTGGTGTGTAGCGAGACAAATGATAGGGGTCGCAGGAGCAACGAACACGCATCGCAGAATGTAGATTATGTGAGTGAAAAGTTTGCAGAGAGCCAAATCTGCCCCGGCTCGGCGCTCGGCCCGAGCTCGGTCATGCCTTTTCCGAGATTGGTATTTCGGCAGCGTGGACACCTTCACAATGGAAGATCTTTTGTCAATTACTGTGACACCTGTCAGGTACAATCAGCCTACATAACAATCAGTCATCATCCTGGCAGAATGCGCCCTTCCTCGGCCAAGTCTACAGGTCGCCCCTGTTTCAACACTCGCCCAGCGTCAGCAGGACCGCATGCGTCCCGCTCGTCTTGCCGTGCCGCATCAGCACTCAGCGTATAACCTTCACATCCCATGGTTCTCTTTAGGAAAATCCTCTCCCGACGATACAGCGTGCGAAGCGCGCCTTGCGAAGTCTACGTACTCCCGGCCTCGATGGTCCGATGACGATGGGATATGCTTGACATGTCTCACTCACTGGCTACCGAAAAGCGCGCTGAGCGTGTAGCGATTATCGAGATCCAGAGTAGGACCAGGATCTTGGTCCTGCATCCTGAACACATTTTCATGTCTAAGACTGCGGCTAATATTTGCGATCGCTCCGGCGGCTCCTAAAAAAAGGCTCAAGGCGGCGCCACTGCTGATGGTCCTCATTTGTGATCTAATTTGGTGAGTAGGTTGGACCCGAGATCCGATCAATGGAACTGTGCCGCAACATCATTTTTCTGAAACACCTCTTGGCCACCTTGGATTTTTCTTCTTTCGCTTGCATCTCACTCAGACATTGCACGGGCTCTGCTCGATCTGCTCACATATTCGGTAAGCTACTGGATCTCTGAAACCAGCTAAACGCCTCGGTTGTTTGCTTCTAGGCAAGCTGGCAGCGTGGCCCGCGCGTGGCGCCGACACTCGATGCCCTGGTTCCGTTGCTCTCATTTCTGTAAACATTGCATTTCTGTAGTGGTTTGTCGCATAGCGGTTCAACCGTGAGTTAGGTTCGACTTTCCCCTTCAATCTGCAAGAGAGCGCCCGTCTTACATAGAGTGTTCCCAGAGCCTAGACTCCCCTGAGGCTCTGCCGTCCTCGTCTTGACCCAACAAGTGTTGACTGGCATGCGGCGGCGTATGTCAAAGAAAGCATTTCCTGCTGTCTTACCAGATGGCCTCTCCTTCATTCCATAGCTTGGTGGTATTTCCTTTTTTCCCTTCGTCTCATACAATCGTCATCATTCATTCTGTGTTTCGGCTGTACACACATTCCTTCCGCTTCTAACCAGACCAAACATTCATTTCTCGTCACTCTCTAATCTTGACACACGTGTTACAGTCTTTGATAGACTTTCCCTGTACACTCAGCACGTCGGAGCTTAGGGTAGATCTCTAAGACTAGTCATTCTTTTTGCTGAGCTACACCATGCACGGCTTTTTGAAATACGCGGCGACGTCCGCTCTTACCCTTGCTGGGTTCAGCAATGCCGCTCCTCTCGCGAAACGCGCCGCTCCAGGTGGAGTCCAGTTTCTCTACTGGGGAGCTGACGAGCACGGCGGTGACCTCTCGACTTACTGCAACAGCAAGAGCGCAGATTACATCATCATGGGGTACGTACTGACTGGCTTCACATACCACGCCAAAGCCTTCCCACTAACAGAGAAACCAGCTTTGTCAACACCTTCGGCAATCAAGCGCCGATCACCGCTTCATTCGGCGGCTGCACACTGGAGCAAGGGGTGCCCCAAAACTGCGCCAAAGTCATTCAAGACGTCAAGACCTGCAAGAGCAGCGGCACGAAGCTGCTCGTAAGCCTCGGCGGCTGGGGCGTCGTTGACCCCATGCACGCCTACGGCCTTCACAGCGACGCAGATGGCACAGATCTGGGCCAGCAGCTGTACAAGTACTTCGGCGACCCGTCCACGAGCATGTTCGGCGTCGCCATGGATGGCATCGACTTCGACATCGAAGGCTTCGGCCGCACCGACGGCGCCTACTACGCTAAAGCCGTGACCTCCTACCGCAGCGCCGCCAAAGCCGCCGGCAGCACCCCTATATTCACCGCGTCGCCCCAGTGCGCCCAGCCCGTCGACGAGAATATCACGCCTAGTATCCAAGCGGTACCCTTCGATTTTATCAACGTGCAGTTCTACAACAACCCCAACTCTGCCGCCGAGGAGGTGCTGCAAGTCGGCACCAAGGAGATGATCTTCGACGACATCTACGCCCAGCTCGGCGCGTCCAAGTCGACCGCCAAGATCACCATCGGTCTGCCTGCCGGCGACAGCGCCACTGGTCCCCCGCAAGGCCCTAACTATCGCATCTCTGCGGATCAAGCTAAGCAGATCTTTGATAAATACTCCAGCCACCCCGGCTACGGCGGGTCGATGGTGTGGAGTGCGGGATGGTCTGACGTCGATGCGTCCAACGGATGCACCTATGCGCAGAACATCAAGAGTATCCTCACGAATGATGCGGTGTGTGGGGGTTCGAGCACCCAGCAGACGAACCCTAATGATGGGACACTGCCTGCTTTGGAGAGTCTCACTGGCACCGCCTCTGGTACCACTATCCCAGCCGATTCCATCCCCGGTATGGCGGCTGGAAACAGGCAATTACAGTCGGGCAGCGGGCAGCCTACTAACTGAAACTTTTGAAAAGGGGTCAGATGAGTGCTGGCATGCCGGCGTGGAGGGATTTTGTATTTTCGAGGCCTGAGGCCGCTGAGCCGAACGCTCCAACTTAGCTTTGCATTATTTCGTATTTCGTAGTGAATTGTTACGTACGGTAATGTGATTTATGAGTACCACTCTGACGGCGTTGCTTTTTCGCGTGTGAAAGAATGCTCTGGGAGAATGGGGGTTTGCTTTGCTGGGGCAGCTGTTGTGAAGAGTGTTGGCGAGTTTTCTTACGGGTCTTGACCAAGAGATTATGAGCAGTGCCAGCATATTCATCATGGCAATAATAGCAAATGGACCGCTGCAAAACTGAGTATTAGCTGTGCGCACGAAGAGCATTTATATGGGCTCCAATCATAATGAGTAATATCAAATTGCAGCATGCGGGGGAAAACAAAGCATTTCAGGAGACCCATGCATATATGGGGAATGCTCTTTGACAGCTGCAAGATCAGCAAGCAATCACATATAAACAAATACAGTGAGAAGTCTTTGCAGCAAGCACAAAGCTGCATTCGTCTTGATTTGCTATTCAAACAGTTTAATGGCCACCCTTAACACCTGCTCTACCCTGCAAAGAGCAGTTTGTACCCCCCACGCCCACGTGAACACCACACACATCCACAACGCTAGTGCTACTCAACGTCTACTATCTCCGCGTCTATCAGCTCACTTGGCTGAGCTCTTGCGCTTCAGACCCTTAGAGCTCGGCAGTCCATAGATACTGCCACGACGGCCGCGAGCCTCAGACTCCGGCGCGTCATCTTGCTGCTCTCCTCCCTCGTCCTGAGCGGCCTGCTGCCCCCCAATCTGCCCATGGCGAAGCCCCAAACTCGCAAATCCACCGGGGAACATGCCCTCAAAGGTTGGCGGCGCCAACTCGCCCTCCTCCTGCTCCTCGCTCGTCTCCTCGCTCACGAACATGCCCACGCTGGCCTCACGCTCCGCGAGCTCGTCGGTGTACCCGCGCTCTTCACTGCCGGATCCATTCTCACCGACCTGACTGCCGGCATCACCGCTGAAATCCCCAAGCGCCTCGTTGTACGGGTCGTGCTCTTCTGGCATGGCACCAGCACCCAGCGCAGGATAGGTGCCGTCCACCGTGAGACGGTTGTACTCGGGCTCAATGATCTCGAAGGCGCGGAAGAGAGCATCCTCAAGGCGGACCTTGTCGCGATGGAGGCTATCGGCTTCCTTGTCGTCTCTGGTGGCGTCCATTTGATGGGTGAGAGCGGCTAGTTCGCGGACGCGCTTGATGACGAGGACGTGCACGCGGCTGCCGATGGAGTTGAGAGACGCGACGCGGGAGCTGGAGGGCGCGAGAGCAGACTATAGGTACACACGTCAGTGGAACTCCAATGTTTTTGCGGTGCGCCGGGAATTTACCTCTGCGTCGGTCTTCGCCGTGTTGGCGGACGCAAGGTCGTTCTGCTGCTTGACGATGATCTTTTCGAGAGCGTCGACCTTCTGCTTGAGCCTCGAGCGGGACGCAAGCGCTTGCTTGAGGTGCGTGTCGGACTCGGCTTTCTCTTCCTTGAGCTTGTTGAGTTGGCGCTCGGATTCGCTGGGGAGTGCGGTCAGCGTGTGGGCTTGATGAAAAGTTTGGGGGAAATGCAGTGGGATGATGGCGGAGGGTGGCGAATTACCGTGTCTTAGCCTCGTAGTGATCTGGCATGCGCTTGGCTTCGGAGAGCTGTTTCTTGATGCTCTTCTGCATCAGCTCGATGGCGTCCTTGGCCTCTTCTGCGGCGACGGCCGTGAGATCGCGCTGCTTGTCGAAAGCAACGATAATCTTGTCTTGGTACTCGGCGGTGACCTCGGCAGCCTTACGCTTCGGAAGCATATCGTCTTGTGACCGGGGCAATGATGCTACTCCAGCTTTAGAGCGGTTCCGCTTGGAGGGAGCGGTGGTAGGTGGACGGGAAGGCATTTTAGAGGCTTTAGGATGGAGTACGTAATGTTATGTTGATAATATTGACGAGGGTGATGATAGAGGAGGAACTAAGAGGAGGGAAGGCTTTGGAGGAGTACTTAAGGCGCGTAGTCGGCAGCGAGAGCTGAATTCGGAAGGACGAGGCGCTCTCAGTGCGCCTGCCAGGCACATTTTCTCCTACTGTACGATTAAATGCGCTGTTCACCTTTGGAATGGCTTGCGAACAGTATCGATAAGGTAAATACTCGTGATTTTTATCTTTCTGTAAGTACGTTGGCGTCTAGCACTATCTAGAATTTATTAAGAATCGTTCTAGAAAGTACTTTCTAAGAAGCTAGACAGTAGTACTAAAGAGATTAATTGCGTCTATTGTATTCTTAATAGTATTTTTAATAAAACTTAGGCCTTATATTAAGCGTTTACTGTTACAATTACCTATTTATAAGAAGAGACCCCCCTCTCTCCCCTAGTCGTCCTACTAGTAGTAAGTATCTAGCAATGATAGTATTTATATTGCTATCGAGAGGTCGAGCGGCGGCGTTCAGCTCTTTGCTTGTCGTCAATCAGGATGTCATGAGGGAAGATGCTGTCCTGAAGTTTGGCTGGGAAAGAGTAATTCAGGAGGGGCATAACCCTAACCCTATCCAAATAAACATCGGAACGCTCTGCGACACAAACTCACACCACTCCACCACATCAAGCCTACAGTTGCTCTTCTGCAGCGCGCAGGTCCTCGAGCACAAGATGTTGAACAGACGCATGGTCAGACCCAGCTAGTACGGCGACGCACTCCATCTTACTAACTTTCCTAAACAGCTCTCGAAAGAGGACGAGGCTTCGATCGGGAAAGATGAAGTCGAGGTCCGTCGCGAAGACCAGGAGAAGATCAATCGCTTCAGCAGACTGCACAGGAAGGAGATTGGGTTCGAAGACGAGTTGAAGACCATGCGGGTGAGTGGGTGCCGTGAATCAGCTGCGAACTATGCCGACCGCTTGCGGATAAGGCTGGTCACATGTGAACGACGTTGGCCATTCTGTGGACGACGCTGGTTATTCTGTGTGGATCGGCGCTGACCAGTTGTGGTCGACGCTGAGCCCCTGTGGACACTATTTATCTTCGGTGGACGACGTTGAGCTCCCATGGATGACGCTTACTTTTTATGGACGATGCTGACAATCATTGTGATAGAAAGACAAGGAAGACCTGGAAGAAGTTGCGAACGAGCTCGAACTTGCAGATGAGGATGAGAAGATACCGTATGTAGCCGCGTCCCTGCCGGAAAGTTGCTGACTGACAGAGGAACCTTCAGGTATAAGATTGGAGACTCCTTCCTGTGGCTACCGGTCTCTGAGGTTCAAGAATTGCTCACTGAGTCCACCGAAAGGGTTGACGAAGAGATCTCGACCGTCCAGTCGCAGCTCCGCGAAGCACGCGAGGAGATGGAGCAGCTCAAGGTCGCATTGTACACTCGATTTGGCAAAAGCATTAATCTGGAAAGCTGAGGGTCGGGCACAATCACATCAATCCGGAGAAGTGTGAAAGAGGGCTTGACAACGCGCAACGGACATGGAAAGCTCTAAGCAAAGATAACGATCCCTGAGCTGGATACCAGAAACCTGCTGGCCTGATCACCATCGACTCATATGTCTCAACAGGCCTTGAGTAAGTTGTAAGCATCTACTCACAACGCCGTGCAGTGCAAGCTGACTGACGTGTAGACAAGACCGCTCATCAGTAGTCGTTGAACACTGCCCGAGCACCACACGCAAAGCACTGAGGTGCAGGTTCAGCCAACATATACCCACACCGCTTCTCCGCTAAATACCATTGGCAATGGCAGCTTGAGACCTTTCGGCCCAGTGGCTTCAGCCTCACCGTAGTATCTACCAAGCCAGGTAGCAAGATCGTCACCCATCGCCACAGGAAAAGGTCTGACAGGACATTCCCGGAAACATTCCAGCTTCTTTTCCCAGCGTGTGGCACCAAGACTCGGCGAAAAAGAAAAAGTCAAGCCTCTTGAACGCGATTGCTCTTTTTTGTACACCACTTTGTCTTGAAACTCATTTGCTGTGACAGATAATATTTCAAGCTTTCGCGGCAAACATTTTCACCGGCAGGAGATGAACGCTGAGCGCACGATGCCATCGCGGAAGTAAATCACAGCCTCTGCGGTCGACACCACTCGATACAAGCGGGAGACTTAAGTCGCAACGGTCATAAAGTACGCTCTAGGAGTCAAAGCGAAGGCTGTGTCAAGTTGATTACGCCAATCAAGAAGCCGTAAGCTTACAGTATGACTCGCTTGAATCATCAATTATGACAAATTGACGAAAAGCAGCAAGGCTGAACGTACGGCTATTCAAGACAGACAAGCCAATGGCCATGCTCGCACGTGGGCTCTGGTCGCATGGACGTACAGCCTCAGGCTGGCGTCCCGCCTTGCCTCCGTTACAATTCACTCCTCGACCAGAGTTTCCCGCCGTCCAGCGCGATCACGCTCCCGTTACTGTGACTGCTCGCGCGACTGCACAGATATACCACTGTTCCCGCGATGTCTTCGGGTCTTCCTACGCGCTTGTTTGGGCTGCTCGCCGCCATCTTCTCCAGACCACCGCTGAGCTCAATGAGCCCATTCGCCATCCGGCTAGGGAAGAAGCCAGGCGCAATGGCATTGCACAAAATGTTCTTGTTCGCGAGATCAACGGCCAAGTGGCGCATCAAGTGAATGACGGCGGCTTTCGATGCTGAGTACGCTGGGACGCTGTTGGGTCCGGTGCTGCCGATACCCAGGCCGGCGACTGAGGCAGTCGCAATCACGCGGGAGGGGTTGTCGGTGTCAGATCGAGCGGTGAGGAGAGGCGCGAATCTGCCGAGCAAGTGTCAGCAAGCATTCTGAAGAGATAAAAGATGGCACAAGGGCTGGGGAGCTGAAACAGGAAAGAACATACTTCTGGACCGTGAAGAAGACACTCTTAACATTCAGGTCCATGACCTTGCTAAAGGCCTTGTCGTCGTGGTCCTCGAATGGCGCACCCCATGTTGCGCCAGCGTTCGCGAACAGTATATCCACATGGTCTGTCGTCTTTGAGACCTCCGCAACCAATCTCTCGATCTCTGACACCTTGCTGCCATCGGCGGGCACCGAAATCGCTTGGCTACCTTTTGGCTTGTTGGGCAGCGCATTCAACACCTTGCATGCCTCCTCGCATGCCTGCGCTTTACGGGACGTGATGTATACTTTGCTGCAGCCGGCTTGGAGGAGGCCGCTGGCGGCGTGTAGACCGAGGCCTCGGGAGCCGCCGGTGATTACAGCGACCTTGCCTTCCAAGGAGAAGATAGAGGAGAAATCCTTGAGTTCAACGTCGTACTTTGCCATTCTGTCTCGTCCAATGCTGAGATTAATGGGCCTAATGTCAGATTGAGGAAAGTAGAGTGAAGCTTCATCCGAGGGTATACCCCAGATTGGGCAGGGCTGAACCGCGGTCAATGGTGCTGGAGTTAACGGAGATTTTCAAACACGTTAGCCCCGTGGCCCCGTGGCCCCCACGCCCCCGTGGGCCAATTGACGTATTAGCGCGGCGTGAACTTGGCGAGCTTCAATCAAGGAAGTACATCCACTAGCTGCCAAAGCTTCCAAACAACTCGTACCACGAGCGCTGAGCTCTGTCTGCGATACTGATCATTCGCTGAGCTCCGTCGAATCATTCATTTCAATTCTGTCTTTATGCACTCTTCCGAAGGCAGTCAGTAGACTCGGCCTTGCTCCCAGGAGCACACACGTGGTGCATCCCAGAAACTCTCACTCAGCGTTGCATGCTCAACGAACATGTCTGGCACTGAGGACGCCGAGGCCTCGAGACGAAATTACAAGAAACCACATTCAGGCCGGAATCCAATTCCCACCGTTCAACAATACCGCGGCTTTAAGGAGGAACAACGTGCAGAACTAGGCAGCGCAGGCCAACAGGCTGCGCCGAGTCAGAATGACAGCCAGATAACTCCTGGTGAAAAGGGCGCATGGTCTGAAGCCGTCCAGGATTGGTGGCACGGAGACAACAAGGAAGCCGCTCAAGACTCCGCCGCAAAAGATGATGGTCAAGACCAAGGTCGCGGCGACGCCGATCAACGGCCTGCGGATGATGATGACGTTAGACAGAGTGGAGAAGAGCGTGCAACAGCGCAGGATACATCCCAGACAGGGCCCACACAGAGCGCCTCCGACCCTAGACAGAAGAGAAAGCAAATGAAGAACACAGACACTAATCGCGCGGAGCGAGAAGTCACAGATCCTGTCACTCACCTCCCCGTCACGATCCATGACTACACCGGCAAAGACCTGGACAAGGTAGCCAACGAGAAGCGAGACGACAATGGCGACGGCATCGATGGTGGCGAAGACGATCAGGTTGATATGCAGGGCGTACAGCAGCAGGGACGGACGCGCAGCGAGCTGCAAAAGGCAGATTCGGCGCAAAAACGAGAACACGGTGCCCTGTACAACTGTTTTCCGCCGCCACGTTACGACGAACTTCGAGTCGAGCTCGCAAGGGTGCAAAAGCGGGCGGCGCTGTTTGTGCTCGTCCCAACCGTCGCATTTGTGCTCTTGATGCTAGCCGTCGAGATTGTAGTACCCGACCGCATCATCACGCTCAATCATCGCATCAACGCAAGATATGTGCTCGTCGGGGAGACACTACTGACCGTTATCTTCTTTTCACTGGCCATCGGAGCCGTTCAAGGTTGGGCGCAAAAGCAAGCAGAATGCATCTGGGATGATGCCGTCTGGCACGCAAAACAAGTGGAGGCTCGCAAGGCGATACAGCAGGGACCCCAAGAGACCACGCTGTGGCTGAGCAAGCTCATCGGGTCTATCTGGCCCCTTGTCAACCCTGATTTATTCAACAGTCTCGCGGACACGCTCGAGGATGTAATGCAGGCAAGTCTCTCTGGCATAGCGCGCATGGTGTCCGTTGAGGATATCGGACAGGGCAGCGAGCCGTTGAGAATACTGGGTGTCAAGTGGTTGCCGAAAGGTGCAGCCGGCAAGTCGATGGACAACGTCGAAAAGCAAGATCAGGATTCGAAGCAGCAGAACAACGGTCAAATGAAAGGCGGCGCGAATTCTCAGGACTACGACGACACCTCGAAAGATGACAAGGTCGCCACTCAAGACTCGAATGAAGGGATGGGAGCAGAAGAAGGCGAGTTCGTTAACGTCGAGATTGCATTTGCTTACAGAGCAAGCCAATTTCAGAAAAAACTCAAAGATCGCCAAAAGAACGCCCACCTCCTGTTGACCTTCTATCTATTCGGTAACATCAAGCTGCCACTATGGGTGGAGCTCCGTGGCATTGTTGGGTCATGTCGAGCACGCCTGCAGCTTACACCAGATCCACCTTTTGTCGCCCTATGTACATTGACCCTCCTTGGTCAGCCAAAAGTTGACTTGCGATGTGTGCCACTTGTGAAGCAAGGCGTTAACATCATGGACCTACCGGTATTTTCCAATTTCGTGCAGAGCTCTGTCGACGCAGCACTATCCGAGTACGTCGCGCCGAAGTCGATACCCGTGGACCTCCAAGCTATGTTGGCTGGTGACGATTTTAAGAAGGACACATCAGCACGTGGCGTTCTGGTGTGCCGTATCAAACGAGCCTATGACTTCAAAGCCAGCGACATGGCTATGCCCATCATTGGGAAAGAAAGGTCATCGGATGCATATGTTTCCGTTGGATGGGCCAAGTTTGGGAAGCCTCTCTGGTCGACGAGAATTATAATGGCTGACATGCAGCCATACTGGGAGGAGACTGCATATCTGCTCGTCACGCCGGAAGAGCTGGATGCGGAGGAATCACTCAGAGTGCAGCTCTGGGACTCCGACAAGTTCTCCGCGGATGATGATCTCGGCCGAATTGAACTTGTTCTCAAAGACATTATGCGGGACGGGCGTACGAACGGAAACATGGTGAATCGGACCGACTCCTTCAAGGCGCTCGAGGTAGGCAAAGGCATGCCTGGGACCTTGGAGTGGAGTGTCGGCTATTATTCGAAGGTCAGGCTCCTCGAGTCGCAAATCAGCCAACAAGTCAAGGATAAGGGCATTGAGAGCATCGACCAGCTGAAGGAGCAAGTCTACAAGACTGCCGAGAAGAAGCTCCGCGAGACAGCTAAGAACGAGTCGTCAGAGCTTCAGCAATTGAAGGAGGACGACTGGGAGAATCAACAAATCAACATGATCACGTCTTCGGTGCCATCAGACGAGTACCCCAGTGGTATTTTGTCCATCAAAGTTCATCAGATTGTTGGCCTCTCGGTAGAGAATACGCGCAAGAACAAGAGTCCGGAAGAAGAGGAACATGGTGCAGTCGACGACCACGATTCCTTGCCAGACAGCTACTGCACGATAATCATCAACGACCAAAAGATCTTTAAGACTCGTACCAAGCCGAAGAATTCCGCTCCGTTCTTCAACGCTTGTACAGAACGCTTCATTCGCGATTGGAGAAGCACTACTGTGATGCTGGCCGTTCGCGATCAGCGCGTGCATGAGGACCACGCCTTCCTTGGCCATATCTTCCTCGACATTGGTGAAATGTTCCTCAGGCAGAAGACGAGCCGCGTCAACTCCTTTTGGCCTTTGTCTGGAGGTATCGGCTATGGACGGATCAGAGTATCGCTTGTCTTCCGTTCCGCCCATATGCAGATGCTTCCACGCGAACTTAGCTGGGACACTGGTGTCCTGGAAATTGCGCCTGAAGCTTTCAGCGCAGATGGCCTTCCGAAGGATGTCACGGGTCATAGGATGAAGATTCATACCGACACCAGCAAAGCTCGGATGCATTCTTCTAAAACGCATGATACTGATGCGAGCGCGAAGTGGTCTACATATCGCAGTCAGCCGCTTTTGCTCGCTGTGCGAAAGCGCTACGCCTCCAATCTCACCATGGAATTCAAGGCCTCCTCCTCCGGTCTACTGCCGAAGTCGAAGCGCGTGACCGCCTTCTGTGTCGCCTGGCTAAAAGATATCCCTGATGAGGAGTGGGTGAATCTTCCGCTGGCTGTCTACCGCGACGATGGTGGTCTACTGCAGCGTGCGAAGTTAAATGTACTGCCTGAAGAAGAGCTGCGCGATGCTAGACTCGGTGAAGTCCAAATACGCGTTAGGTTTTGGAGAGGCCTGGGCACAGCACACAAGACGGTGGCTAAGCGTAACCCAGACGTTGCAGACGTGCTCGAAGTTCGCGACGCAGCCAGGGAGCTCGGCAACGGCCCGGCTATGGTTGGATCCAAAGGATGGCGACAACAGCGCGATGCTGGCTCTACCGCGCCTGACACAGCGGAGGAAGAGAACAGTGACAGTAGCGATGACGATGACGATGACGATCATGCTGACCGCGATGACAAGAATCAGTCGAAGCTGAACAACATGGCTTCGAAATTCAAGAGCAGCAACAAGGCTGCAGATGATGCTTCCGATGATAGTGATGACGGTGGCCACCTCAATAAGATGGGCGCCTTTGCGCAGCGCGCGCGGGCGAAGATCCCGTACACAAAAGCACACAGGGACGCTAAGAACGAGGAGCAGATCGATGGTGAGGCAGCAGGTCCACGCGGTGATGCAACGGCTACAGGCTCTAGTGAGCCACATGCCAATGGTATGGCCAGTAAACAGACTTCGTCGCAGGCACGAACGGGTCAGACAGCCACCCGGTCCGATCCAGAGAAGCGGGAATACAGCAAGCTAGACACTCAAAATTCTCAGCAAGCACCGTCAGCACCACACGCGTCCATAGGACCAACGTACGGCAGTGATGCTGTCAAGAACGAGCTTCATGCAATCGACTCCAGGAACGAACACTCGCCATCGTCTGGCAAAGAGCCCAAGTCCAATCAGCAATCCAGCAGAGCTCGCCCCATCGAGCCCACTCCGTCCACCAACAATCCGACCAACACCGCCCTAGACACCAAAAAGTCACAAGAAGCGCCGTCTCCGGTCAACGTCACGAAAGGCCCGTCACAAGGCTCCGCTGCCGTCCGAGATTCATTCAATTCTGCTTCACCACCTCGGGCCGGCTCCAGTGACAGCAGCGACGCCAACCGCTCCCGCACCTCCACCTCTCGGCGAGCAAGCGCGAACTACACCGTCTTTCCGCGCGAGTACGTACGACCCCCCTCCGCAACCAGCACGCCCTCGAACTCCCGTCCGACCACATCCGGGGCATCCGGTTCCAACGCACCCGCCTCGCCACCCCAGCGCTCCTGGCAAGGTCCCTCCACCCCCAAATCACCCTTATCGCAGACTCGCAACGAAAGCACGCCATCCCCCGAGCCCAGCAACAAGCGTCGCTCCGGGTTCTTCAACTCTGTGCGCCGCAACTTCTCACTGAAAGGTAGTCCCGATAAAGAAGGTCGGAAAGACAAGAGGAGCTCGCGGTTCTTCTCCGAGGGCTCAGCGAGGAGCGGGCATACTCCCAGCAGTTCATTTGGCGGGAGCAAGGCGAGCGTGGCGTACGATCGCAGTCCGTTGGCCTCGCACCCAACGAATAGCTCCACTGGCAACGGTAGCCAGACCACCCCTACAAAAACCCACACGCCCCGCCGCTCCGTCGCCGGACCCAGTGGCTCAAAGCACCAATCCGACGACAACACGCCCCTCCCCTCCTCAGATCAGGGCCCGTCGAACACCGCCGCCTCCTCCGACCAGGGCCCCTCCAACACAGCACCCTCAAACCAAGGACCCGCCAACACAGCCGCCTCACCCGGTTCTGGCGGCGACGGCGGCGACCAGACCGCCTCGAACTCAAAATCAAATGACAGCAACAGCAACACCGAGCAACTTCACCGCCGCCACCGCGGGTTCATGCAGTTCCAAGGACCGCGGACCGCCAAATGGTTGAAACATAAGGCTGAGGGCGCGATCGGCGGGTTGGAGAAGGGCGTGAATCAGGAGGAGCGGGAGAAGGCGGGGGGGTTGGAGACGGAGGTGTAAGATGGTGGGGTTAGGAGATGGAGATGATGTGGCGTGTGGATGGGGAGATGGAGTGTGCCTCAGTGGAAGACCGAGTTTGTTTGAATATGGAGAGGGAGCTGTTTGACTATGGAGGGGAACTCTGTTTGAATATGGAGACGGAGGTTGTTTGAATACCCAATGAGTTGGCTAAGGCTAGCGATTGAAATGAGGTGGTCATTTGTACGATAGGGAGCGCTTGATTGACCATTGAGAAGGAGGTTGTTACTTGTACGATAGGAGGCTTGATTGACGATCTAGTCAAGCTTGCGATATGTACAGCTGTACATCTTGAATGCATGCTACACTGTATCTTTGGTCCTGCTCACAGCGACGATGCTTCACTTCAACCATGCCGTCATGCCTCACCACCCATCTATGTCTCCTCTCGCGTCTCCAAGTCGAGACCCAATAGCACCATCCCTAGTCTCAAAGCACCTCCCCAATGACCGAAAAAGGAATAGAAGCCTCCATACCCCCACCACACCCTTCATATAGTCATATCATGCCCACCGCCCCTCACGCCCCCCGTAAAACTAAACGGACTCGCCTCCATATCCGGATCCCTCGGGCTCATCGGCAGCGCAAATAGCCCCTCCTCCGGCTCCTCCTCATCTTTACTCTGCGCGACGCTCGTATCCAACCCCGTATTCGCCATCCCGTCCAGACTGCCCATACCCGCGAACGCCGGACCGCTCGCTGTCTGGTTGACAGGCGGCGCGACCGCGATGCCGCGTTTGGTATTCGCTGTCGTATGCGCGGTAGTAGGCGCGGTGGCTTTGAAGGGCGTCTGCGAGTGCGAGTGCGTCTGTGTCTGGTGCTGCGGGGATGGTTGCGCTTCAGAAGGGTGCGGGCCTTTGAGCGCGGCGAAAAGCGAGCGCGAACCGACGGCCACGTCGCCGACTTCGGGCGAGAGCGGGTTTTTGGAGGCCATGTTGCTGCTACCTGTTTGTGGGGGTGTGAGGATACCGGGCGGGATTTGGGGTTGCTGGTGCGCAGCCGGTGCGTGTTTTGTGGTGGCGGAGGAGGCCGAGGTAGGGGGTGTGGCGGTCTGTGCTGGTGCGCTTGTTGAAGGCGAGGTGCCCACTCGCAGACCTCGCATCTTCTGCTGGAGTCTTTCGGATGTACTGGAAGCGCTGGTAGGTGAGGGGAGCAGGGTCGGTGACTGCATGGGTGGGCTGAGTTGGGGCTGTCGTCCCCTTGTGTCCTCGTCTCTGATCTCTTCGTACATTGGGCGCGGGCTCGCAGGCACGTCGCCTCCGGCGCTGCCATAGCTCTTTTCCCCGACGCCGAAGTGCTCTTTGATCCACTCCAGCTCGTCACGTGCCATTTCGATGCCTAGACCCTCTGCGCGGCCACCCTCTTCTTCTTCGTCGATCTCGGCGCGCAGGGCGGCGATGCGGCTCTTAGCCCATAGTGTGTGGAGGACGCCCTTCTTACCGAGGGAGGTGCCTGATGTGAGTAGGGATGGTGGGAAGATGGCCGGAAGTGTGGGGATGGCGGCGGAGATGGCGGGGCTGGGAGCGGAAGGTGGGGTGTAGGATATGTTGATCGAAGGTGGGACAGGAGCACCGGGTTGTAGGAGGAAGTAGAGGCGGTGGGACGGTGGCTCGATTTGGCTGGACTGTTGTGGTTGCGATTTGAGGGTGATGCCTTCGCGCTTATTGCCGACGCCTTTCCATTCTACGGTCCATTCGCCGGATGGACTATCTCGCAGTATGGAGGTGCTTTGATCTTCTTCCCACTCGACGAGGAGAACCTTGGTGGCATCTTGCACGCTCGTCTTGTCGGCTTCGTATTCAAAGCGCACGAGGGCTGAGGCGACACCGGCGCTCTTGCCATCCGGGGAGAGTGCGGCTGAGGAGTGTTGTGGCATGCGAGGTGAGTCGGTATAGGTGGGGAGTGGCTCCTCCATCGTGCCAAAATAATACTGCGGCTCTCACGGAAGACGTTAAAACTGCATGTGTGGGCTCAATTAATGTTGGCGTCTGCTGGTGTGTTATGGCCGGGTATTGGTAGCGAATGACTGGCAGACCAAAAGAACCATCAAGACGCCATCAGCTGTGTGTGGGAGTTATGTATCAAGGCAGTGAGCGAGATGCTGACGTTTCAAAAGCTCAGAGTGCACCGTGGGAGTGGAGTGGATATCAAACTTGCGCCGTCATTCAGAACCCTTGGGGATCATCACGCGAGCCGTGCTAGGGTGTTCGGTGGGCAACTCGACCAGCAAAACTCTCCGGAACGAGATGCAAGTAAACGCAATTGGACGAGACGGAGAGGAGGTCGATAAGTCCGGAGTGAGAAAGGACGTCGGCGCTTGGTCAGCGTGCATGCTCTGAGATGCGAGGCCGGAGAAGCAATTCAAAAGCTATGAATAGAAGTCGCGATTCAGGTGCCTCCACTGGAATGGGCAAGGACCTGCGTTGCAACTTCGGGAAGGCGCGGTCCTTGCTTGCGTGCGGATTGCAGCTCGCGGCGCACCTCCAACAACACTTGATCGACCTGCGCCTGCAAAACCTTGCCTTCACGGCGTTTGTCCTCCCAGGCTCACCCCTGTCACCTATAACAAGCACACAAGATACGAAGTCAGAATATTCATGCACCCTTGTGGTGAGGTGCATCCAATGTCACTACGGAGGCTCGTACGTATCAGGCTATCGGTCCCCGGACTTTTAAGCCGCTGAGGACCCGTGGCACATTCGTGTCCAGAGGCCTTCCCATCCCCAGGATTCCAGATTTTCTGGAAGAGTCAGCCTCTGAGCAACCGGGTCGCCGTTAGAGAAATAGGTTGCTGAGGTGGTGGCCAGGCCCGAAGAGCCCTTTAGGGGCGCGAAAGCCACCTCTCGGTCATCATTAGACTCACGCTTGACCCTGTGGCTGGCTTAATTCAGCCCTTCCTACTTTCCACTGTTCGCAAGGCGACGGAGCACGATGCGAGCTGAAGCCCACCGTCGCCACCACATCGTTGCACTCAATAAGCTGCTTACAGCGCCAACACGGACTGGTGGCGATATGCTGTTATTCATCTGTTTTTGAATTTCGGAGATCCTCTATGTTCTATCTAATTTGCTGGTGCTTCACCAGTCAGACCTCAAATTTGAGATCGGATATACCGACGTCACATTCTTGCTTACGGTGGAGCGTGGCCAACGTAAGCGTGATGAACGGTTCTTCGTTCCTGCTCATTATGCAGAGCGGCCCTTGGCCGGGTATCGACTATCCTAAGAAATACCCTCTCGGGCCCGAGAGCTGTGTCGAGATTGAAGGTGGGGTAAGCCCGTGGGCTTTCGCCAACACGAGCTGGGGTATCATTACGGTCGTATGGGTGAAGTGAATGAAGCCTCGCGGCGTGGCGAGAAAATGGTGTATGCTAGAATATTAGGCTGTACAAGAATTAAAATAGTAAACTCATCGCTGCGTAACGTCGTGAAATGCTTTTATGCTGTACTGTTGAGAATGGTGATGTGCTGGTCGGCGGATGCTGTTGTACGACATGTATCGGGTAAGGTGAGTGGTTGTTGTAGTAGGGGGACGGGGGAAAGAGCCAGACCAGGATCGACAGCAGATGGGGAGGAGATTGGGAAAGCTAGATCAACAAGCAGTCCCAGCCCTTCTGCTGCATCACATCCCGCCAGTGGATGCTCTGTCTCTTTCCCTCGGGTAGTTTGACGTCGCTGATCTTCCATGTCTCGTTAAGGACGTCGGTCATGCGTGAGAAGGCGCCGTACTGAGAAGCTGTGCCCATTTGCTTGCTGCGCTCAGCGAACACCTTGCGGAATCGTGAACCACTGTTGGATACAGAGCCAGCGACAAGTAGAGGCCAGACAAGTGTGCGATCGAACCCCTCTTGGCCAGTCGGGATAAATTGCCAGATGTCGACGAGCTGGTCGACAAGTGCGACAATAGACCCCTGGTAGCGGTCGAACTCGGGAACCAATGAGCAGAGATGGATACGAGCAGCGACACGGAAAGCAGCAGTGATGTTTTGGCTTAGCTGCTTCGGTCGGATGGCGCCGGTAGACGCGTATATTTGGCCGACCTCAGTGGGTCCGATCTCAGTCATGGTAAGCGCCTCGCCAAGAGCCGTGATGTGGTTGCACAGTTGCAGGTCGTCTTTGAGTTGGCCTTGCGTTTTGAGCGATTCTAGACATGCAATTTCAGATATGAGGTACATGACTCTGTCGTCGCAGCCCATCAGAGCCTCGAGTCCGGAGGAGATGCCTGCTTCGAGCTTGCCACGGTAGGTGTCCGCGAAAGCTGGAACACGGCCAAGGACTGTCGCACCGAGAATGTCGATCCAAGAAGCCAGCGTAGTGTTGAAGGGGACGTGCGTCTGCTGAAAGTCTGCGAACGTGTCGGGTGAGTCGGTCAGCAGGCCCAGTTTCTCCGCCAAAGTATGAGCGCCCTGGAAGTGTTGATGCCACGGAATGTCTGGCAAGCCGTCGTTGGGTGAACCAACAGCTGCCTGGAAGACAATCAGACCAAGCATTGCCTCGAGGGTCTGAGAGTGTTCGGTGTCGCGGTTGAATGCCTCGCAAAGCTCAGAGATGAGCGTGCATCGGTGGCGCATGATGTCATTGTCAGTGCTTTCATTCGCTTGGCCACACGCTTTCAAGTGCAGGGCGGCAGTGCTCAGACAGCACTCGAGATAGCACTTGTTCGACTCGAGAGCAGGCAGCATCATGTTCGCACGCGCTGAGCCTGGCTGGTTCACATCCATAACAGGAAAGACGATTCTCGACACATGCTCCAGAAAGTGATCCAGCAGGTATCGGTCACCCTCGTCAACGTCAATGACAGCTTGGTGCGACGGGCTGAACGGCGCATGAGGGAAGTCAAAGAAGTTGAAGTCGATCGGAGCCTCGCCGTCTTTGACCAGCTCATTGTGACTGTCGAATAACTCTTGCTCGACCCAGCTATCGATCTGCGCTGGCGGGAAGATGCCAGACGGCAAGGATCCAGAGCCAGGTATACCCTGGGGGTACGGCGTCGAGAAAGTTGACACGACTGAGTCCGTTTGCGTGGGTACATCGTTGACAAGCATGTGGCTCTCCGTCTTAATCTCGACCTCGAACGGCGAATAGTATGGATGCTGACCAGAGGCAGAATGCATTGGCGTCCATTGAGGCGGGGCCATCATTGGCGTGGAATTGAAAAAGTCTTTGGGCGTGTCGGTATCGAATTGGGGGGAGAAATGCGAGTCGGTGGATGCAGCGCGCGTCCTAGGAAACATATCCGAATGTGTCTCAGAAGTGGGTAAGGAGTGGCACAAGCTCGGCGGTGTGTTCATGCCAGTGGTTGAAACCACGTTGGTGGCCGCTGCATGAGCCTGCGCCGTCGCCTGCTGTTGCTGGGAAGGCTTCTGCTCCATCTTGGTGTTTCGAATGATCTCCTTAATCATCTCCTTGTGATGCTTTCTGCGATCTGGGTGCTGCCACCAGGCTGGACGCTTATACTCACATTCGACGCCAAGGTGTTTGCAAGCTCGGCAAACGGGTCTGCCCTCGTCGCACTTCTTCCGTCGTAACCGGCACGTGAAGCAGCCTGAGCGCGACCGCTTGTGCATCTTGGAGTCGCCATCTTTTTTCGAAGACCTTCGTTCGGCAGCCGGTCCTGGTGAGGATTTGGGAGAAGGTCGGATGGCGTGTGCTATCGAAGCCATGGCCGGTGGTGAGGAAGTAGGGAAGATCGGGGAGCAGGGAAAAGGCGCCGGCGACGTCGATTAATACTATAACAGCAAATGACAGACAAATGCAACAGGGGGTCTAGTCCGCAATGGTTGCACAAGCAAGAACGCAAGAAACGACCAGGTCTGACCAGCAGACTTGGGGAATTAAGATGAAGCCCAACGATAGGGAATGAGGTCGTGCTTGACCTTCGTCGTCGTCTCTTTGATCATGGCGCTTCGCTCGCCTTTGTATTCGTCTTTGCAGCGTTCTAAAAACAGCGTCGTCCATGATGGCTGCCCTGGTTACTGCTGCTATCCTGGAAATAGATGGCGGCTCCACTCGAAAGAGGGGAAATTCATAAACGCTAAAGACTGCCTGCAGTAGCGTGCCGTGATTGGAAGGAGTTTGTCTGCGAGTTGAAGACGAGGAGCGAATCACCGACCGCCTGCAGTCGCCCGCTATTTTGAGAAGAGGCCGATGCCCGAAGCGGCAACGCTCCCAGTCTGGTTCCTTGGGCCAAATCTCGCCCCGAGTGCTGCTGATGATCAATCGATGAGCGTCGTTGGCCCGGCGGGCGCTTACTGGACAAACTCTCAATGATGAACTGAATCCTCAAATTGTTGTGGGTGTTCCCATGATGTATTCTGACGTGGTGAGGCGATCCCACCCCAGCTGATCGCAGTCGGCGTGATGCCGCAACAGCGCGCTCAGCGATCAACGGGCTGCGCGCTAGGCGTTCGCTTGTGCGATGGATTGTCCACATCAGGCGCGTTCATAGCGATTGTGTTAAGATGGTAATCAAAGTCTGTGCAAACCATGCGAATGCGGGCACACACATCAGGGGGCTCGGTCCACTCACCTATCCGCGGCCTTCTCTCATCTCAGCCATTCTGTGCTTGCGTCTACTCTCGTTATTTCCACAACCATGACTATCAAGGTGCGCATGTACAAAGTCAGCCTACTCTTTAGAATTGTTCAAACCCCCGCGACTGCTGCATTATTCCTATTCCTGTCGGCCATGAACGTTTGCGCGCCGGAGAATCGGGCTCTGACATGCAGCTTAGCGGCCCTGGGCGGCTATTGCGCAACGATTGGCCATCAGCCGCCTGTGGTCAAGCTCACGCAGCACGCTTGTCTGCCTTGGACAGACCGCATTATAGTCCGTGCTCTCGCTAGATCTACAAGGTCAAGAATAAACATGCGTTTTGCATGAAGTAGAAGTACGTAGCGACACGAATATCGGCCGCAGCAAATCTCTCGAGGTGGACGATGCCTAAAGCCAAGCATATTTGCCGTGACTGAGGCTTCTCTGCCGTCAGGCTGATTGTTAATGGTGATGTGCTGTGAAATCGTCCTGGTAAAGGGCCTATCGAAAAATGCTTTCTCCTGTGTAGTACATGCACACCGGGATGTGGACAGAACTGTAGTGACACCGTGATGAGAAGCTACTTGCGCTTAAGTACTCCGTACGTACTCGTATTGTCAGGCCACGTGGAGCGCTTAGCAGAAGCCTACCTCCGTACCTACAATGATGGCAAGGTGCACAAGCCTGAGTGGCTGATTGTTCAGATATGTCTTGCGGATGGTTGACATTTTAAGCGCAAGCCATAATGGATGCTCTACGTACGTCAATAGTGGTAACTTTGCCGTCTCAAACGAAGGGTTGCATAATAATGATTGTCCTCCTACGGACGTAATATGTTCAGACGGCGGGAGGTATTCTTGCATTGTGCAAAAGCTCCATTGCCTAGAAGAAAAGAGCTACCCGGCTTAAAGTCAAGAATAGTAATGCGTGTTGATGTCCGCCAACGGTCAAACAAATTTGGATTTTTACGTTGCTCCAAATGAATAGTTTCCCTCGCTTTGACCCTGGAAGTCGTGTAATATATCTCTGCTGCCACTCTGCGTACGAGTAGATTTAGAAAGCTTGAAAGCACAAATTGGAAACAATACCCGCACCCTCCTCACTCGGCCCTATCGGACATAGAATCCTACGCTATTCCGCTTCGGGTTTCCTTATTCGTCGGTGCTAGCTGAAGCTAGCACCCTACGCTTATACAAAATCTCTGGTTACACGAGATCGATTCGCTTATATTAGCTACTTATAGATCGTAATAAGCTTAGAACTCAATAATCTGCTTACTAATTGATAGCTTAGGTTCTAATCTTATAGCTGGCTTGCTTATTTTAGCAGTTAGAGCCCTAGCTTGTCCCGTTCCTGCGCTCTCTGCGCACCGAGCTTCCCTTTAATCGCCCTCTCGATTCTGCTTTCTAACTATTGTTCTTAAAGAGAAAGCCGTAACTATGCCTTCTTTCTGTATCTAGCGACTATCGCCCTTCTTACGCTTAAGTTTCTTATATTTGCGCGCTTCTAATTAAATAGAATTAAGATCTTTAAGAGCTAAATTTTGTTTAGTTATTGTATAAAAACTAGTATATATAAGCTAGTTAAATGCGTCCTAAGTCGGGTAAACCTGATAATCGGAACTTTATAGATACTGTATCTAATTTACGATTAAGTTAACGTATTAATCTAGTTTTTGTACCGTTTAGAGAGTTTTAAACAACTTTTTCTAATTAATATCTAGTTTCTAATAGACTTTATATAGGTTAGGTATTTAATTAAGTATTCTACTTATATTTAACGGCTAAATTTCTATTTTAGCAAAGTTTAAGCGTATAGTTGCCTCTTTAAACGTATTTCTGCGTATCTTTAGAAGCTTATTAAGAAAGTCTATTTTTCTAAACTTAGTTACGCTAGAACGTACTGCCCGATCGAGTATCTATACGTAGTAGTACTTCTTAACTTAGAAGATCGATACGTTAAGTAGCTACATTAAATATATTATATACGCTAAAAAGTAGAAAATCTTAATCTTGTAATTATCGGTATACTATACAAACTCTGTAGTAGCTTGACCGGCAAACCTATTTAAAAGAAGCAGTCAATATACTCTCTGTTGCATCTTTAAGGTAGCTTTATTGAAGTGCTACAGGTACTTAAGTATAATATTTATAATATATAAACGTCTCGATAGCGAATTAAGACGAAATATTGTCTATTTAGAAAGGCTGCGATTCTAGAAGAATATCTTTCGTCTAGTAAACGCATCCCTTTCTTTTCTTCTTAATAATTAGCTTAAATATTAGTAAGACCTATTTAGACCCTTTTTGCTATCTAACTGCTTTCTGCTCTACACTCAGATTATATTCTAATTATTCTGACTTACGAGAAGGGCGGCCAGCAGTTAGGTACCTTATCGACGTTACTTAAAAGTTAACCTAATATAACCGAGTATAGCTGAGACTCTATATATACGTTAAAATAAATAATATTAAAATTAATTAATGGCCGATGTTAATAAGTACTATATTTTAAGAAAACGAGTAAGAAACTAAGTACGCGACAGTAGTCGCTTTATATCCGCCGTACAAGTAAAATACAGAGCGTAGTAAAATATAGCTAATATTAAAGAAAACTAAAACCCTTATATAAGATCTAGCGACAATAATAAGTAAGAGAGCTTATAAGCTAGTAAATAGACGCTAATTAGATTATAAACTAAGAAGAACGATAGTCTAAACTAAAACAATAACAACGATAAAGGGACTTATTAAGGCTCTAACCGCAAAGAATCTCTCTTTAGCGTCTTTTTAAGTATTAAGGTACGAAAGCTAAAATAAGAACTGCTAGTATAGCAGTAGTAGTATATTATTAAGAAGTTTAAGCTTAAAAAGCGAATACTTAAAGTTAAGCTTTAGTTCGCTCGTAATTTAGAAGCTAGTAGTAAGCGGCTATAGAGCGATTTAAGCCTTTAAAGCTAGATTAATAAGCTTCTTAAAAAAAGATGTCTAAGCTTAAAAGAGCTATAAGCTCTGTAAACACTTAATAAACTTAAATTATTAAGAAAAGATTTTAGATAGCTAACGTATTAAACTTTAATAACGTTTATATTATTATTTAGTACGTTTAAAGACTCTTTAGAGACTTAGTAAATAGGTAGCAAACTTACGCTAAAGAGAATAAAGAGAAGACGTTACTCTATATATAAGCGTACTTTAAAGAATAGGTAATAAAATATATTGTTAATTTAGCTACAGCTACTATAGCTAATACAGAAAGGTTCTTTATATTAATATAGAGTTTAATATAAAAGCTTAAGAACTTTTTAAGCTTTTTATAGAACAAAGAAACTAAGTTGCTAAGTAGCAAGATACTGAATTTAAATTAGACTGTATTTTACTATACACGCTTATCTTTATAAATTAAGGTAAAGCTAATTAAATAAGGTCTCTTAAAAAACCTACTTAAAGATATAAACAAGCTTCTAAAGAAAGTTTATTAATATATAAATATTAATTGTAGTATATCGTAAGACGCCCGCAACACTAATATAAACCAAAATCGCTCCGATAGCGGATCGAATATAAACTGTAGCGGTTATAACGCTAAAGTATCTCTATAAAGATTAGGCCGCGAATAAAATAGTTTATATTAAAGATAAGGTAACTTATTAGTTTAATAAAGAGACAATAGCTCTGCTGTATAAAGGTAACTAAGGTTAATATACAGTAAAACAAATATTATCTACTTTATATACAATTAGAAAGAATATTATACTACTAAATGTACTACGCTCTAAATTAATGTTACTTTAATGTTAGTTAAGTAGAAAAATGATAGACTTTAAGAGTAAATTTTGTGTCTTTAAAGCTTAGAAATATTAATTAACGGCAAGAACAAATTAAAGTTTCGGTATAGCTAAATAAGTCGCCGCAAGAGATTCTCGCGCTAATAGATTTTAGTACAGAGATTAACTTTATTAATTATTGTATTGTGCTTAAAAGAGAATAGTAAAAATCTATATAAAATAAAGCTTTTGTATACTAAGTTTCTTAATAAGAATAAGCTGTAGCTTTATAGCGCGTATAACGTAAATATAACTATAAGAGACGTATATAAAGAGAAACAGTATTACTAACTTTATCTATATTTAGCTAACTTTATAGGATACAGCCTTGTCTTAAGATATCTATAGCTTAAGTAAGTTAAGTCTTAAATTAGCTGAGCGATAAGAACAATTACTTAAAAAAACCTTTCTATGTCTAAAGAACGGGTAGTAAAAGCTAAATTTATTAAGATTGTTAGTAAAGATATAATTTTAGTATATTTATAAAGAGACAAACAGTACTACTCTACAATCTTATAAATAAAAGTAAATAAACGTTATAAGTATTAAATAGCGGTCTTATTAAACGCTAGTTTGCTATTAAACCGGACTCTAAATAATAAGTCTAAGAAAGTAGAGAAGCGAGATAAGCTTTCTTCTTAGTATACTAAATATAAAGATATCTTTTCTAAAGAACTATTAAGTAAGCTTGCGTCGCTTAGTAAGTATACTTATAAGATTAAGCTTAAGAATAGTATAAAACCTCTATATAAGCTAATCTACTCTATATTGTAGAATAAGCTAAAAATGCTCTAAAAGTATTTAAATACTATAATTAAGAAAGAGTAAATACAACTCTTTACTAGTCTGACGGGTACTTTAGTTCTATTTATACTTAAAATAGACGGATCGTTGAGACTATATATTAACTATCGCAGTTTAAACAATATAACTATAAAGAATTGCTACGCATTGCTACTAGTCTCTAAGATTCTTAGTCGCTTATAAGACTCGAAGGTATTTATAAAGCTTAATCTTTACGATATCTATTACCGTATCTATATTTATAAAGAAAATAAGTAAAAAAACAGCATTTTATATCCAATACGGGTACTATAAATACTTAGTAATACCTTTTAGACTAGTAAACGTCTCTACTACGTTTTAAGTATATATCTATAAAGCTATAGGCAATCTTATTAATACTGTGTATATTGTTTATATAAACGATATCTTAATTTTCTCTAAAGACAAGGAAAGCTATAAAGACTATATTAAAGAAGTTCTATAAAGGCTTTATAAATAGAGTTTATTTATAAAGCTGTTTAAGTATTAATTTTATATTACTAAGGTTTCTTTCCTAGGGTTTACTATAAGAGTCAATAGTATTGAAATAGATCTAAAAAGGATATAAACTATAGCTAAATAGCTAGCTTCTACTACTATAAAGCAGATTCTATTCTTTTTGAGGTTTATAAACTTTTATTAGTAATTTATCTATAAATTTAGCCGTATCGTAGCGCTAATAAACGTACTAACGAAAGACATTAAGTTTGTTTAGAGTAAAGTTTAATAAAAAGCTTTTAAAGCGCTAAAGCAAGCCTTTATAAATATACTAGTACTAACGTACTTTAACCCAATACTATCGATTATTTTAATAACTAACGTATTAGACTTTATAATAGTAGGTATCTTACTTTAGCTAAGAGAAGATAGCCGATTAATATTGCTATTAAATATTAAATTAAGCTTATTTATACTAAATATAGTAAATACCGTTCAAACTAATACTAAGAATAAGGTAAATATATATTTATATTTAGTAGCGTTCTTTTTAAAGAAATTTATAGACGCTAAGCTAAGATATAATATCTATAATAAAGAGCTTATAGTAATATAAGCTAGCTTTAAGTACTAGCGCTATTACTTTATTAGTATATAGTATTTAATAAAGGTCGTAATAGACTACAATAATCTACAATATTTTATAACAACAAAAGTATTGTCTCGCTAATAGGCGCGTTAGATAGAAGATCTGTTAGTATTTAACTTTAAAATACTATACCGTACGAGTAGCAAAAACCTAGCAGACGCGTTGTCGCGCCGTTTAAATTACGAGAACCTATATGTAACGCCGGTCGCTGGGAGGACCGAACTAAGGCTCACTTACCTTGTGTGCTTGTCGACCTTAATGGTGGGTGTCTCGTGTGCTAGAGACTAAAAGGCAGGAGAGGCGAGACAGATTACAGAAGGTGAGAGGAGCTTGACTAAAGTAGACAGAAGGTAAAGCACGTTACTTAAATATAGTTAAGGAACTTATATTCAGATATTAAGTTAATAGACTAAAGTCTATCTTAAGGTCGGTCATTAGTCTAGCTATATAATTTAAGGTATATAGGGAAGTTCCTCTGTGTCCGTTAATCTTAATAACGCTTATATCGGGTTTATAGGGAACGTAGGCTCTTATAGCCGTTTTGTCCGATAATGCCTACAGCGGGTTTATAGGCTTAGTCGGGAATAATGCTGGTAGGGCTAAGATAACTGGCGGTGGTTAATGCTTAGGTACACGCTAGGCCGTCTGGGGCTGGTGTCCGTAACACAATCCCCCCTCTTCTAGTTAAATTGTTCTTAATTGACCCTTAGCCTTTTAAACACCTATAAGTTGCGTTTCGTCCCTCTCTTTCGTAACTAATCTGTAAGTCGCTATGCCTCGCATAAAGTCTGTTGCTGCGGGTCCTAATAAAAAGTACAGCTAATACCTGTTAATTGAAGCCTATAGTATCGAAATGCCTCCTTGTTCTAAATGTATGTCGACTAAGGAAAGATATGTAGTTTAGTCTAGGAAGGCGACGTGTTCGGTATATACTCGGGATAGGAAAAGTTATAATTTACGGGTATTAATGGTAGATAGTATGCCTTGTTAGTGTTCTTTCGTAGTAACTAGAACTAACTTAATTGCAGCGCGTTTAGTTTATTCTCAATATTTCTCTTAGTCGGCTGCCCTTTAGCGTGCGAAGAGCTAATTACGTGCGTTAAAGGCTTAGGTAGCAGTATTGATTGCGGCTGTATAGCGTAACTAATCTAAGGTTCGGAAGTTGAAAGAGGAGGTTAAGAAGACTTGTACGCGGGTAGTAGCGAAGTTAGCTTAGAATAAGTTATTGGAGCAAGAGAAGTTTACTGCGTCGATAGCTAGTAGTGATACGTTTAAATATCTGAGCGGGTTATCTATTGACTTTCGAAGTAACCTTTATTCGGTATTGGGTAGTAGTTCTGTAACGTAGTAGGCTGGTTCGTTTAAGGATAATCTAGGTACCGGCGAGGTACACTAGGTAGTAGATTAGGGTGTTAGTGCTGCTACGACCGATTAATATTTTAGTTCTAATATCGTTGAATAGTGTCTTTATAGTTAGTTAGGTTTCGTTCCGGTTCCCATTAATTTTTATGTTCGGAATATCCTTTCTACTTTATAAGATACTGTCGTTTGCCTCGATGTTGTCTATAAGCTCGAATCGTTTTAACCTTATACTCGGGTTCTTGGTTGTTAGGAAGGATTTCTGGGTTGGGTCGTTCTGCTTCTCGAGAGTAGGCTGGCTCCAACAGTACTACGTAGAATACAGAATATATTTTTATTGTCTTTAAGAGTTTAAGTCTAAAGGTTATAGGTTTTAATTGCTGTAAGATTTTAAACGGTCCTGTTTTAGTATAGTCGAGTTTTTTGCTTAGTCTAATAGTTTTTAAATTTCTTATAAGTAAGTACGCTCTTCCCCCCTCTTTTATGCTTATGTTTAGGGTTGTTCTCGATTTGTTATACTATTTCCTTGTTTGTTTGTTAATAAACTCGCTGTCAGCCTTTAACTGCTGGTATAGGGTCTTTATATTCGTTGCTATTCGTGTAGCAGTATCGTTTTCTGCAGTGTTTTGCAGTTGTTTGCTCTAAAGAGGGTAATAGCCGTATAAGGCATAGAACGGTGTTATTTTGATCGTATCGTTTTTCGTATCGTTATGCGCTGCTTGCGCTACTGGTAGTAATTGTACCTAGTCGTTCTGCTGGTAGTTAATGTATGCCCAGAGATACTATTCTAGTGTTTAGTTTGTTCGTTCTGTCTGTCCGTCTGTTTACGAGTAGAACGATATTAACATCTTTTGCTTTGTTCCTAGCTGTTGTATTAGAGATGTCTAAAATCGTAAGACGAATTTCTGGTCTCTGTCTAAGACAATTCTTTGTGGTTAATTATAGTTTGCTAAGATAATCTGAAGGAAGGTATATACTAATTGTTCTAAGTTGTTAGCTTCCTTGTAAGGTACGAAGTACGTGTACTTTATTAGTTTGTCGCATATAACTAGGATAGCGTCGTAAGCTACTCCTGTAAGTAGATCCTTAGAGGTTAGTAACTTAGTAATAAAGTTTAGTAAGACTGTATACTATAGTCTCTCAGGTATCTTTAGTAGTTGTAGTTTACCGTATAGTAAATACCTTGGGTGCTTGGTTTTTGCATATACGTCGCATTCTCGGATATAATTCTCGACGTAATATCGAATTCTCGGGATATAGTAGGTTTGTATAATCTTTTCGATAGTATTGTCGATACCCTTGTATCCCTTCGTTAGGTTATCGTAGAAGTTACTGATAATGTATCGGATCAGATTCCTCGGAATATAGATTTTGCCTTAAAATTCGTAATAGCCCTTGCTATTTTTAGTTAGTCCTAGGTGTCGTTTCTTGTTTTCCTGGTAGGTTTTAGAATCGTTCAGGATGTCTAGGATTCGGCTGTCCGGTTCGATAACAAACTCTGTTGTTATAGCTAATTAATTGTATCTAATCTCGTTGTTGTGTTCTTAGAATATTGTATGCTCGACGTGTTTCTTGTTATTAAGATAATCGGGTCGTTAGCTTAGAGCGTTAGCTCTATTGTTCTTAGAACCCTTCTTGTAAGTAATAATAAAGTTATATAGAGCTATAGTTTCTAACTATCTAACTTGTCTGCAGTTAAGTTTCTTTGTTATTGTAAAATAAGTTAGGTTCTTATAGTCTATATATACTATAATTGTATAGTTTGCTTCTTTTAGGTAAGCTCGCTATATTTTAAATGCTGCTATAATAGCTAAAAGCTCTTTATTATAAATGTCGTAGTTTTATTCTGTAGGTAATATTTTTCTTAAGTAGAAAGCTACTAGTCTAAGCTTTCCTTCCTTGTTATTTTAACTTATATATGCTCTAATTATATAGTCTAACGCGTCTATTTCTATAATAATTGGCAGGTTAGGGTTAAATATTGCTAGTACGGGTTTAATCTTAAAAGCTTCCTTAAGCTCTTTAAATACTAATTGTTCTTTCTACGTCTAGAAAAATTCTATCGATTGTTTTATCTATTAAGACAGCGGTACTATAATTTGGCTAAAGTTAGATATCTATCGTCTGTAGTAGTTAGCAAAACTAAAAAACTGTTGTAACTGTTTTATATTCTTTAGTGTAGGCTAGGTTAGAACAGATTAGATCTTTAAATCTTTTATTTAAAGACCGTACTCGGTAATTATAAATCTAAGAAATTCGACGGATTGTTAGTGAAACTGGGTTTTCTCGATATTAATTTGTAAATCGGCACGCGTTAATCTTTCTAATACCTTTTTAATATGTTTCTTATATTCTTCTAGTATACGGCTATATACTAGGATATTGTCTAGATAAGTAGTTATAAATATATCCAGGTAATCGCTAAGTGTATTATTAATTAGCTTCTAAAATAATACTAGTGCGTTTATTAGTCCGAAGGGTATAACGCAATACTTAAAAAGTCTGTGTCTAGTACGGAAGGCTGTTTTCTATTCTTCGCCTTCCTTTATACGAATTAAGTTATAGGCTCCTCGTAAGTTAAACTTAATAAACTATTGCGCGTTATACAATCGATCTGTTATTTCGTCGATGTATAGTAAAGAGTATCGGTTCTTAATAGTTACCCTGTTTAGTTGTCTATAATCTACGTAGAGTTGTAGTTTACTATTCTTCTTTAGTACGAAGAGTATCGAGTATCCGGCTAGTAATGTTAACTTCTAGATAAATCCTTTCTTAAGGTTCTCGTTAAGATAATCGCAGAGCGCTTAATTTTCTGCTTCTAATAGAGAGTATATTAGACCGAATATTGGCGTTTTGCTTTCTTATAAAGGTATTGTATAATTCTACGGTTTATATTCTAGAAGAGCTAAGTCCGGCTTAGCTTCTTTAAACAGGTATTAAAATTAATTGTATTCCTTAGGTATCTTAGTAATTAACTAAGCACTTGTTATTGTATAGAATCGTTGGCGTACAGTCGTCTTTTGTTTATACTTACGTATAGTTAGCTATAGACGAGATACTGCGTTAGACTCCTCTCGTAAAATGTCTAAATGTCGGAGTGTAGTAGTGCTGGCCCGCGTAAGTTCCTTATCGCGCTCCTTATCCTTACTACTAAAATTAGCTTGTAGGGTATTCGTTCTGTAGAACGACTCTTATTTAAAGTGCTTGTACCTAGTAAAGAGGAGTTTCTTAGTTCTTTAATCTACTTCTAGGTTATATTGTTATAACTAAGGTATACCTAGCACAGCGTAGTGCTAGTTAATATTTACGATATTATAAGTAATTTTTTCCTAATAGTTCCCAATTATTATACCTATTAGCAAAGTCTTGTAGTCGACTCTTTCCTCTGCCCCTTAAAATTTAGACAGTGTGTAGGATAATTTCTTCTTTTATATTTATATTTGGTACTCCTTAATATAGCGTATTGAGATAAAGTTGCCTGTTGCGCCTAAATTAATTATAATTTTAATGTTTCTGTAGTTTATTGTTGCCTAAGTGTGTAGGTATGTTTTATAGGTAGCTGAGCTCGCGTAGAGCTAGACTCTTAGAGGGTTTAACCGTTGGACGGGCCGGTACTACTGCCCTTAAAGCAGTCGGCCTGGTCTTTTTCCTGTTAATTGTGTACGTTTTAGAGTATTTTGGGTACCGGAACTCATTGTCGGTTAATTTGCTGTAAGAATTCCTATGTAAGGTGTTCTAGTACTGCTTTTATTATAACGTCTAGTTTATTATTTACGATCTCTGCTTTAATTATACAACTATCGCTGGTTAAAACTTATTGTGTCTGTAAGTTATATATTGTTAATTAAAGATATTGATACTAACTATACAATTCTAGATTCCTAATAAGGTAGTCTACTAGTTATCGTAGGCGTAAGTAAATATATCTCGGGATATCGTTAATCTCTTTATTAGTGCTTAACTTCCCCTTGTAGAAGGCTAACTAACAAAGTCTCTATATTATTCCTTCTCAACGAATTAGAGTTTGCTCTTTCTAATTAGTGTCGTTCTCGAGCAAGGATTCTATACTATTAGAATCTATGTTTTTGTCTTTAAGTCGTTGTCTTACCTATAACGCATCGTAGCTGCTATCTTACTTAGCTTCTACGGTCTATTCTTTCTTAAATTCCTCTTAGGTTTCTAAGTAAGGTAACCTAGGTTGTCCTCGAGTAAGGCCTAGTTCTTATGTCGAACCTTGTTTTAGAGATGTCGGTTTCTTCGGCTATTATCTTAATCTCAATTTGTCGGATTCGTGGGTCGTACAATTATTATCGTAGCACGTAGTTTAGGATAGTGTTTCGTGTAGTGTAGCGGTATCTCGTATCTACTGTCTCGGAATAGTACGGTTAATATTATTTTAGTTCTGTAGGTTTCGTTGTTTCTATTTTATTTGTTGTTCTTTTATTTCTTTTTATAACTTAATGTCTGTATCCCAGTTTTTATGTAAATTAAATAAGTTCTACTTATAGTACTTTTTGTTAGACGAAACCTAGTGAGTGTTTCTCTAGTTACAGAAGGTATTCTAGTAGATATCCTTCTGCTCCTTGGTTAGTCTAGTAACGTACTTATACTAGTTCTAGATAGTCTTTTGTAGGAGACCTAATTCTTAAAGAGGACAACCCTCGGTTGAGTCCTTCTACCAGCGGTCGGAGAAGGCTGCTAGTAGTTTTATTGCCTTATTACGACCGTTGTTCTCTTTTGTCTGAGTAGTTATATTAAACTATTGTTGTAGGAAACAGGGTTTCTAAGATCGATTATTGTGCCCGTTTCTGCTAGTATTGTTGAACTATTGTTTCTTAGAACAGTATTCTTTAACTTAATGCCCTAGTTTTCTGTAGTATAAGTATAGCTTGTTCTTTATTCTGTGTTCTCTTTTCTGGTTGTTTAGTTTCCCTCGAGGCTTTATAAAATTTAGCTCTATTGGATCGCCTTAGTCTTATCGTAAGTTTGCTCAATTCTTTGTTCTATAGAACCTATTAGTAGGGTTACCCTTCTTTTTTATCTATCTTTTAAAGTTGCTGTCGTCGATCTCCTTTGCTCGTTATATAAAGTTATCGAGATTATTAAACTTTTCTCTACAAATATAGATTATTTCCTTAATATAATCCTTAAGTTCTTTATAAAAGGTCTTAATAAGGGTTTTCTCGTTCTATTCTGTTTAATTAGCATACTATATAAATTCGGCGGCGTACCTGCTTACTGGTTCTATTTGTTTAAGGTTTCTAAGCTTCCTAGTAGCGACGCGTCTAGCGTTAGTCTATCTAAAGATTTCACGAAGCTTTTTCTAAAAGAAGGTAAAGCTAGCGAAGAACTCGTCGGTATCCTCGCGCCTACTCTTTATTAAAGTAAATAAGAAGTCGTCGAAGTAATACTTAATCTACTTATAAGTATCTCTATCTATATAAGAGGTAGCAAATAGAACTATAGTAGTATCGTTCAGAAACTAGTCTTTATAAGTTTTAAAGTATATAGCTAGGCGTGTTAAGAATAAAGTAACTTTAGAACGTTTATCTAAGAAGCTCTTTTCTATCTTAGTATTAACGTCCGATATCTTACTCGTGCTAGCCATTCTGTTGGCTAACCTGTCCGTAGCGTTGCGGCTGTTAGGTACTAAAGTAGTAGATATAACTAATCTACTTTCTCTACTTTCGTAGCGAGTCTATTAAAGTGTAACGCCGGTCGCTAAGAGGACCGAACTAAGGCTTACTTGCCTTGTATACTTATCGACCTTAATAGTGGGTATCTCGTATACTAGAGACTAAAAGGCAGGAGAGGCGAGATAGATTATAGAAGGTAAGAGGAGCTTAACTAAAGTAGATAGAAGGTAAAGTACGTTATCTAAATATAGTTAAGAAACTTATATTCAGATGTTAAGTTAATAGACTAAAGTCTATCCTAAGGTCGGCTATTAGTCTAGCTATATAATCTAAGGTACATAGGGAAGTTCCTCTATGTCCGTTAATCTTAACAACGCTTATATTGGGTTTGTAGGGAACGTAGGCTCTTATAGCCGTCTTGTTCGATAATGCCTACGGCGGGTTTATAGGCTTAGTCGGGAATAATACTAATAGGGCTAAGATAACTGGCGGTGGTTGATGCTTGGGTGCACGCTAGGCCGTCTGGGGCTGGTGCCCGTAACACTATATAGAGTAAAAAAAGATAACGCTAATAAAATATTACTGAGCCTATAGTAGAAGCTTAAGAGAGGTACTACTTTACTTAGTACCAAAAAAAAGCTCTCTAACTTAAAAGAAGGTATAATTGCTGCCTTAATTATATTACTTAAAGATTAGTTTAAACACTATTAGCGGTTTAGCTACCGACCTAAAATTTTAGACGTGACTATAGCTTAAGTGTTAAAAAGGTACAGAAAAGAAGAAGAATACTACTATAAAGAGTAGAAAGACGAGACTAGCTTGGAACTAGTATAATACTTAAGCTTAATACAGGTACAATACTTAGTAGCAAGGAGAAGCTATTGTTATATTGTCTGTCTTATTAGCTAAAATTCTCTAGAGAGATTCTAACTTATATATCTAAGTCTAGCGGTCTGTATAGAACTTACTAAATATCTGTTCTTTTAATAGAGGCTAGATAACCTGTAACTTACTATATAAGACAGTAATTCTGTCTATTTAAAACTATTAGTCTCTAAGTTTATTTTATATTGTCTTAAACTATAGGCCAGCTGTTTAAAACGAATTGTACAATACTTCTTTTTGTCCTAAGTCCGGGCTACTAGGCCCGATCCCCTAGGTAAAAGGCTTGTTCTATTTTAAGCTGAGACAGTTAGTAGAACCTGTCCAATACTCTAGGCCTCTGGGGGTTCCGGCTAACCAGCTAGTTGGTTAATTTCTAATACATCTCCTTAATTGACTAGGTTATTTAGTCGGATTATAAGCTAATTTAAGTTCTAAACGTTAGTATTTTAGCTAAATCGATTGGTTTTGTTAAACCGTCTGCTAATTGTTCCTTTATAGAAACGTATTTGAGCTCTATTTAGCCTGCCTGAACGTTTTTTCTAACATAGTAATACTGTATATCAATATGCTTAGATTTAGCTCAGAAGGTAGGGTTTTTTATAAGTTCTTTTATCGAATTGCTGTTGGTAAGTAATAGTTTTATCGGCAAAACTAGGGTCTCTGGTCTAATTTAACTAGCTTGCCTAGATAAATATATACTTGCCTGGTGCGTTAGAGTCTGCCAAGGCTTTTTATCCGCAGACTTTTTAAAAGTATCCGCTAAAACGGTAGTAATCGAATTTTCTTTAAAAATTCCGGACAGTTTGGTAGCAATTAATTAGATAAATAACTGTTTCTTTATAGCTTCTTTAAGAGCTATATATTTAGTCTTATAAGAGCTTAAGGCGACCGTTTTTTGTAGCTTTAAATTCTAGCTAAGGGCTTCGTTTCTAAGTAGAAAGATATAGCCGGTAGTTGATCTCCTAGTACCAAGGTTCCTCCTCCAATCTACGTTACAATAGCCGGTTATACCGTCTATTAAGGAAGATCTATAGTAGAGGCTAAGGTTAGAAGTTTTATTTAAGTAAGCCTAAAGGCTACTTAAAACTCTCTAGTGCTTCTTATTAGAATTTAATATGTACCGGGCTAGTAGGCTAGTTATAAAGGTAATATCGGGTCTTGTCTTTGTTATTAGATACAAAATCGATCCAATTTGTTGCTAATAATTAGAAATATTGGTACTGCTAGCTTAGTTAGGATTCGGTGTTAATTTTGAGCCGACGGGTTGCGGTATTTTTCCAGACATTCGGCCGTTTTTCTTCGAGTATTTAGTTAAAATTTTAGCCAAATAAGTCGACTAGTCTAGACAAATCGTTTTCGCTAAGCGATCTCGGGTAATTTTAATTCCTAGAAACTTACTAACGTCTTCTAAGTCCTTAACCGTAAGAGTCTTGTTTAGTTTCTAGTAGATTTCAGAAATTGTTTCAGTAGAATCGGATACAGCTAATATATTGTCTATATAGACGATTAAAATTACCTGCTTTCTAGTTCTTTAAATATAAACTAACTAATCGGATACTAGAGGTTCGAAACCTATTCCCCTTAGTAATTCTTAAAGATAGGCTTTTTACTGTCGGTCGGCCTGTTTTAGACCGTAAAGAGCCTTCTTTATTCGACAAACTTTATTAGTTCCGTTAGATAGACCAGTTGGTTGCTCGATATAGACAACTTTGTCTAACTTTACGTTAGAATAAGCTGATTTTACGTTCTATTGCTTTATTTTCTAGTCTTTCTCTGCTACTAAGGCTAGTATAAGCCGGTAAGTAATTAAATTTACTATATTTATAAAGGTCTCTATAAAATTAAAGCTGGGTCTTTGCTGGCAGCCCTTAGCTACCTAGCGGGCTTTAAAAATTAACTCGTTCTTCGGGAGATACTTAATCTTCGGTACTTAGCGCCCTTTTAGCGCCTTTTTACCCGGCAGTAGCTTAGTTAATATCTAGGTTTCTTAGTTAGCTAGCTCTTTAAGCTCTAACTGTATTGCGTCTAGCTAAGAAGGCTAATTCTTGGATATTCTTATTTCTTTTAAGTTATTAGGCTCTTTAGTAACTGCGACTAAGGCCTGTTTGGCGTATTATTCTAGGTTATTATAAAACTCGTTAAACTAATTTTTGTTGGCGTTTTCGTATATAAAATCTATTTTCTGGGCGCAATCGATGTCTGCCCGGCTAGGGTCTTCGGTACTTTTATAATCTAACTCGGTAGAAAGGTTAGACTCGTCTAGAGCTCTAGTTTAGTATAGTTCTTATTTAAATTCGTCCGCTAGTTGTTAAGATATAGGGTAGGTATACTGTTTCTTATACAGAGGACTCTCTTCTTTATCGGGAGATATCTTTCTATTATCTTAAGATTTAGCGGTCGGATTTAGCTCGTTTTTAAACTTAACTTCTAGTTGTTCTTCGAGCTATTTAGAGATACTCTTGGTTAATTAATTAACCGTAGATCTCTGTAGGTCTTAAACAAATTTTCTTTTTTGAACGTAGACGTCTCTTCTCTAGTAAACCTTTCGGCTATTAAGGTCTAAGAGCTTATATTAGTTCGATCTGTAGTCTATTAGAATATAGATAGTTACTCTAACGTCTAGTTTTTTTAATTTAGGTTCTTTTAAGATAAGTAACTGAGCCTTAGATTTTAATAGTACTGACATCTAGTTTTTTGCCGTATTTTACTTTGTACGGGGTAATAAACCCTAGTAATCCGGTATAAAGGGCCCTATTATAAATATAGATAGCTGCTTTTAGTACTTTACCTTAATATATCTAGAATAGCCCGGCGGTATAAAGTATTGCTCGAACTTTACTAACAATTGTTCGGTTAAAGCGTTCGGCTCGTCTATTTTGCTGAAGGATATACAGTACGAATGTTGTTAAAATAGCTTCTTTTTATTCTAGAAGCTATTTTACCTAGCCTTTCCGGTATTCTTTTGCGTTGTTTAAGTATAGTCTTTTAAAAAGATGCTTAGACTGTATTTCTTTCTAAGTAATATAGATAGATAGTACGTCGAAAACCTAATCTTTAGACTATAGTACCTCGGTAGTTGTATACCGGGTTTTATTGTCTATAAAGCTAGTAAATAATCGACCTTTAGAAGGGGTTTGCGGTACAATTAGCCCGCAAATATCTAAGTAGACTTTTTTTAAATAATCGGCCGATTTGTTTAGAGTTTCTCAGCTAACTTTAGCCGTTGCCTTTACTTTGAAGCAAGTTTAGTAATTATCTCCCGATTTGTCCAAATAATTTGTTCCTAGAGCAACCTTTTTAAGCTGTTTTAAGGCATTTTTGCCTATATATCCTATCTATTAATACTAAAAGTTAGTTTTTAAAGAAATAGTATAAAGAGATTGGACTATATTAATAGTCTGAGCTTCTATTACTATTAGGCCGTTAATATACCGCCCCTCGGTGGTTAGTTGTCCGGCTCAATTAACTTTTAGCTTGTTTTGGCCAAGAGTTACCTTATCTCTCCTCTTTCTAAGCTTATTGAAGCTTAGAAGGTTAATTCTAAATTTCTTAACAAACAAAACTTTGTCTAGGACAATTATTTTGTTCTTAAAGAACAGTTTTACTTTACTTGTCTGTAAGGCTCGAATTAACTTCCCCCCTCTTCAATAAATAATTTGGTTAGTTAGCCGGATATCCGTTAGAAGGTCAATATTTAAGCAAATATAGCTTATTAAGCCTATATCGAGGATTTAAGAATTAGTAGAGTAATTAACTCTGTCTAGTAATGCTATAAAGCATTGTTCTTCTTGTAGGTTAGAACTATGTACAGAAAACATTAAAAAATCGATGTTTTTAGAGCTTTTATTGGAATTTAGCCAGAGATTTAAGTATTTTTTCTAACAAGTTGCCGGTTTATGCCCCTTTTTGTTACAAAAGAGGCATTTTTCTTAGTTTTTACTTAAAGGTTTTAATTTTTCTCCGGTCCTTTGCGTTGATTTGTTGTCTATTGCAGTAAAAACCTTTTTGTTACGATCTTACTATGTTAGGCTAGTACAGGGCTGAGCGCAGCCCGCCTTATTGGAGCATCATACAGCATACCCAACGACTTCAATATAGCGACGTCGGCAACGTCGCTATATCGCAATAGGATCCCGACCACGCGACAAAGAAAGTGTCGGGACCGTCGGACACAGAGAAACATACCTATGTACCTTAGACTATATAGCTAGACTAATAGCCGACCCTAGGATAGACTTTAGTCTATTAACTTAACATCTAAATATAAGTTCCTTAACTATATTTAAGTAACGTACTTTGCCTTCTATCTACTCTAGTTAAGTCCCTCTTACCTTCTATAATCTGTCTCGTCTCTCCTGTCTTTTAGTCTCTAGCATACAAGATACCTACCACTAAGGTCGACAAGTATACAAGGTAAGTAAGCCTTAGTTCGGTCCTCTTAGCGACCGGCGTTATACTTTAATAGACTCGCTACAAAAGTAGAGAAAGTAGATTAATTATATCTACTACTTTGGCACCCAACAGCCGCAATACTACAGATAGATTGGCCAATAGAATAGCTAGCACGAGTAAGATATTAAACGTCAACACTAAGATAAGAAAAAGCTTCTTAGATAAACGTTCTAAAGTTACTTTATTCTTAATACGCCTAGCCGTATACTTTAAAACTTATAAAGACTAGTTCCCGAACGATACTACTATAGTTCTATTCGCTACCTCTTATATAGACAGAGATGCTTACAAGTAGGTTAAGTACTACCTCGACGATTTCTTATTTACTTCGATAAAGAGTAGACGCGAGGATACCGATAAGTTCTTTGCTAGCTTTATCTTCTTTTAGAAGAAGCTTCGCGAAATCTTTAGACAGACCGACGTTAGACGCGTCGCTACTAGGAAGCTTAGGAACCTTAAATAAATAGGACCAGCAAGCAGGTACGCCGTCGAATTTATACAGTATGCTAATTAAACAGGATAGAACGAGAAACCCCTTATCGAGACCTTTTACGAAGGACTTAAGAATTATGTTAAAAAAATAATCTATATTCATAAAGAAAAGTTTAATAATCTCGATAACTTTATACAACGAGCAAAGAAGATTAACGACAGTAACTTTAAAAGATAGATAGAAAAGAAGGGTAACCTTACTAATAGGTTCTATAGAACAAAGAATCGAGCAAACTTACGATAAGACCGAGGCGATCCAATGAAGCTAGATTTTATAAAGCCTCGAGAAAAACTAAACAACTAAGAAAGAGAATACAGAATAAAAAACAAGCTATGCTTGTATTACGGAAAACCAGGGCATTAAGTTAAAGAATGCCGTTCTAAGAAATAATAGTTCAATAGTACTAGCAGAAACAGATACAATAATCGATCTTAGAAACCCCGATTTCTACGACAACAGTTTAATATAACTACTCAGATAAAAGAGGATAACGGTCGTAATAAGGCAATGAAACTACTAGCAGCCTTCTTTAGCCGTTGACAGAAGGATCCGACCGAGGGTTGTCCTCTCCAAGAATTAGGTCTCTTATAAAAGACTATCTAGAACTAGTATAAGTACGTTACTAAACTAACTAAGGAGCAGAAGGACATCTACTGAGATACCTTCTGTAACTAGAAAAACACTTACTAGGTTTTATCCAACGAAAAGTACTATAAGTAAAATTTATTTAATTTACACAAAAACTGGGATACAGACATTAAGTTATAGAAAGAAATAAAGGAACAACAAATAAAACAGAAACAACGAAACCTATAGAACTAAAACAACATTAACCGCACTATTCCAAGACAGTAGATACAAGATACCGCTATACTATACGAAACACTATTCTAAACTATATACTACGATAATAATTGTACGACCTACAAATTTAATAAATTGGGATTAGAATAGTAACCAAAGAAACTAACATCTCTGAAACAAGGTTCGATATAAGAACTAGGCCTTACCCGAGGACAACCTAGGTTACCTTATCTAAAAATCTAAGAGGAATCTAAGGAAGAACAGACCGTAGAAGCTAAGCAAGATAGCAGCTATAATGTATTATAGGCAAGACAACGACTTAAAGACAAAAATATAGATTCTAATAGTACAGAATCCTTACTCGAGGACGATACTAACTAGAAAGAGCAAACCCTAATCCGTTGGGAAGGAATAATATAGAGACTTTATTAGTTAGTCTTTTACAATAGAAATTTAAGCGCTAATAGAGACATTAACGATATTCTAGGATATATTTACTTACGCCTACGATAACTAGTAAACCACCTTATTAGGAGTTTAGAACTACGTAGTTAGTACTAATATCTTTAACTAACAATATACAACCTACAGACACAACGAGTTTTAACCAGCGATAGTTATATAATTAAAGCAGGAATCGTAAACAATAAACCAGACGTTATAATAAAAGTAGTATTAAGACACTTTATACAGGAATTCTTATAGCAAATTAACCGACAATAAGTTCTAGTATCTAAAATACTCTAGAACGTATACAATTAATAGAAAAAAGACTAGGCCAACTACTTTAAGGGCAGCAGTACCGGCCCGTTTAACGGTTAAACCCTCTAAGAGTCTAGCTCTACGCAAGCTTGGCTGCCTATAGAATATACCTACACACTCGGGCAACAATAAACTATAGAAACATTAAAATTATAATTAATTTAGGCGCAATAGGCAACTTTATCTTAATACGCTGCGTTAAGGAGTACCAGATATAAACACAAAAGAAGAAATTACTCTACGTACTGTCTAAATTTTAAGGGACAGAGGGAAGAGTCGACTACAAGACTTTATTAATAGGTATAATAATTAAGGACTATTAAAAAGAAATAACTTATAATATCGTAGATATTAACTAGCACTACGCTATACTAAATATACTCTAGTTATAACAATATAACCTAGAAGTAGATTAGAGAACTAAGAAACTCCTCTTTACTAGGTACAAGCACTCTAAACAAGAGTCGTTCTGCGGAATAAATACCCTATAAGCTAATTTTAGTAGTAAGAATAAGGAGCGCGATAAGAAACTTACGTAGGTTAGTACTACTATACTCTAATATTTAGATATTCTACGAGAGAAGTCTAACGTAGTATCTCGTCTATAGCTAACTATACGTAAGTATAAACAAGAGACAACTATATACCAACGATTCTATACGACGATAAGTACTTAGTTAATTACTAAGATACTTAAGAAATACGATCAATTCCGATACCTGTTTAAAGAAGCTAAGCCGAACTTAGCTCTCCTAGAACACAAATCGTAAGATTACACAATACCTTTATAAGAAGGCAAAACGCTAATATTCGATTTAATATACTCTCTATTAGAAGCAGAAAATTAAGCGCTCTGCGATTATTTTAATAAGAACCTTAAAAAAGGATTTATTTAAAAGTTAATATTACTAGCTAAATACCCGATACTCTTTATACTAAAGAAGAATAGCAAACTACGACTTTACGTAGATTATAGACAACTAAACGGGGTAACTATTAAAAACTAGTATCCTTTACTATACATCGACGAAATAACAGACCAATTGTATAACGCGCAATAGTTTACTAAGTTTAATCTACAAGGAGCCTACAATCTAATCTATATAAAGAAAGGTAAAGAATAGAAAACGGCCTTCCGTACCAGACACAGACTTTTTGAGTATTGCGTTATACCCTTCGGGCTAATAAACGCTTCAGTATTATTTTAGAAACTAATTAACAACATACTTAGCAATTATCTAGATATATTTATAACTGCTTATCTAGACGATATCCTAGTATACAGCCGTATACTAGAAGAATATAAGAAACATATTAAAAAGGTATTAGAAAGATTAGCGCGTACCGATTTACAAATTAATATTGAGAAAACTTAGTTTTACCAACAATCCGTCGAATTTCTTAGATTTATAATTACCGAGTACGGTCTCTAAATAAAAGATTTAAAGATTTAATCCGTTTTAACCTAGCCTACACTAAAGAATATAAAATAACTGCAACAGTTTCTTAGTTTTGCTAATTACTACAGGCGATAAATATTTAACTTTAACCGAATTACAGCACCGCTGTCTTAACAGACGAAACAATCGATAGGATTCTTTTAGACGTAGAAAGAACAATTAGTATTTAAAGAGCTTAAGAAAGCTTTTAAGATCGAGCCCGTACTAGCAATATTTGACTCTAACCTACCAATTATTATAGAAATAGACGCGTTAGACTATATAATTGAAGCATATATAAGTTAAAACAATAAAGAAGAAAAGCTTAGACCAGTAGCTTTCTACTCAAGAAAAATATTACTTATAGAATAGAACTACAATATTTACAACAAAGAGCTTTTAGCTATTATAGCAGCATTCGAAACATAGCGAGCTTACCTAGAAGGAGCAAACTATACGATTATAGTATATACGGACTATAAGAACCTAACTTATTTTACGACAACAAAGAAACTTAATCGCAGACAAGTTAGATAGTTAGAAACTATAGCTCTATACGACTTTATTATTACCTACAAGAAGGGTTTCGAGAACGATAGGGCCGACGCTCTAAGCCGACGACCAGATTATCTTAATAACAAGGAACACGTCGAGCATGCAATATTTTGAGAACACAATAACGAGATTAGATACAATTAATTGGCTATAACAACCAAGTTTATTATTGAACCAGACAGCTAAATTCTAGATATCCTGAACGACCCTAAGACCTACTAGGAAAACAAGAAACGATATCTAGAATTAACCAAGAACAATAGAGGCTACTACGAATTCTAAGGCAAAATCTATGTCCCGAGGAATCTAATCCGAAACATTATTAGTAACTTCTATAATAATCTAACTAAAGAACACAAAGGCATCGATAATACTATAGAAAAGATTATAAGGACCTATTATATCCCGAGAATCTAACACTACGTCGAGAATTATATCTGAGAATGCGATATATACGTAAGAACTAAGCACCTAAGACATTTACTATACAGTAAACTACAACTACTCAAGATACCTAAGAGACTATAACATACAGTCTTACTAGACTTTATTACTAAGTTACTAACCTCCGAGGATCTACTTATAGAAGTAGCTTACTACGCTATCCTAGTTATATACGACAAACTAATAAAGTACGCATACTTTGTACCTTACAAGGAAGCTAGCAACTCAGAACAGTTAGTATATACCTTCCTTTAGATTATCTTAGCGAACTATAGCCAACCCCAAAGAATTGTCTTAGACAGAGACTAGAAGTTTGTCTTACGATTTTAAACATCCCTAATACAACAGTTAGGGACAAAACAGAAAATATTAACATTATTCTATCTATAAACGGACGGACAGACAGAATAAACAAATTAAACACTTAAACAGTATCTTCGGGTATACATTAACTACCAGCAAAACGACTGGGTATAGTTACTACTAGTAGCGCAAGCGGCGCACAACGATACAAAGAACGATACAACTAAGATAACTCCGTTCTACGCCTTATATAGCTATTACCCTCTTTAGGGAAGACAACTACAAAATACTACAGAGAACGAATTAGCTACACGAATAGCTACGAACATAAAATACCTGCACCAGCAGTTAAAGTCTGACAGCGAGTTTATTAACGAACAAACAAGAAAGTAGTATAATAAGTTAAGAACTACCCTAAATATAAGTATAAAAGAGGGGGGAAGAGCTTACTTACTTATAAGAAACTTAAAAACTATCAGACTAAGCAAAAAACTCGACTATACTAAGACAGAACCGTTTAAAATCTTATAGCAATTGGAACCCGTAACATTTAAACTTAAACTCTCAAAGACAATAAGAATATATCCTGTATTCTATATAGCGCTGTTAGAGCTAGTCTACTCTCGAGAAGCGGAACGATCTAACCTAGAAATCCTTTCTAATAATTAAGAACCCGAGTATAAAGTCGAAATAATTCGAGCTTATAGACAATACCGAGGCAAACGACAGTATCTTATAAAATAGAAAGGATATTCCGAACACGAAAATTAGTGGGAACCAGAACGAAACCTAATTAACTATAAAGACACTGTTCGACAGTATTGGGACTAGAGTATTAATCGGTCGTAACAGCACCAACACTCTAATTTACTACCTAGTATACCTTACCGGCACTCAGGTTATCTATAAACAAACTAGCTTACCACGTTAGTGGCCTACTACCTAACTTTAGGAACGGATCGTTACAAAAATTTATACTTAGACTACTCGGTATATCTACAATATTACCACCGGACATAGCCGCCAGCTATTCTTCTTTAAACAATGTGTTATTCTAATTTATTTTGTTCTGCGCCTAAATACGCAACCTTTTAAGCTTCTTCTTTGAATCTATAACCGCCGCTTTAATAACTTCGCGCTGCCTTTTCGCCGCACGAACAACTTCCTTTTCTTCCGACAAACGCTTGCGTTGCCCCTAAAGGGCATCCGACACCTATAAGTACTGAGAACGAATACTCCGAGCTAAAAAATAAGTTAAATTAACAAGGACAATAAACGTAGAATAGGAACTAACCATCCTTCAAAGACGGACGAACGTTACACGACTTCTTGTCGCGAGTATACATAAAACAGGATGCCTTCCCAGACTTTAGAATATACTTCTTATCTAAGTAAGAGCAACGGGAACACGAAGGCATCTTTCGACTACAGACTTCGGCAAGGACGGTATTGATCTCGAGCGCTTTATTAGCGCTAGGGACTTTCTTAACTTTAAGTATAACGACTTACAGAACTAGATCTATTACAGGGAAACGACGAGGTTTTAATGTCTCTAGGGCCGTCGAGGACGACTAGCCTTAAAGAGGGGACCTTATATTACGATCTTACTATATTAGGCTAGTACAGGGCTAAGCGCAGCCCGCCTTATTAGAGCATTATACAGTATACCCGACGACTTTAATATAGCGACGTCGGCAACGTCGCTATATCGCAATAGGATCCCGACTACGCGACAAAGGAAGTATCGGGACTATTAAACATAGAGAAACATACCTATGTACCTTAGACTATATAGCTAGACTAATAACCGACCCTAGAATAGACTTTAGTCTATTAACTTAATATCTAAATATAAGTTTCTTAACTATATTTAAGTAACGTGCTTTACCTTCTATCTACTCTAGTTAAGCCCCTCTCACCTTCTATAATCTGTCTCGCCTCTCCTACCTTTTAGTCTCTAATACATGTTAAAAAGGGTGCAGGGAAGAAGAAGGATACTACTACAAAGAGTAGGAAGACGAGACTAGCTTGGGACTAGTGCAATACTTAGGCTTGTTACAGGTACAATACTCAGTAACAAAGAGAAGCTGTTGTTGTGTTGTCTGTCTTGTTAGCTAGAATCCTCTAGAGGGATCCTAGCTTATATATCTAAGTCTAGCGGCCCGTGCAGGACTTACTAGATATCTGTTCTTTTGATAGGGGCCAGATAACCCGTAACTTACCGCACAAGACGGTAATTCCGTCTATCTAAAACTGTTAGTCTCAGTCTATCCCGTGTTGTCTTAGACTACGGGCCAGCTGTCTAAGACGGGTCGTGCAATGCTCCTTTTTGTCCTAGGCCCGGGCTACTAGGCCCGATCCTTTAGGTAAAAGGCTTGTTCTATTCTAGGCCGGGACAGCTGGTAGGACCTGTCCAATACTCCGGGCCACTGAGGGTTCTGGCTAACCAGCTAGTTGGTTAATTTCCAACA